>OX451737.1:674175471-674490471 GCA_948472305.1 Vicia faba
TAGTAGGAGACAAAGTACTACATATAGGTATAATTAATAAATATTTGAATTAACTAATTTAATTAAGTTAGTATATATATATATATATATTATATATATAATATATATATATAATATATATATATATATATTATATATATATATATTATATTATATATATATATAGTGGAGATATTAAAGTATCAAGATTAATTTATATCACATAGTTATAATACTTAGCAGTAGTAGAGTTTGCAATAAAAATAATAGAGTAGTATTAAATAATGGTAACAGTAATATAATAGCAGTGAAGGATAATATAGCGGGAAAGATATTAAAAGTAGCCTAGCTTGTAAAGTAGTAGTACCAGAATAGTCTTAATAATATTAATACATAGTAGAAATATTAGTAATTTGAGCAGAAGAATAATTAGCCGGTTTTGGTAGAATTGTCCAGATAATTTCGCAAAGCGTTTGTAATGTATTTTGGTCAAGACTGGGAATTGAATGATTTGTCGTAATACATGAATTTGTAGTTGATGATGATTTTTGTTGAAATGCCTATCATTATTGGAAATATCAAGTTGTAGGCTTATGGCCAATGTTGAATTATGTTGAAATCGTTGTTGAATTAATTGTTGTTGATTGTTATTACATTCATACTGTTGTCGCATACATAGCATATCTAGTTGGGAGCTAATGCTCGGTAAGTTGGCTTGGATTGACAATATTTGAAGTTAAAGGCTTATGCCTTGTTGATGCCTCTATTAATTTGCAGATTATTAAGTTGACAGTTTTTTCTCCGTTGGTACCACATGCATTTGCATCGTAACAAGTCGTATTTTCATATTGCATCTTGACTTGTTGTGATGATGAATTAGTTGTGATACTATGTTGATGACTTAGTTGTAATGGATGTCGTTTAAAAGCTATGAAGTGATGATTTTGTATGATCTGATTCTAATATATTATTTATCATACATTCAATTATATTGTTTGATGTATCACCCCTTCTGTTTGAATGTTACCCCTATGTTTGTAACGTGCATGTAATCCAAAATGAAGGTTGTTTACCTTCAATAGTTTGAGTCGGTGTCGTCGCTCTAATACATAGCACTCGGGGGATGAACACATGTTTTCTTTATTGTTGGTTTTTCATTATGTTGCTGAATTTTTAAGTTGTTTTCATTAAAGACTTGTTGACTTAAAGCCGTTTTGAGTTGGACAAGATGTTATGATGTTTTTCAGTTGAGTTTGTGAATCCGCTGCATAGCAATGAAAGTTGTTTTATTTTTAAAGACTAAACAGGTTACTATCGGTTCATCTGTTTGTTGGATATTTTTAACTCTGATTTTATATAATTTGTTGGGTAGAAATTGGGTGTTACAAACAACCCTCCATGAAGTAACTTTAAAACAAGAATAGCCATACAACATGATGCTAAAGTCATAAGATGAGAATTCGAAATTGGCAGCCTAGTACTAAGGATAAATCCCAAAGATTCTCGAGAAGGAAAACTCGTCGTGAACTGCTAAGGCCCCTATCGCGTCCGAGCCAAAATGGAAAATAAAGCCCACTACTTAGAAAACATACACAGGGAACAACTTGCTCGACCATGGAACACTAAAAAACTAAAACAATACTACATTTAATGCTTAACAGTCGGGGTACCACTTCCATGACGACGAGGTAACTCCTGACCATAGGTGTGTACTTAGGTACAAGTACAACATCCGAAAATTAAACAAAAAGGCAAGTTTCTGCTCTTTTAATGATCAAACTCTTGATTCGAAGAAGAAAACTCAATCAAGCTCTACCGTCGTCATATCTGTTAGGTAGAACACCCAACTCGCGATGGGAAGTTCATGCCGTGATGTTAAGACCTCGACCGAAACCTTTGCTACCGCCATCAGTACGGAACCCGAATCCGTTTAAATCGACTAGTTTTCCGCATTGTCGAGCAACAATGTCGTCGACGTAAGACCTATGACACTTTGTGAAAATAGTTTCACATAATATATATTGCTTGAGGGCCTCCCTAACCAACGGGCACCCCGAGAGCCCACCCGAGGAAAAGAAAATACATGGAAAAATCACATATTCAAACAAACAAGATAAGAAACAAGCACATCGAAGATATAAGGCGATCAAAATAAGGTGACCACAATCGGTCGAGGATGCCAAAATATTATAGAAAATTAGAGAAAAAGTCCATTATCCAAATATTAAAAAAAATTACGGGCACACATGCCCGAACAAAAATAGTCAAAACAAAATAAACTACTTGTCGTAACCAGCAAAAAAATAAGAGAGTCGTCACCACTACTTTTTGTCCTAAAGACTGGAAAGGAAGGTAAAACCCTAATTGTTTTAGAGATTAATGGATTCGAGAGTTTATTAGATAAAGGGAAGGTGTTATGCACCATTTACCTACCTTGTACTCATGCATCATAAGAACAAGGGAAAATTTTGGTTTTTTTAGTTAGTGGACTTGCCTTGATTTTTCAACTGTGAGCCTACGTATCCTATTAAGAAGAAATCAGAGTCCTTCATTGGTCGAAGTGTTTGGTTAGTATTTTTTATAGAATCGTGTTAAGTTGCTTTCGAATAGTGTTTGGAATTTCATGGGTTTGAGAATTGTGTGATGGTAGGTGAAGTTTTTATCCAAGTAGAAAGAAACCCGAATGATTCTTTATTTAAAAAAATCTTAAGTTTTGATTATTTTAGTAGAAAATGTTTTTTTTATTAGTTAGCGATTTAAAATTTGAATTGATATTTGAAAAAAAGAAGGTTTGAAAAAAAATGCATAAGTAAATGTTTGATGTTTTAAAAAATGACTGAAGTTAGTAAAAAAAGTTTAGTCAACAAAGCCAAATCCTAAAATTAGGGTTAAAATGTTGATTTAAAACCAGGATTATATATATATATATATATATATATATATATATATATATATATATATATATATATATATATATATATATATATATATATATATATATATATATATATATATATATATATATATATATATATATATATATATATATATATATATATATATATATATAGATATATATATTTATCACAACTTTATTTAATAAAAAACACTTATAATATTATTAAAAAAAACAATTTATATTTATTTACCAAAAACCCAATAATTAGAAATGAATAAATTAAATAGCAAAATAAAATAGTAAATAAAAAATTGAGATTTAAAAACCGGGGGGTGTATTATTGGGCTAAGCCCAAGACATGTTTGAGTCCATTCAGCTAATACGTGGGAGGTTCTACGGTCCTACAATGTATCAATGCGTTCAGGGGCCTTTGATTTTGATCACGGGGTTCTCAAGAGTTGATCCTGAGATCGTTGATCAAAAGTATGTCAAAACAAAGCATTGATTTAATGTTGACTGGAGCGTATGGTGGAGTTGCACACTTAGAATCCCGTCAAGGTATTCTAATCGCGTGGCCAGTGAAAGGCCACACGTTGTGCATCTGACGAATGACCAAAAGAGTATTTATGTGAAATGGCTTCACAAAGCCTCATTTTTTCTTCTTCTTTCTCCCTCTACGTCCGCTCTCTCTCCATCTACTCCTAAACACTCTTATTCACACTCTTCGGAAATCGCCTCCTCCGGTTGAGAACTTCAAACCACCAAGAGAACCATCATGTTCTCCATATTTCGTTTGAGTTTTAACCATACTCTTCATCCAAACCCAGAAATGTCATGAACCCTAGGCTGAACCCCAAGAATCCCATGAACCCTAGGTAAACCCCATGAACCCTAAGTGTCCAAGCACCGTGAGCGACCGTCAAGGCCGTCGTGAACGATGAATGTTCGCTGAGAACATCATCTCTTACCCGAAAAATCTTAAAAACCCTAACCTAAACCCTTAGAACCCTAAAAACTTAAGAACCCTAACCTTAACCCTCTTAGTTTATGAACCCTAACCCCAAAAATTCCCAGAAATCAACCAACATAACAACAATTCACAATAGTTATCTAAGATAAGTATTCAGCTTACCTTTCATGTCGTGAATCTTTTGGTAATTACTTTTTGCTTTTCTAAATTCCCCAACTCTAATCCTTCTTTCTCTTTGCTCGTAGGTGCCTGTAGTGGTTAAAATGTTGAGACTAAGCCATTGGATTGACTTGACTCACATAGATCAAATAAAAATCGTCATCACGCTTTATTGTTTCCAAAGGAATAGGAAAAGAGCGAATAACCCAAAAAGAGGGGGAGAGAATCTAAGTTCGGGGGTTGGTTATGCAAAGGGAAGGTATTAGCACCCTAAACATCTACGATACTCCGCAGGAACCTCTTTGTAAATCTGTGTATTTGGCTATAAGAGTTGTATAAAAAATAGATTGTGGGGGATGAGAAAAGAAGTATTTTTTATGATTTTTGCACCCGCCGCGGTTGTGAACCTTTAGTGCCTATGTACTACCTTTCGTGCAATAGGGGATCAGGGTACTCGTAGTTCACCTTTAAAGTGTGTTGGTTAATTTTAAGAGACGATACATCATCGTCTTATCTGAGTAGAAAACATAATTATTACCCATGATTATGAGAAAGGAGAATTTTCTTCATCTCAAAGTGGAGGATATGACCTGGATTTTAAAATCAACAAAGCCTCACTCAACACCCAAGTGGAAAATATCTCACTTCACTATATATCATAGAAGTATAGTGGTTCGCATCACTACAAGAATTGACAAGAGTCTAATCTTTTGAGAAAATTTTCAAGATAAAAAGCTAAAGTGGAAAAATAGTTTGAATTAGATTGGTTGACTTTTAGTCTTCTCACAAAAAATGTCCAAGTATGATTAAGTTGGTTAAAGTTTGATTAGGAAAACATTTTAGAAAATGCATGGTCATAAGCCCAAGTTTATTGTGAAAGCGGTTCAAGTTTAGAAAAAAAGAATAGTTTTGAAAATGATGGAGACAATTTTTGAAATTAAAGAAAATGGAAGGAGATGAAGGGACTATCCTAAAGCAATAAGGTAAAAGCTAGGGAAAATAATCGTCTAACCAACAAAAATCCAACACTTGACACAATGAGTCAATGTAGAATTCTTATCCCTTAGATTGAAACCAAACAAGTAAAGATAATAAACCTCTTAAGAAAATCAAGCTTTAATTGCATAAGGTCTTTCTCAAAAATTGGGCAGAGTAACGACTGTATAGAGATGAATTCCCGATCATAGACAAAGCATATAATCAGAATAACCTGCACACAAAGAAAACAAACAACCCAATGTCTCAGGGTAAACCCCCAATAACTCCAGACAAAATAACAATAGAAGTCACAAGGTCCCAAGGTAGGTCAAGGTCTCTAATCCTAAGTTCAAGAAGTCCATAATCTCCATAATGCCAATGATAGTAACCAAGTAGTCCAAGTAACTTTAAAGTTTTTTTATGGTTCAAGTTGATTATTAGGTATCTTCAAAAAGAAATGGAAAGCTCAAGGGAGAAAAATAAAAATGACATAAAAGTAAATGCTCAAGTGAGCAAAGATGAAAATAACATGAAATGTAAATGCTAAAGTAAATGTGCTTTAAAGTAAAGAGAATAAAGTAAAGGCATAAAATAAAGTCAATTGTTAGAAATTAGATGTTAGTTGAATGACCGTCTTGAAACTTGCATTTGAAACTCATTAGAGAATTGATAAAACCAAAGCCTCTCAACAACAAGTTTCATTTGCTTTTTGTCAAGTATATCATTCATCTCAAAATCTCAAGGCAACAATAAATGATCAATGATGTTTAAGTGATTCACTTTGACCAAAGCTTATGAAGATTCATTAGAGGATTGATAAGACCAAAGATTCCTAACAATGAATCACAAGATTATTGGATAAAAGGTTTTAAATTAACATACTTAGGCTTGCAAACATAGGTTTGAGCCACGTATGATCATTTCTCGAATCGGGACAAAATTTAGCGCTATGTTAAGCAATTGTAAGTAGACTTATATAGAAGTCGTACATATTTTAAGGTCGGTCAATAGCAATTTATGTACCATATGTTTAGAGAAATAATATGTAAATTATTCTCCAACAACATGTAGTATAAGTAAGAAGGGGATAAGATGAAGAGGGAAGAGATAAGAATCAAACCATATTTGAACTAAAAATTTAATCAAGCTATCATTAAAATCAATCATCCATTTTGGTGGAGTTAAACTCAACACCCAAGATCCAATGATATTAATGAAGATCATGATCAAAATCTCATAGTTTAAGATCAACCAGAATATATACAAAAATAAAATTGTATTAAAGAATAAAGAAAAGATTTTTTAAAATGGTTTAAAATGAAAATAAAAGGGAAAAATAGCAACTATATTCAAAACATCTAAGAAAAATTCAATGATACCATAGAAAAATCAGAAATAAGCTCAAATATTTTTATAAATATTTTGGTAATTTTTTAAAGTCAGAAACTATTTTTAAAATTAAAAGAAATAGGTAAAATAAACCAAAAATTGTGAAAAATAGTAAAGTCAGAAATAAAAATAAAATGAGGTCACCAATATTTGTCAAGAGGTCATTGGATCCTTTCATATTTTTTTCATAATTTAAAAATCAAGAAAAGTATTTTTAAATATTTAAAACAACTCAAATAAAGTGAAAAAATATAAAAAATATCAAAACACAAAATAAAATTGTGAAAAAATAATATTAAGAAAGAGAAAAATCAAAAGTATTTTTAATAAATTATTTAGATTTTTTGAAGTTAAAATGAATTTTTTATGAATTTTTGAAGTTTAAAAAAACAAATAAAATATAAAATCAAAAAATAAAATAAAAACAAAAAAGATGTAGACCATTAGATGAGAGTCAAAACACGTTAGTAAGTTAATCCAATAGATCGGAGGCGTTGTGCATATCATGGTCCTTAGTGAATAAAACACTGAATCATTTATTAAAATCATAATTAAAAAAAACAAATGGTACGATATCATTGGTTGAGAGATGACACGTTAGTCATCTTCAACCTCCAGCACGCGAATTGCAGGTCTCTGAAATGAAAAAATTAGAGCTTGAGACCGGTACCATTCGCTTCGTCTCTTCAAGACGATTCCAATGGTACCCTCGCGAAAAATTTATATAAGGTGTAGCTCAATCGTTTTGGAAGGAAAAATTTGAAAAGGGATTTGAAAATTCATGGCCAAAACTCACTTCCAGTTGAAAAAAAATGTTGCGACTAGAATCAGAATGATGAGAGCTTCATTACAGTACCAGAGTTTGAGAGAATTGGTGAAAGAATCTACCTATTGAAGTTCAAATTCAGATCTCTGAAACTTGACTTGGCTAGCACGATTTAGGAAGACTTAGAGCTTGGTTCTTATGTTAGCTTCAGTGGAGTTCAAGGGTGAATAATTGAAAAAGAAAATGGATTGAGGAATGTTGTAAAACCAAATTCGATGTTGCAGAAAAGTGAGTTCAATAGAAAGTTTGGCAGGGTGATTTTGACTATCTAAGCTTGCGAAAATGAGTGGGATAGAGCCTGTATTTATAGGAGAAGTGAATGGAATCAAGAGGAGGGGTGAATGATACAATTTGGAGGGAAATCGTGCACACATATTTTCATGAAATAAGTGTGACCACATGTGCATCAAAGCTCATCCAAATGATGCGTTTTGACACTCTAAATCATCCACACGCTTATGCTAATCATGTTTAAGTAGAAAATGCGCACAAATTTGGTGATTAGAAGTCAAATTATGGAAATTGCATTCTGATTGTTTGAGAAACTTCAATTTCAAGGTACCAACTTTGAAATCATGGTGTGCACAATTTTGGGAATCTTAGGACTTGATTCTTGATGCATTGGAAAGATAAGATAACAAACTTTACAATGTGAAAAAATGGAATCAAATGAATGCTTGAGCTGAAAGTTGTGATGAGTCAAAGTTGAGAAAAAGATGCTGACTTTTTATACTTAGAAAAATTCTAAGTTTTTCTTCAAAAATAACCTATAATGTCTTGCATCTAAACATGGCCTTCCATTTAAAATTTTCTCTTGACCAAAGAAAGTGGTATGAATTAAATCTCTTGAATGACATTTTGAGACTTTAACCATTTAAAATATCCAAAAAATGAGAAAGTTATGACGTGGTGAAGTTGGTGAAATTCATAAGATGACCTATAATCTTTTGAGTTCTTAAGACATGTTCCATCCATTTTCAAGCTTTGCACATAAAAGGAGGGTTAAATTTCACATCCTTAAGATCATTGTGGAAAAATAATTGGCTCAAGGAGATATAAATTGACCAAGTTATGATCTTTTGAAGTCACATAAAGGAATTTGATGGCCTATCTAGAGGACTTGTAATCTTTCTCAATCATTAGGCATCTTCCATATAAAATTTCCTTGAAAATTTTGAAGTGATTTATTGATAAACCTATAAAGAGGAGCATGCCTTTGGAATCACTCAAAAATACCAAAAGATGAGCAAGATATAGCCTTTAGAAGTTCAAAACCCTAGCTCATAGAGCAACAAAATGCTTTAGAAACCATTTTCAAATTTGACAAACTTTCTTGCACAAATACTTTTATCTTGTAAATAAGAGTTATTAAGGATGATAATGAGAAAACATGGCAACCGTAACCACTTCCAAATAATGAGAGTTGAGGGAATTATGCACTTGTGGTCAAGAACTCAAGGACTTGTCCAATTAGGTCAAACCTCTTCAATCAACTTTTGCATCCTTTAACTTTCTTTGATAAATTGAGGCATGATGAGTCATAGTAGACCTTGTCATGGTTTCACTTTAAAGCATCTTCAATGATGAAGCTTGAACCTCAATGAAATCTTGTTAAAGAAGGCATGAAAATAAACTCATGAACTTATAGATCAACCTGATGAAATGTGTTGTGCTTTCACCTATAACATCATCAACTAAAGCAAACATTCAATTATTCATTAGTTAAAAGTTAATCAAAACAAAACATAGATGATCACAATATACAAGTCAAGGTTCTTGGTGATTCCTCATGAGAAAATTAATGATAGGGAGAAGAACCAAACCCTAGTGTGATCTTGTTGTCATTGAGTTGATATGAGATGATATGAGATGATTTGCTGTTATAAAATTAATTATTGATTTGATTTAACTTTGATTGATTATGTAAATTAAATTTAGGTTTTAGGGTTTGAATGTATATGAATCTATTTTTGTATGAATTCATAATAAATCAATGAAATATATTCTTCCATATTCTGATTCAGTGCGATTTGATACAAAAATATGATTTTTAGGCTTTTTAATTAGCTTAGAGAAGAAGAACAAAAAACTGGGTGCAACTACACTTTTAGGGTTTCAAACCCTCAGTTGACTTTGGTCAACCTTTCTCAATAATAGAACAAATAATAAAATAAATGATAGAATAATAAAATAAATAATAAAACAAAAATGGATTAACATGGAGGTTTTGACTTCCAGTCAAAAAATGAATAATAATGAAAATAAAAATTGAAAATGAAATACCTAATTAATAACTAAAATTAATTAACTATTTAATTATTTATAAAACATATTACAAAAAAATTAATTTTCATACTTATTTTTTTATTTAAAATTATTAATATGAATTTCAAACCCAATTAGCAAACTAAACATTGTTAGTGAGACTAACCTACCCTATTTCTTCCAAATTATTTAGACATTAGTAATGGTTAAAATTAGTTGAAATGAACCTAAATAAATATTAAAAACCAATGAACAAATATACTTGACTGAAAGACTAAGGTGGGAAAATTTAAGGTATGACAACTGTCCCTATTTAATCACTCTTTAATTGAAGGGCGCGAGAATATGAAGTTCTCGCTCGTGCGGATTAGAGGGTTATTAAATAGTCCAAGACCCCAAAATTGGACCAAATACTTTTTTTTTGAAAACTTTTGGAAAATAAAGCAAGTAAAAAGTAAAAATAAAGGGCAAGGATGACACATATAACTCATCAATGCTTGGGAAAAGCAAACATAGATAACCTTGATATGATGATGCATATAACTCGTACATATCGAAGGTAACCAAGAGAGGTCGACGCGGATAACTCGTCAATGCCTGAAGCATGGATTAACATATCTATCTTTGCCAAGGGACTAAACAAATAGATATGGAAAAGGACGTCATCACGGATTTCACATTCCTACCACAACCTAGGGGTAAATAATGCGGGTATCAGTTTTACCTTTGCCGAGGGACTAAACTAATAGAGTTGAAAATGTTTGAAAAGAACTTTCTAACGCTTCAAGACTAACATAGTAAGTTGTATCGCATATTTTGCATATTTATCACAACCTAGGGGATAATAATGCGAATTTGAAATTTGATATTGGAATTGAAATTTGGTAATTTAAATTTGAATTTTGATACGTGAGACTTGAATAACTAGCCTTGGATATGAATCATAGATATACCGCCTAGTGTAATTTTGGTTGTAGTACCTCTAATTGTTGTTTCTGTTCTTAACCGAGGTAGCTATAATGATAGTATGAAACATGGATAGTGCTAAGCCTGGATTTTGAATGTTGAATGTGCCTCAAATGGTAAATAGGCCTTGATATTTTTTGAAGTATTTCTAGGCCTGTATGATTTGGATGTAAATATTGCATGTTTGATATGTTTATGTACAATGTTTAATGATAATGATTTTTGATATGATTTACATATATCAGATGCACCAAATGTTATGAATGATCTAGATACTTTGATATGGTTATGCTTGATGTATGCGTCAATGCATGGTATGTTTTTGTAATGTATACTTGACATGATCATGATAATGTTATGAGTGAAATGACATGATTAATGAATGACGATGAATTATGCGATGATTGATAAATGCAATGCACATGTTATATGAAGTTGAATTGTTGACTTTGAAGGTAGGCTACCAGACGAGACTGGATCTTGAAATGATTTCCCAGATGGGAATTGGGCTTGACTCGGCCTACTGGAAGGTGAAAAAATTGATGATAGGCCTCAATAGGGTTACCGGGAGACAAACACGGTAAGGCTATTAGCGTCAGTAGGGTTACTAGAAAGCAATCATGGTAGTAAGGTTACTGGCATCGATAAGGTTACCCGAGAAGCATCAATTAGGTGATTAGAAAATGAACAACCAGTAAGGTTACTGGCATCAATAAGGTTATCGGGAGACATCAATTAGGTGATTGGAAAATGAATAAACAGTAAGGTTACTGGCATCGGTAAGGTTACCGGGAGATATCAATCAGGTGATTGGAAAAATAAACAATCAGTAAGGTTAATGGCATCTGTAAGGTTACCGGGAAACATCAAAGCAGATGATTGGAAAAATGAACAATCAGTAAGATTACTAGCATTAGTAAGGTTACCGGGAGACATTAATCAGGTGATTGGAAAAATGAATAATCAGTATGGTTATTGGAATCAGTAAGGTTACCAGGGGACATCAATTAGGTGATTGGGATGATTAACAACGAGGATAAACCTAGTCGAAAGGTTGTTATTGATTTAGCTAGGGGTTGATTTTGGATTGACTTTTGGATTTTGGATTTTTGTGAGAAGTCCTAAGACTTGGTCTCTGTCATGCCACGTGTGCATGTTTCGTGCAGATGTGAGTGTTAATGCGTGTTATGGTTTGAGTCAATAATGCATTCCATATGGTACCCGTGAAATGATGCATTTGACCCAGATAGATGGTTTATAAATGGGTTTTGATGAATTGCCAATAAGAATTGGGCTTAAGGTCCCAAGAGGTGTTAGGATTTCTGACCACGCTTGAGTTACAAGGCTTTTGTATGATTCATGATTATGGGGATAAGATAGATGAATGAGATGATATGCATGGCTTGATACTAGAGCAAAGTGACTTAATGACTGCATGACAATGATTTTTGATAATTTGAATGTTTTGACTAGTGCCCCTGTAGTGAGTTCTGGACTATTAAGGTTTAGAGGTAACTTAGTAACAAGGCTGCTTGTCAAAAGTAAGTAGGATGTTATGCTAGCATGACTTCCCGAAACTCGTTTTGAACTTAATGATTGTTTATGAGTAGTTTGAAAGTATAGGGAGAGCTTGTCTTGCTGAAGCTCATTTTCTCCCCCTATTGGTAGGGTCTTTGAAGGAGTTATCTGAAGAGGAACTTGGATCCTGTTGTAACCCAATTTTTGCCCATAAGATCCCTTCATCATACCATGTTGATTCAATCACAACAAGATCACATTAGAGCTTTTGGTTCTCCTCCCTATCTTTAGCTTTGCTCTTTGAGGAATCACCAAGCACCTTGACTTGTTTTCTTTTGTGATCATGAATATTTTGTCTTGATTTTATTTCTAGTTAATAAAATGCAATGTTGGTTTATCTTGTTAATAATGTAGGTAAAGGCAATGAGGTTTAGCAAGTTGCTCCATGGGTTCATGAGTTTATTTCCATGCCCTAGCCAATAAAGCTTGAGAGGTCCAAACCTCACCATTGAAGTTGTTTTGGAAGAAATGGCATGTCAAGGTTTATCTTAGTTCACCACATTTAGAAGTTATCAAGATTGATTCAAAATTACAAGGGGTTGATTGAAGAAGTAGTCATGGTTGGACAAGGCCTTGTTCCCATTGGTCACAAGTGCATATTTCTCTCAATTCTCAAGATATGGAAGTGGTTTTTGTTGCTATGAGTTCTCATTATCATCATCAACAACTTCTATCTACAAAGCAAAAGTGTTGGTACAAGAAGGTTGTTTAAAATTGTCAAAGTTCCTCAAAGCATTTTCTTGATCTAGGAGCTAGGGTTTTGAACTTCAAAGAAGTATATCTTGCTCATCTTTTGGTATTTTTGAGTGATTCCAAAGACATCCTTCTCTTTAAAGGGTTACTAACAAATCACTTCAAAAGTTTCAAGGAGTTTTCATGTGTAAGAAAGAGTACAAGTCCTCCAGATGAACCCCCATTTTCCCATATGTGACTTTAAATGATCATAACTTGGTCAATTTTTATCACCTTGAGCCCACTCTTTTTCCATAATGATCTTGAGGGTGTGAAATTTATTCCTTCTTTTATGTGCAAAGTGAGATAATGGATGGAAGATGCCCTAAGGGTGCAAAGGTTTATAGGTCATTTCATGATTTTTGCCAACTTCAACAATTCATAACTCTCTCAATTTTTGGAGATTTTGAATGGTTCAAGTTTCAAAATGTCATTTAAGAGGTCTATTTCATGACATATTTTTTTGTCAAGAGCAAATTCCAAGTGGAAGGCCGTTTTTGGATGCAAAACATTATAGGTCACTTTTGAATAAAAATTTGAAATATTTCTAAGTATGGAAAGTCAACATTTTTTCCCAACTTTGACTCAATGCAACTTTCAGCTCAAGCATCCATTTGATTCCATTATTTTTCCATTGCAAAGCTTGAAACCTCATCTTTCTAAAACATCAAGAATCACGCCTTAAGACCCATTGAGCTGAGAATGCCATTGGATTGAACTTGGTAACTTGGAACTGAAGTTTCTTTATAAGTTAGAATTTAAAATTCATGTTTTAGCCTCTAAACATCAAATTAACACGCGTTTGTAATATAAACATGTTTAACCAAGTTTCCAAAGTGGATTAGAGCCTTAAAACGCAAGGATTGGATGAGTTTTGATGCAAATCAAATCACACTTTGCTCGTGCATCAGGTTTACACGACTTCCATCCAAACTTCATCATTTCACACGTTTGAACATTCCATTTGATTCCATATAAATAGAGGGTCATCCCCCATTCATTTCCTCAAGATTTAAGAGCCAAATACACTCTGTCAAAACCTCACACGAACTTTAAATTTTTGAAACCAGTTTCTGAGATTCAAGCCTTTTCTTTCAAAATTATTTGCACACCCATCTTCCTTAAGCATCATACAAACTCTCCAACACTTAAACCAAGCAAAACGAGCTATAATTAAAGTTACAGAAGTCCAGTTTCAGAGCTTCTTTCTTGAACTTCAAAAAGTTAGAATTCTCCACCATTTGGATCCAAATAAGGCACTAACATGTTCTACTCCTTATCCTGATTCTTGTGCTTCTTACAATTTTTAAATCCATTGAGAATTGAGATAGAAATCTCAAATTGAAGGTGCTTGCTATTTTCTAGGTTTTTGATTCATATCTCTTTGCATACCTTATATAAATTTGGCGCGATGGTGGTGTTAGGATCATCTTGAAGAGACGAATCCAATGATACTGGTCTGGGATCCTAATTTTTCCATTTGAAAGATCTCACAAAATCTCCAATGCAGGGTGGCTGGAGGTTGAAGACGATGACATGTCTCGTCTTAGCCAATGATAACGTGCCAAACGTTTTAATTTCATTGGTTGCCCTTTTTCTGATCCCATGCGCATCTTACTAAGGTCCATATCAAGCACAACGCGTCTGGTCCATTGGATTAGCTTACTAATGCATTTTGACTATGATCTGATGGCCCATATCTTTTTGGTTTTGTTTTATTTTCTGATTTTATATTTTAATTGATTTAATTTTCAAAAATTCATAACTCTTTTATTTTTTATCCAAAAATTATGAAAAAATTCACAAAAAATACTTTGAATTATTTCTAGTCTCATGAGTATTTTTCCACATTTTTATTTTGAAATTTGATATTTTTTATATTTTTTCCATTATTTGCCTCCTTTTAATTACTTTAAAAATATTTTCTGACATTTTTTAATTCTAAAAAATTTCATAAATATCATTTTACATATTTCTGACTTTTTGAAAATTTTATGGAATTTTATATTGATGTTTACTATTTTTGATCTATTTTCTATTTGTTTGAGAAATCTTAATTAGCTTAAAAATAGTTTCTGACTTTTAAAAATTACCAAAAATTTTATAAAAAATATTTGAGTCAATTTCTGATTTTTCTATGGTCCTACTTATTTTTTCTTGATTAGTTTGAACATAGTTGATATTTTTCTTTCTTATTTCCTTTCTAAAATATTTTTTAAACCTTTTTTTAATGTATATATTAAATGCAATATTATTTTGTGATTATTTTTTGGCTGATCTTGGGTTGAACTTTTGATCATGAATATTGTTAACATCATTGGATCCATGGTGTTGAGTTTAACTCCGTAAAAATGGACAGATGATTTTAATAATAGTTTGATTAAAATTTAATTCAAATGTGGTTTGTATTCTTTCCCACCCCTCTTCATCTCCTCCCTTTCTAATTGCACTAAATGTTATTGGAGCATGATCTTTATATCATGTCTCAAAACAAATGGTGCATATATTGCTATTGACCGGCCTCAAAATAGGTGCGACTTCTATATAAGTCCACTTACGATTGCTTAACATAACGCTAAATTTTGTCCCGATTCGAATAAATGATCATTCGTGACCCAAACCTTTGTTTGCAAGCCCAAGTATGTTAACATGATCTCTTTGATCCAATAACTTTGAGATTCATTGTGTGGAGGCTTTGGTTCTACCAATCCTCTAATGAATCTACAACACTTTTGTTCAACGCGAATCACTTAAACATCATTGATCATTAAAAGGTATTTGTGAGAATTCCAAATGGATGATATACTTGACAAAAAGCAAATGCAACTTGTTGCATGGAGGCTTTGGTTCTACCAATCCTCTAATGAGTTCCAAATTCAAGTTTCAAGAAGGTCATCCAACTAACCACTAATTATTAAATTGTTCTACTTTATGCTTTATTTTTATGCTTCATGTACCATTTACTTTAAGCATTACATTTCATGCCATTTTTATTTTGCTCACTTGAGCATTTATATTCTTGTTATTTCTATTTTGCTCACTTGAGCTTTTCTCTTCTTTTTCAAGACACTTAATAATCAACATGAACCATAAAAAGCTTTAATGATACTTGGACTATTTGGTTACTATCCTTGGCATTATAGAGTATTGGACTTCTTGGACTTAGGGTTAGAAACCTTGGCCTATGTTTGAGACCTTGTGACCTTAATTGATATTTTGTCTTAAGTTCTTGAGGTCCACCTCAGGATATTGGGTTGTTTATTTGTTTTTGTGTGCAGGTTATTGTGATTACATGCTTTGTTTGTAATCTGGAATTCACCTGTATACAACCGTTACTCTGTCCAATTTTTGTGAAGACTTAATACACTTGAAGTTTGGTTCTCTCAAGAGGTCTAGTATCTTTTCTTTCTTGGTTCCAATCCAAAGAATGGGAATTCTATCTTGACTCATAATGTCAAGTATTGGCTTCTTGTTGATTAGATGGTTATTATCTCTAGCTTTTACCTTATGCTTTAGGATAGTCTCTTCTTCTCCTCCCATATTCTTTAATTTCAAAAATCTTCTTCCTCCTTTTGGAAACTCTTCTTGTTTTTAAACTTGACCCACTTTCATAATAAACTTGGACTTATGTCCATGCACTTTCAAAATATTTTCATAAATAAACTCCAATCAACTTAATAATACCTTGACGTTTTTTGTGAGAAGACTAAAAGTCAATTAATCTCATTTCAAACCATTTTGCCACTTTGGCTTTTTGTTTTAAAACTTTTCTCAAAAGATTGGACTCTTGTCAATCCTTGTAGTGATGCAAACAACTATACTTATACAATATATATTGAAGAGATATATTTTCCACTTGGGTGTTGAGTGAGGCATTATTGATTTTAAAATCCAAGCCATATCCTCCACTTTGAGATGATTCAAATTCTCCTTTCTCATGATTGTGGGTAGTAAGTATGTTTTCCACACGGACAATGACGATGATGTCTTATCTCATAAAACTAACCAATACATTTGTGTTTTAAAATTTTTAAAAGATGAACTACGTGTACCCTGATCCCCTATTGCACGGAAGGTGGTACATAGGCACTAAAGGTTCGCAATCGCGGCGGGTGCAAAAATCATTAAAAAAGCACTTTTTTTCTCAACTCCACCATCTATTTTTTATACAACATTTTATAGCCAAAATATACATATTTTTCAAAGAGGTTCATGCGGAGTACCGTAGATATTTAGGGTGCTAATACCTTCCCTTTGCATAACCAAACCCCTTACCTATAATCTTTCCCCCTATTTTGGGTTATTCACTCTTTTCCATTCCTTTGGAAATAATAAAGCGCGATGACAATTTTTATTTTGATCTGTATAAGTCTAGTCAGTCCAATGACTTAGTCTTTAACATTTCTACCGCTACAACAAAATGGCGACTTCCCTGGGGAAAGATTGACCTCTTGCTGGTCCATCCCTAAGTGGGTTGAGCCTATCTTTGTTTATATCTGTATGTGTGCTATTGTTGTTTATGTGTTATATGTTGTATATATGTTTGTCTGGATTTTCTTGGTTTTCAAGGTGCTTAGTCACTACTTATAAGTCCTATCTCCGGACTTGGGAAAACTTTAAGATAGGATGGACGATATAGTCATGTTAACTTTGAGGGAGTAATCCCAAAAAAGGGGGCATGAGATTCCCCACTCAGTGGAGGCCCCTTTGACTGTAGTGTTGTTTACCGAGTAATCGAGAAGACATACTGCTTTCGACCTGGGAGCCTACTGAAGCTGAGGACCGTAGAATACCTAACCCATCTTAGCCTTTTAGGTGTAGTGCAGAAGCTATGACAGAGTAATCTGGAAACAGTTGTCACGCGATACTACGCTCAGACGAGTTTTTCTTGAGAATATTACTAATTACCGAGTTAATCAGGAAGTTGGTAATATTTGAAGGAAGGATGTAGACTCTGGGAACCTCTAGAAACTTATTCGACAAGTGATAACTTTTAGACCATACCTTATGGGTAGTACCTTCAACTTCATGCTCGTGACATTGAACCTATGAACCCTATATTTGTGATCTTGTGTGTAATTGTTGCATCATGCATCCATGCATCCATAAGCATCTTTTGAAGGAATTTCAGTTCAAGGGACTTAAAAATGTGACCATTTGTGAATATCTCAGGTACCTTTTCGCCATGGATTATGGAAAAAGAAATACCAGAAAATAGAGTTTCAAAGATCCCAAGATAGATGAGTTGATCAGTCTAATTCCCGAGATTGAGTGTTCTTTAGATTTTCGGAAGAAGTATGGATCCTTCATTCCTCTCATGAAGCTTAGGATGAAGGAGAGAATTCTTTCGATCTTGGTCCAGTTCTATGATCCGATGTATCATTGATTTACTTTCCCTGACTATCAATTGATGCCTACACCAGAGGAGTATTCTTATCTATTGGATTTACCTATTACTGATCGTGTTCCTTTTACTGGTTTGGAGGGTGAGCCAAAATCACATGAGATTGCTGCTTTGATTCATCTGGGGAAGTATGAGGTTTAAGCCCATATGACTACTAAAGGAGGGATTAGAGGATTACCAGCTCAGTTCTTATTGGAGAAAGCTCGTTACTTTGCCAGGATGAAGAGTACAATCGCTTTTGAGGCAATCTTTGCTCTACTTGCTTACGGGTTGTTCTTATTTCCTAATACAGACAAGTTTGTTGACGTTAATTCTATCAGGATCTTCATGATTGGAAACCCAGTTCCTACATTGTTGGGTGATGCTTATTACACTATTCATCTCCAGAATTCTTATCATAGGGGGATGATTGTCTGTTGCACGCCTCTCTTGTACCAATGGTTTATCTCTCATATGCCTCAGTCTGATGCTTTTTGGGATGTCAGGAAGGAACCTCGTTGGGCTCCTAAGATTGTGGAACTTACTCACTCGGATATTGATTGGTATCATAGAGCTTACCAGGATATAGAGATTATTGACAGTTGTGGTAGTTTCCCCAATGTACCCCTTCTTGGTACAAAGGAAGGAATTAACTACAACCCTGTTCTTGCACGACAACATCTTTGTTATACGATGAGGGATAAACCAAATAGTATTCATTTGAGTAGTTTCTTTCTGAAAGAGGGAGAAGACCATAAGGAAGCTAGGGAGAAGATTGCGAAGGCCTGGCGTCACATTCATAGGAAAAGTAGGAAAGACTTGGGACCTAGAGGAGCTGTTTCTTTGGAGCCCTATCTTCAGTGGGTCCAAACGAGAGCTATTCAGTTGAAGATGTCGTATTCTCGGGAAGCACCTGTGCCTGATTTGTTTGTGAAGACCACTCCTCCCTTATTGGATGACGTGGAAGAGCTACAACTTTCTTTAGTCAGGATGCAACGGGAAAAGGATGCTTGGAAGAATAAGTGCCAAATTTTAGAGATTTCCTATAGAGCAGACTTTAAGGAGAAAGACGATTTGATTTAAATTCTTGAGAGTCGGGCTGTAGAGATGATGGAGAGGCAAGGGGATTTATTTTCTCCTAAGCCTCAGTTAGTTTCTAGTTTCTCACTTCCTGATTCAGGTGATTGGAAGGAGGTTGCCACCAGATATGCGGAAGAAAACCAGAAGTTGAAGGCTCAGATTACCAGGCTTACATGGTAGGGCCAGCGTATAGAGTGATCTCTATCAGATTTGCTTCTTAGGGTTTTAGACTTTATTGTCATCTTGTACTTGGGACTATTGAAACTTGTAATCCATTTTTGAAGTTATTATAATAAAAATTTTCAGTATTTCAAATATGTTATTACTTTGATATTTACAATGTGTCTATAAATCTTTAAGTCCCTTGAAATATTAATAATAAAATAAATCTTGTGCGTTGCACATCATGCATCATATTGCACATATTTCTTGCATTTCGTTGCATATCCAGGTGTCTTACCAAGCTTCTTTACTCCGTTCAGCAAGCTGTCTCACCACTACAACACTCGAGCTAATTTCAGAAGGAAGATGGACAACTTAGAACAAGAGAACCGCAAGCTGCGCGAGGAAGTTTTTGCTCTAAAGACTGACATGGCCAATCTTACCGCTCTGATGGAATCTCTAGTGGCTGCTCAGAATCAGCCACTGAGTGTTCAACCTCAACCAACAAGGGTTACTACTGAAGCTCCGACTGTTCCTGTGTCTGCTACTCTAGTTGTTGTTCAGAATCGCATGCCTCAAGGTTATCCATGGGGAATGCCAGAGAACTTTGCACCTAGAGGTTTCAACCTTGGTCCTCAAGAAGCTCCAGTTGTTCAGACTACTGTTACTCCTGCACCTCCTGTGGTGCATGTTGCTCCTGCTGCACCTCCTTCAGTGAATATGGTTCCAATTGTTAATGATGATAGGTGTCGTCCTTTTACTCCCCCAAGTGAAGACTCGGGTCTTTATGATAGAATGGATGATTTTCAAGAGCAGTTTGACAAGATGCAGAGGGAGATGAAGGACCTCAGGGGAAAGGAATTTTTCGGGAAAAATGTGAATGATTTATGCTTGGTCCCGAATGTTAAGATAACTGCGAAGTTTAAGGTCTCGGAATTCGAGAAGTACAAGGGTAACACTTGTCCTCGTGCTCATCTTGTGATGTATGTAAGAAGAATGTCTACCCATACTGATGATCAACGTCTGCTGATTCACTTTTTTAAGGATAGTTTGACTGGTGCTACGCTGAAGTGGTATATGAGTTTGGATAGCGTCAATATCCATACTTTCAATGACTTGGGAAAAGCATTTATCAGACAATACAAATACAACATGGACATGGCACCTGATTGTGATCAACTCAAGGCCATGGTCTAGAAAGACATGGAATTATTCAAAGAGTATGAACAGAGATGGCATGAGGTAGCCACCCAAGTGATTCCTCCCATGGAAGAGAAGGAGATGACTAAGATTTTCTTGAAGACTCTGGGTGCTTTCTACTATGAGAGGATGGTAGCGAGTGCACCAAGTGACTTTACTGAAATGGTAGGCATGGGTATCCGCTTAGAAGAGGCTGTAAGAGAGGGTCGTCTAACGAAGGGTGAAAGTTCTGGAAATACGAAGAAGCCACCCTATGGATTTTCCATAAAGAAAGAATAAGATACAAACGATGTCATGCAAGAAAAGAGAGTTAATCCTCCTAGAAGAAATTATCAGTGTCATGAGCAAGTCGCCTCAGTCACTCTAATTATTAGTGTAACTCCAACCACCGTTGCTTATCAGAGACCACCCCAACATGGGAATCAAGGGTATAATCAGAGAAGGGAGAGTTATGACCCTATCCCTATGAGTTATACAAAGTTACTCCCGACATTAATTAAGAAGAAGCTAGTTCATACCCGACCACCTCCCGCTGTACCATCATCGTTGCCTTGGTATTACAAGGTAGACCAAACATGTACTTTTCATCAGGGAGCACCAGGGCATAATGTTGAGAATTTCTATCCTTTGAAGACTGAGGTACAAAAATTGGTGAAGTCCAGTATTCTATCTTTTAAGGATGTGGGCCCTAATGTGAAAGATAATCCTCTACCAAAGCATGAAGGAGAAAATGCTGTGAACATGGTAGCCGGTTGTCTAGGTGACTTCCGAAATGTTGATATTAAATTGGTTAGAGGAGATTTGGTGAAAATGCATACAGACCTCTGTGAATTTAGCTATTATACGCATGACCATTCCGATTGTGCTATTTGCAGTACAAATATACAAGGCTGTGACAAGATAAAGGCTGATTTGCAGGAGATGATGGATGAGGGCCTCATCCATATAATCAGGCCTAGGGTAGAGTATGAATAGGAAGTAAACATGGTTTCTGGATGTCCTGGAGAGTTCAGAATCTTTGATGTAGAATATATGAATGAGGATCTTGTATAATTGCATGCTACTTTTTGCCACATGGCTGGTCAGGTAGAACATCAGTATGGATCTTGCCAAATTTGCTGCTTGGACTTCCGAGGATGTTCAATTGTAAGGAAAGGTATTCAGTTGTTATTAGATAATGGAACTATCAAAGTCACGGGCCAAAGGGATGATTACCATGAAGTGGATATGATTGAGGTTTGTTTGGCTAAAGAAGAGTCGGATGATGAATATGCCTCTGTAGGTGAGTTCTTCTCCTAGGATGAAGATATGTTTTCCAGAGATGACTCTATAATGACTGATTATGTTGAAGAGGGAGTAAATGTTATTGTGCCTTGTTTCGGTGCGCCTACCCATTTTGAAGTTGAATATCATAGAAAGCAACTATTACTCCATTGGTGATTAGTTTGCCGGGTCCTGTCCCCTACAAGTCAGACAAGGCTGTACCCTACAAATATAATGCTACAATTTTAGAGGATGGTGTGGAAATTCCCATCTAGCCAATTCCTAATGTTGGAAATATTGCTGGGACTAGCAGAGTGACCCGCAGTGGTCGTGTATTTGCACCAGTTGTTCATGGAGATGTTAGCGCTGGAAAGAAAATTGTTGAAAATGTTGAACCCAAGAAGGCTACAGGTGAATCTAGTGGAGCTACGCTAGAAAAAGAAGTGGATGATATTTTGAAGATAATCAAGATGAGCGACAACAAAATTGTGGATCAGCTACTGTATACTCCTTCAAAAATATCTATCTTGGCTTTACTAATGAACTCCTCTGCTCACAGAGAATCTTTGACGAGGGTATTGGGACAAGCTTTTGTGGAGAGTGATATGCCAGTAGACCAATTCAGCAGTGTGGTAGGGAATATTACATTATGTAATAACCTGAGTTTCTACAATGATGAATTGCCCGATGAAGGAAGGAATCATGACCTGTCTCTCCACATCTCTATGAACTGCAAGAATGATTCACTATCCAATATGCTGATTGATAATGGATCCGCATTGAACGTTATACCGAGGAGCACACTTATGAAGTTGAAATATCAAGGAATGCCCATGCACCCCAAGTGGCATTATTGTGAAAGCGTTTGATGGATCAAGGAAATCTATTATTGGTGAAGCGGACTTGCCTATTCATATAGGCCCAGATTTATTTCAGATTACTTTCCAGGTCATGGATATTATACCCGCTTATAGTTACATGCTGGGACAACCTTGGACACATAAGGCAGGGGCTGTCACTTCGACTTTACACCAGAAGCTGAAGTTTGTACGTGAAGGAAAAGTGGTAATTATAAATGGAGAACATGCATTATTGATATCTCATTTGTCCTCTTTCAGCATTGTAGAGGCGGATGAAGCTGCTGTTGGAACCCAGTTTCAAGCTTTATCTATTGATAATATAAGAGGAAATGAGAACTCTATAGCTTCGTTTAAGGATGCGCAGTAGGTTGTGCGTAATGGCCATAGTGACGTTTGGGGACATATTATTGAACCACCTGTGAACAAGAATAGAGTTGGCTTGGGGTTCTCTGTGAAGAATGATAAAGGTAAGGGCATGAAGCCTAAGTCTGCTACAGGAAAGTATTAAGATGTATTTCATAGCGGGGATTATCTTCATCCAACTTTTTCCGGGATTAATGCCATTATGGAAGATGAAGCTGAGCCAGAAATGCCAAATTATGTGACGCACGGAGTTAGGGTTCAAAACTGGATCACCATTGATGTTCCCTCTTGCATACATGTTTCAAAGTAATTTGTTTTTGTTAATATTTTTGAAAAGCTTTCACTCTGCCCAAGGTGAAAGTATTAATATTGTATGGGCTTATCTGTTAGCTGTGACTTTAAAAATCAATAATAAAAGTTGTCTTTGTTTCCCAAATTGTGTTTTTATTTTTTTCTTTTTCTTGGAAAATGGTAATAAAAAAAACTTTCAAAATAAATAATAACTGAAATTCAATCTGCATGATCACTTGTTATATGTGTTAGTTTCTAAAAGCAATCACAAATCATATGTGAAGATTAATTAAAAAACCTGTTGAATACAATGACTCTGCACCCTCTCCCAACTTTGAATGTCTTGTGTATGAGGTCAAAGAAGAATACTATAATGAGATTCTAGAAGAGGTCTCACGGTTGCTTAAGCACGAGGAGAATGCCATTCATCCATATAAAGAGCCATTGGAAGTAATCAATTTGGGTTCAGAAGAAGATCTGAAGGAAGTCAAGATTGAAGCATTGCTGCATCCTGATGTGAAGAGCAGGTTGATTGAGATCTTGAAAGAGTATGTGGATATTTTTACTTGGCCTTACCAATATATGACTGGTCTAGATATAGATATTGTAGCTATTGCTTCAACCGTATCGGTCTACGCCGTACAGTTCCCTCACAGTTTATTGCTACTTACCTAAAAGGTGTCCCCCAGATCCGAGTTAGGATCTATAGTAACTCCGATACAAAGCCCATAAAAATAAAGCAATCAAATCAAACAATAGAAGAAAATACGATGAACTAATCCTAAGGTATACCCCACTTATTAATTCCCCAGCAGATTCGCCAGTTCTGTGATACGGTGGCCAGAACCAGACTGTTTTAGGAAAATGTTGGTTTGCGTTTTGCGTTTGTGTTCGCAAAATGTCACGGTAAGAAAGAGTCGCCACCGACTTTTATTTTATCCAACTGGAAAGGAATAAAGCACAGAAAAATTCCTTTTTCGAGATTTTGAGTACGTGGGGTAGATTATAGAAACGAAAGGTATTAGCATCCTTTCTATCCGTGGTTTTCCACGGGCTCTTAGGTGCTTTCTCATCATTTTCAAAATTGCTTCCGTGTTTGTGATTTGAAAAGTTTTTATTTTACTTCGATTTAACTCTTGCTTCTGTCTTTAAGAGTGTTACGAAGTGTTTTGAAAACTTTGTTTGAAATGTGTAAGTGTGAAAGTTTGATTTTTGAGCAAGTATTTAAGAACTAATCTACCTACTCGAAAAAGAGAATGTTTCTGTTCTTGTTTCCTTTAGACAATTCTATCCCACTATTAATGAATATGGAGCACCGTCATTGGAGTTTTGAGGGTCAATTCGAAAGGGACGTACGATCACTAAAGCAATGTTAGGACGTCTTAGTAGTAACCCTAATGTCTTAGATCAATTATTCGAGGCAACAATTCCGAGGCAACCATTCCGAGGAAACTTTTCGAACGGGACTTTGATCTTTGTTTAGACAGGAGAGTGACCACTAAAGTATCCTATACTTAATGACCGTTTACCGAAGGCAACCGAACTGAGAGTATACCCTAGGAGTGCGCATGTGCGAGTGATTCAATTTCAAGTTATTTATCTTTGCACATTTAGGGTTAGCTAATTGTTTTAAAGTTATCATACATTCTTGTCATGCAACCCTAATATCATACATCTAACAGTTAATATTTTGAGGAATTTAAAATGCGGAAAGTAAAGCTACGCTATTACAAGGCTTCAGGTATTTACATAGCCAAAAACAAACCCTTAAAAAATGATAAATGAAAGTAAAAGGCCTTAATTAATCTATTACACCTTGTGAGCAATTACATTAATATGGAAAAATAAAATAATAAAGTGCACGCGATGAGTTAAGAACGAGAGAGAATTAGGGTTTTGGCCCCTTCTAACCTAATTGGAAGAAAAAAATTGTTTTTGTTGTTCTTAATTATTTTTAAGAAAAAAAAGGTTTTTAAATTAAATACACAATTAATTAGTAATTAAATTAATTAAAGAAAATAATTAAATGACCTATTTTTGTATTTTTTTGGTTATTTTTTAAGAAAAAGAAAATATAATTAAGTTAAAACCCTAATTGTTCTAATTAATTTTAATTATTTACAAAAGAATTTAAGTTACCCTAGAATTAAATAATCTAATTAAATAAATTGATTTTTGATAAAAAATAAACCTAAACCTAATTGGATGAAAAATATTATTTTTTGTGATTTTTTTGATAAAAAGAAAAATAATTTGTGTTAGTAAAATAATTTAAATAGATTAATGAAGAAAATATAAAAGAATAAAAGAAAAAGTGGCCTGGTATCAGCGGCTCTGATCAGAGGATGATTATCCAGAAGATGATGGTGACCAGAAGATGGTGATCCAGAAGA
Source organism: Vicia faba (assembly GCA_948472305.1). Lineage (NCBI taxonomy): Eukaryota > Viridiplantae > Streptophyta > Magnoliopsida > Fabales > Fabaceae > Vicia > Vicia faba. Next base: position 674,201,208 of record OX451737.1, read on the forward strand.
TGGTGGCCGGCACATGCTGGATCTGGTTCTGACTGGAATCCAGAAGATGATGCATGGGATCTGATCCTGTCTAATGGATCAAAAAGATGATGCACTGGATCTGCTGTTGGGCAGTGGATCCAGAAGGTGGTGACCTTCAGAAGATACACGTGCTGACTCTGGCGAAAACGAATGAGAATATACCCAGAAGTTTCTGCCTGGGGTCGAACCCAGAACATTGAACCTCTGATTTCCTTCTTCTGACCAACTGCGCTAGACGTTAGTTCATTAACATAACAGAAACAACAATATATCAGATCTAAAGGTTTTTAGCCAGAATAACACGCCAGAATTTAAACCGGCCAGTAGAGTCATGACACGCCATTGTCTTCCTCCTGGATCTATCGTTTAAAACTCTAAACTTTTACCTACAGGCATGGCGCTGTAGCTACAACCCTGTACAATTCAGAAACTACTTACAAGCGAGATAAATAAAAATCAAAACCATGGATCAACCGGATTTGACCCGCTGATCACCATGGTCTCTTCCCCTAAGGTCAATTGTTCCTGTATGAAGAGATCCCAAATTGAAGCAAGAAACCCTAACAATGGCAGATTCTAATACAACCCATGAAAACGCGATTAAATGTTATGGATAGTTTGGAAATGTTTCAAGGAGAAAGAATATACAATTATTTCATGCTATAAGTGTCAGAATTATGCAATTCAAATTCAAGAAAAAAAAGCCATTGTCGTGGCTGACTTACAGTGAGTTACAGTGTTGGAAACTCCTTGTTCTTGATTGGTTTCGCTTGCTTGTGATCCCAGGAAGCGATTGGGATGACTAGAAGGTCTTGAGGATGCCTGGAACTATGAATTCGACTCAGCACTTTTTGTGTTTTTTTTCAAGTTTGCTCTGACTTCTCACGCCTCTCTAACCTCTTGTTTTAGGTCTGCAATATTCCTTACGTATTGAGGAATGGATTAGGGTTGCAAACATGATCTCAATCTTCCTCCATCATTGCTTTTGATTTGGATTTGATTCCCTTAAAAATCCTTCCAAAAATAGGCCAAATTCAATCTTTTTGTGCACACCAAGGCTTTGCACGAATTCAATCTCTTTCCAGTTGGATATAGGACCTGAAACATGCACAACATCTTGAGGTATCAATGTTTTAGATTTTTTCCATGATTTGTTTTGATTAAAATAGATTTAATTCAAATAAAAATCAAAATAAATAATTAAAATAAGATAAAGACAAGTGGAAAGATCTAGGGCTCGTGGACCATGCTACCAACTCAAAAGAAGTGCAAAAAGTTAGGCCCATTTAGCAAAATTTGCAATTTTAGGCATAGTTGACTTTTGACAATTTTGCAAAAGGGGTCAACTTCACCAATGCATAACTTCCTCAATTTTGACTCTTTTAAGGTGTTCTTGGACTTTTTAGAAATCTTGAGATGTCCTCTAAGCAACCCTTTTGGTCTCATCTCAATTTGGTACTCCATGTTTATGTATGAAGCTTTTACAAAAAAGGTGTTTTTGTTGACTTTTCAAAATGACCTATAATGTCCAAATTCATAACTTCTTGTGAGTGCATATTTTGAACTTGGGAGATGAATATGAATTGTAGAGAATTTCATCCTCTTCAAAATGAGATTTGGATGGGTCATTTCTCATAAAGTATGAGAAAGTTATGCTTGGTCAAAGTTGAGTTGACTTTTCCTACAAAACCCTAATTTAGCAACTTTTGGTTCTTGATGAATTATGAGCAATCCTTGATGAATCATGATCAACCCTTGATAAAATGATGAAATATACTTCAAAATGAAGATGTTGACCAAAAATCTTGAAGTTTGACTTTATGTAGGCCACATTTGAATTTTGCCCTAGCACAGTCGATTTTCAGGCCTTTGAGCAATTGACTGAGCAAACTTCCTCTCCAAGGCTTGAAACTTGACATGGATGATCTTGAGAATATAACAGGACAATGGTGAGCATTTGGGATCCCTTGGACTCAAGTATCTTGATGTAATATGAAACCCTAATTTGAGGTAGACTGCCTTAGGAGAGAGTTTGGTCTGGTCAACCCTTGGACTTCCTTGAGCAACTTGAGGATCTTTCTTGAAATGTTTTGAGAAATATGGGAGGGAAAATTTTGGGGTACAACAGCTGCCCCTGTTCAATCTTCTTAAACCTGAGGATGTAGATTGGCTTTTCTACCTTTTGTGATCCGAAGGTGGAAGATGATTGAACACTAGAGTGCCCAGAAATTTGCACTCGCATGAAGTGATATTTGCCTTGTGATATCGGGAATGGGCTTACAGATGCAATTTGGAAATTGATGATGGAAGATGCGCTTAAAGATGCCATCAGAAGAAGTGTCGATCACATAAGAGATTCCTTAGCGAGAGTCTGTATACCTGTTGTTGAGGAAGACCGCGCTGGGGAATGCTGATCTCTATCTTGAGAGAAATAGAATTTTAGGAGCTTTGGTCGTCCCTTATTCTACTGGGGAATCGTCTCTTAGTCGAAGAGGTGAAAATGAACTACTATCTAGTCGTGATCCAGGCTTCATGGTGATAAGATCGACTGCTATCTGGTCGTAATCCAGGCTTTACAGCGACTTACTGGGGAGATGATATTAAACTTGCTATCTGGTTGTGATCCAGGCTTCGCAATTTCTCGATTCTTATCTGGTCGTAATCCAGGCTTCAGAAGGAAATGAGTTGTTATCCGGTTGCATCCGGGCTTCAACTTAAACTTAGGGCACACTAATATCCGGTCAACTCCGGGCTTCTTAGTAATTGTCCAGGTAAACTGCTATTTGGTCGAAACCCAAGCTTCACAATGTCTTGTACTGTTATCTGGTCGTAATCCAGACTTAAGTCCTTTTATCGTTATCTGGTCATAATCCAGGCTTCACGATGCTTTATACCATTATCTAGTCGAATCCAGGCTTCATGGTGTTCTGTACTGCTATCTGGTCGTAATCCAGGCTTCACAATACCTCACTTCTTATCTGGTCGTAATCCAGGCTTCAGAAGAAATCGAGTGGTTATCCGGTCGCATCCGGTCTTTCCATTTGACTTTTAGTCTTACTAATATCCGGTCGAATCCGGGCTTCATAGTAATTGGTCGGGTAAACTGCTATTTGGTCGTAATCCAAGATTCACAGTGTCCTGTACTTTTATCTAGTCGTAATCCAGGCTTCAGTGCTTTTTATCGCTATCTGGTCGTAATCCAGGCTTTGCAATGTCTCATACCATTATCTGGTCGAATCCAGGCTTCATGGAGAAATCAAGATACTATCCGGTCGTAATTCGGGCTTCATAACTTGTGTTAAAGATATACCACTATCTGGTCATAATCCAGGCTTCACGGTGTCTTTGGCTGCTATCTGGTCATAATCCAGGCTTCACGGTGTCTTTGGCTGCTATCTGGTCGTAATCCAAGCTTCGCAGAAACTAGTATTGCTATCTGGTCGTAATCCAGGCTTCACAATAACTTGCTGAGCTGTTATATGGTCGTAATATGGGCTTCACGGCTTGTGTTAAAGATATACCACTATCTGGTCGTAATCTAGGCTTCATGGTACTTGTATTGCTATCTGGTCATAATCCAGGCTTCACAATACTTGCTGAGCTGCTATTCGGTCGTAATCCGGGCTTCACGGCTTGCTGGGGATTAAACTATTATCCGATCGTAATCCGGGCTTCATAGCTTAGAGATAAACCACTATCTGGTCGAATCCAGGCTTTGCGGTGTTTGATACTGTTGTCTGGTCGTTCTTCGGGCTTCACAATATGATGTAGAAATCAAGATATTATCCGGTCGGATCCGGGCTTCATAGCTTAAATTTGTGAGGATTTAGTTGTATCTTTCTTGAAAGGTAAAGGGTTAGTCGTATGTAATGCATGATATGTATCAAGAAATGATATTCTCAAAATAAATGAGATTGTGCTATATGATGCGTATGCATATGTCATGATGTATGGATATGCATGTTTTTATGGTATTCTCTAGCTGGGGAAAATAAATCCCAGATTGCTGCTGGAGAGTACAAGAAGTTGAATTCTTTGTTTCCACTGGGGATAGTGAATGAAGATGATTTGAGAATAAATTGGCGGGAGAATAACTCTGCTGGGGAATAAACTGTTGAGGGAATGACTCTGTGGGGAAGAGATACTCCGCTAGAAGATCCGTTGATTCAGAGGAATAATCTTGGCTGGGGATGAATTACTGCCGTTGGCGGCAATGAAACCTGTTGGGAATTGAGTTTCTGCTTGTAGAAGAAGTAGGCTCCGCTGGGGATAATCTTCTAGTGCTGGTGATAGATAAGCTCTGCTTGGGGAGAATTATTGTTTTTAGATACCTTTTGCTCTGTGGGAAGTGAATGTACCTTTAATTGTATCCTCCAGCTAGGTCTATCCCTATACCTGGTGGACAGAGCAACTGTAAGGATTGGATATTTCTTGTTTGCCCTTGTTTCTGATATTACGAGTAATCGTCTTTTGTTTCACATTTAAATATTTATGAGCAGAAATTATTGTCAAATGCATATATAAAAAATGAAGCATTGGACGTTCTTGCAACACAAAATAGAAAAAAGAAAAACAATTTGAAATTTCTTTGTGAAAATTAATTGTATTGATTTTGAAGTTGGCCTGTAAATAGGCGTTTTTGTACAAGAGGCTGACGTCCCAGTAAGAGAACGCCTCCGAATGATAGAAGTTATATAGTTCGTGAAAAACAAAGAAAAACAGCTATGTGAACGATCCCACTGGGTTCCAACTCTGCTATTGCCTTTATATCCTCGAGCATCTCATCACTTTGCTATTTGGTTGAAGGTAGATCAGATTGATTAGTGTCGTCCGAGCTTGATAGTCGATACCGAAGTCTGGTTGCAAGATGATCCAACGAGACATAGTGTTACGCTTTAATCCCTAATTTTTGCCGGGACCACCCTTTCGGGTTTTCAATCCACCGGGATACCCTTTTTTGCCCAAGCCGCTTTTTCAGGTTTTCGATTTTCCGGGTGTACAAATTATTTTTCATTTTCATCCCTTATTTTTGCCAGAACCCTTTTGGTTCGCCGGGAAGCCTTTATTTTTGCCTAGGTCAGTCAACCTAGCGGGTCTTTGATTAGGCGTAGTATTTTTTCACTATGTCTACATTGACGGGGTGAGGAAGGTCGTCACCATCCATGGTGGTTAGAATCATAGCTCCTCCTGAGAAAATGTTCTTGACCACAAATGGCCCTTCGTATGTAGGGGTCCATTTGCCCCTGGGATCACCTTGTGGCAGTATGATGCGCTTGATCACCAAATCCCCAACTTGATACTCTTGTCGTCTGACTTTCTTGTTAAATGACTTGATCATTCACTTTTGATACGTCTGACCATGACAAATAGCAGTAAGTTTCTTTTCATCGATTAAGTTCAGCTGATTAAGCCGGGTCTGGATCCAATCGCCTTTGCTCAAACCTGCATCCTTCATAATCCGAAGAGAGGGTATTTGGACCTCAATGGGTAAGACTGCTTCCATGCCATACACCAAAGAGTAGGGTGTTGCCCCTGTTGAAGCCCGTTCTGAGGTACGGTACCCATGAAGAGCGAATGGTAACATCTCGTGCCAGTCTTTGTATGTCACCGTCATCTTCTGCACAATCTTCTTGATGTTCTTATTAGCCACTTCAGCAGCCCCATTCATCTTCGGCCGGTAAGGAGAAGAGTTGTGATGCTGTATCTTAAACTGCTTGTAGAGCTCGGTGATCATCGTATTGTTGAGATTTGTACCATTGTCCGTAATGATCCTCTCGGGTACACCATATCGACAGATCAAATTGTGCCGAATAAACCGTGCCACGACGTTCTTGGTCACTGTAGCAAAGGAAGCTGCCTCAACCCACTTCGTAAAATAATCAATTGCTACTAGAATGAAACGATGCCCGTTGGACACAATTGGTCTGATCTCACCAATCATATCGATGCCCCACATCACGAAAGGCCAAGGGGCTGCCAAGATGTTCAGAAGAACTGGAGGTATGTGCACCTTATCAGCATAGACTTGACACTTATGACAAGTTCGAGAATGTTGATAACAATCGGCTTCCATGGTAGACCAATAATATCCTGCCCGAAGGATTTTCTTTGCCATGGTATGTCCATTGGAATGGGTTCCGACGGTACCTTCATGTAACTCTGCCATAATCCTTTCTGCCTCGCTCTTATCCATACAACGTAGCAAAGTCGAATCATGGTTACGCTTGTAAAGAATACCATTACTGATGAAGAACTTTGCAGCGGATCTCCTTAGAAACTTCTTATCATTAACAGATGCACCCTTGGGGTATTCTTGAGCCTCAAGATACCTCTTTACTTCGTGAAACCATGGTTTATCTGCTATCTCTTCAGTCTCAATGTTACAACAATGTGCGGGTTCGTCCAACCTCTCAATGGTAATTTGGGGAGCTTCATTATCCCACCTGACCTTGAACATAGAAGACATGGTAGCTAGCGCGTCCGCCAACTGATTCTCCTCTCTTGGGAAGTGTTCAAAGGTTATCTCCTCAAAATGTGGGAGCAGCGTCAATACATACTCTTTGTAAGGAATAAGATTTGCGTGCTTCGTATCCCACTCGCCTTTGATCTGAATGATCAAGAGAGCAGAATCTCCGAACACACTCAAGAACTTAATCCTCAGGTCAATAGCTTCTCGAAGGCCCATGATACACGCTTCATACTCCGCCATGTTGTTGGTGCAGTTAAAACATAATCGAGCTGTTAACGGAGTATGACAGCCTTCAGGAGATATGATCACGGCGCCAATGCCATTACCCAAAGTGTTTGAAGCTTAGTCAAAATACATAGACCATCGGGATCCCTCCTTAGGTCCTTCACCCGGTCCAGGTATTTCACAGTCAGTCACCAACATGATGCTCTCATCTAGAAACTCGAAATTTATAGACTGGTAATCATTCACCGCCTGATGCGCCAAATGATCTTCCAACAAACTCCCCTTGATTGCTTTTTGGGTTTTGTATTGGATGTCATACTCAGTTAAGATCATCTACCATCTTAATATTCTTCCTGACAAGGTATGCTTTTCGAAGATATACTTGATTGGATCCATCTTCGATATCAACAGGGTAGTGTGAGTCAGCATATACTGTCTCAGCCGGCGAGCAGCCCATGCCAAAGCGCAACAAGTTTTCTTAAGCAGCGAGTATCGAGTCTCACAGTCGGTAAACTTTTTGCTAAGGTAGTAAATAGCATGCTCTTTTCGGTCATATTTGTCATGCTGCCCCAGCACACACCCCATCAAATTATCGAGTACTGTCAAGTATAAGATCAAATGTCTTCCCTCAACTGGAGGCATCAGAATAGGTGGCTCTTAGAGATATTCTTTGATCCTTTCGAAAGCGGTTTTACATTTATCATTCCATCTTACCACTTGATCTTTCTTCAGAAGCTTGAAGATTGGCTCACAAGTAGCAGTCAGGTGTGAAATGAATCGAGCAATGTAGTTCAGACGTCCCAAAAAGCCTCTGACTTCTTTTTCTGTTCGAGGAGTTGGCATTTCTTGTATAGATTTCACCTTTGCAGGATCCACTTGAATACCTTTATCATTAACAACGAAACCTAGCATCTTACCAGATCTTACTCTGAAGGTGCACTTGTTCGGGTTTAACCTCAGCTTGTACATCTTCAACCTGTCAAATAGCTTCTGGAGATGGTCAAGATGTTCCTCTTCAGTTTGGGACCTTGCGATCATGTCATTAACATAAACCTCAATCTCATGGTGAATCATGTCGTGGAACAAAGCGACCATGGCGTGTTGATACGTTTCCCCATCATTCTTCAACTCGAAAGGCATTACCTTGTAACAAAAGGTGCCCCACTGCGTAACGAAGGTCGTCTTCTCCATGTCTTCGGGAGCCATCTTAATCTGATTGTAACCAGAAAAACAATCCATAAAGGAGAAGACCTTATGCTGTGCGGTGTTGTCGACCAGAACATCGATGTGAGGGAGTGGGAAATCATCCTTGGGGCTTGCCCTGTTCAGATCCCTATAGTCCACACACATCCACACCTTACCATCTTTCTTTGGCACCGGAACCACGTTGGCAACCCACTGCGGGTAAGAAGTAACTGCTAGAAAACCGGCATCAAATTATTTCATGACCTCCGCTTTGATTTTCTCAGACATCTCTGGGCGCATGCGGCGAACTTTCTGTTTCACTGGAGGACAGTCTTCTTTAGTTGGCAAGCGGTGCACCACAATATCAGTATCCAACCCAGGCATATCTTCGTAAGACCAAGCGAAAATTTCAACATAGTCACGCAACATCTGTATCAACCGTTGTTTGACATTAGGCTCCAGATTTGCACCTATCTTGACCTCTTTCTTGTCTTCCTCCGTACCCAAATTCACTGATTCCACTGGCTCTTCATGGGGCTGTATGACCCTCTCTTCCTGTAATAACAGTCTAGCAAGTTCCCCAGGCACTTCGCAATCATCCTCACCATTGTCCTCAGCTTGGTTGATCGGACTTTCGAAGTTATAATTGGAAGTAGCAGAGTCGTTATTAGTGGGATCCAGAGTGGATGTGGACCTGTATTATGATATGTGAGTGTGTGTAAGACAATAGCTATTTTGATAAAGTGCAAGATAGAAAAGAAAAACAAGGAGCGCAAAATTTGTAATGCAAGAAAATGTCCAATGCTTTATTGATGATATATGAAAATGACAAATGTTAAGCCCTCACAAACAAAGCCAAGGTGCCTCGGGCAAGGCACCGGGCCCTAAAGTTTTAAACTATCTGTTACAAATCTCAAAAACAAAAGTCTATTACTATGTAATAAAAGAAACATGCATGAAGTATTTCGTCGTCCAATTATTCAATCCACCGTTGGTAGTCGGGTAAATCCAGCTGTCAATATCTGACTATTCTTCATCATCCTCAATTGCATTCACTCCCTGATCATGTTTGGGCATGGGCGCAATTATGACGTTGGGCTTTTCCGGAGCGTCAAACTCGATTTCCTTAGCTTCAATCAAATCTTGCACCTTATTCCTTAAGACCCAACAGTTGTTTGTATCATGCCCCGGGCTATCGGAGTGATAGGCACAATGGGCATTCAGATTATACAACGGTGATGTAGTACTGGGATTCTTCGGGGCTTCCCTCAGAGTGATTAGGTTGGTTTTCAACAATTGCGGAAAAATTTGAGATAAGGTCATACTGAGCCAAGTATACTGTCTTTGCGGTCTCTCTACTCTTTGCTGATTGTTGCGTTGTGGGGCAACAATGGGTTTTGATATTACTACCGCATTAACTGCTTGGCAGCGTTCAGGTTAGTTTTGGCTCCTTGAGCTGTAAACTGCACTAGCTTCCTTTCTGAAAGGCTTCTTCTCTGAATTTGATGAAGCACCTTTCTGTATCGTGCCACTCTTGATACCAGCTTCTACCCTCTCCCCAGTCAAAATCAATTCAGTAAATCCTGATGATGAACTGCCGATCAAATGATTGAAAAATGGACCAGACAAAGTCCCAAGAAACATATCCACCAATTCCCTATCCGACAGAGGGGGTTGGACTCTTCTAGCCAGATCTCTCCATTTCTTAGCATAGTCCTTAAAGCCTTCGCCTGTACCCATAGACATACCCTGAAGTTGAGTACGCGTGGGAGCAAGGTCAGCGTTATACTGGTATTGCTTGTAAAAAGCAGCAGGAAGGTCCTCCCAGTTGCATACATTAGCTCCTTCCAATTGATAGAAGCATTCAAGCTGAGTCCCTGACAGACTATCTTGAAAGAAATGAACCCACAGGTTTCTATCAGCAGTATAGGGTTGAATTTTTCAGACGTACGAGCGGAGGTGGAGATTTGGACAAGATGCTCCATCGTACTTAGCAAAAACAGGAGCTTTGAATTTGTGAGGGATCACCAACCCAGATGCCAGTCCCAGATCTCCGAAGTCCAACCCAGGGATCTTATGGATCTCCATCGCACTCAGATGGTATTTAAGTTGCTTATACCTATCCTCAGCAGGAGGATACTGTTCTTCATCAAAATCAGTATCATTATCGGAGACCACAAGACTAGGACCCTTCTCTTCCTCTTGATTCTCTCCTCCTTTAGATGAATGAGACAAATCAGCTTCCTGTCGTAACCTATTCCCAAATCCGTGACCCATATTCAAGAGGACCACCTTCTTCTTCTTCTTTTTCTTATCCTTCATGATGAGAGTCTTCAAATCTTCCTGCCCTTTAGCCAAGTTCAGGAACATTTCTTTGAATTGAGCATTCTGTGCTTGAAGAGCCTTGATGGCTTGATCAGTAGGCATTTCAGAAGACATTCTGTGCTGAAATAAACAGCGAAGAAGATAAGAAACCTGTATTGGTACATGTGATGAGGTGCATGGTAATGGAATGCATATGAAATGATTTCAAAGACTTCGGGAGATTTAAATTTGCAAACCAAGAAATAAACAAACTTTATTAGATTCAAACTTGTAAAATGTTTAACAATGCCTTTAAGGCGTTACAAAAGAAATAACTGAAAATAAATCTAAACTAGAAAAACAACAAAGAATCAAAAGTCCCATGGCCACTTTCCCTTCATGCTGACATAACCGTTGATCGTCCTTTCATTCTTCAGTTGCCTCGTGAGCTTCAAGATCTTCCTCTCTTGCTCATGATACTTCTCTCGATATGTATCCCTTTCTTCCTTTAACTGGATCTAAGATCTCTTCAATGCCACAAGATCAATAGGCATATAGGGATGGAGGACCGTATAAGGAACACCTTCTTCATTAGTATGCTTTACAATTACCAGAAAAATAGCTTCGTAAGGCATCCCCAGCTTTTGAGCACGGGCTCGAACCCACTGGAGATAAGGTTACATAGGGAGATAAGTCTTTAGTCCTAGCTCTTGAGGGTCAGACCTGTTCACCATGCCCCAAGCTCGTATAAACATGTGGCGATGTTCTTTAATGTCTTCCTTATAGAAAAGACAATATCTGTAAGAAGCAATTCACGGGGACCGTCTCTCCGAGCGCGCCCAAACTGTCGTAAAGCCAAACAAGGACTGTAAGTTATACCTCCTCTAATTCCGAGAAACGGAACATTAGGGTATTCCCCATATCGATCAATGATAGCTACTCTTTCCATATCCTTAGAACTCCAAAGGATGTCCGTATGAGCAAGGGGCATGATTCTGTAAGCTCATCCTACACCTTCCTCATTCTTCAATACAAATTTGGGGAGGTGCAAAATAAACCACCTCGCCAACAGCGGCATACAACACATGAGAGTCCCTCTTTTACACGCCGTACAGGTATAAAGAGCATGTAGAATATCACCCAGGAGTGTAGGTACAAGATTGCGAGACAAGAAGATCTTCACCGCATTCACATCTATGAAGGAATCTGGATTCGGAAAAAGAACCAAGCCGTAAATGAGGAGAGCCAAGATGTCTTCGAAAGCTTGAAAATCCAAGTTATCCCAGAACTGTTGAGCTTGATCGATCAGAAGTTTAGCCAAGAAACCTTTAACCCCGCTTTGTGTCTCCCAATTAGACACTACATCAGCCTTCTTCAAGTGTAAAGCCAAGGCAATATCCTCTGGTCTAGGAGCCTATTCCAAACCTGTGAAGGGTGTCTGCTCGAGGATAGATATGCCTAGTAAATCATAAAACTCCTCCAAAGTAGGGACTAGCTGATAATCCGGGAAGGTGAAACAGTGATGCAACAGATCAAAGAACTGGAAAAGGACGCTCATCATCTGCTCATCCAACTTTGAAGTGACCAAACTAAGGAGATGACCATGTCTTCTAACAAATGAGGAAGTATCAGGAACTTTTGAGACTAACTCTCTGAGCTGAGTAGGGATTTGCACGAAGTTGACTCGAATGGTATTTCTGCGTACTGAAGCCATAATCTGCAAAATAGAACAAAGATAAATCCCATCGGTCTTTGAAATGGTTAGTCTAATGAAATATGCATGTTATGTTATGATGCATGATGTCATGATAAAACACACAATAGGTATCACATATAGCAAACATGGTAAAGGCAAACAAGTCACACAATAGCCCTTAAGTTTCAGGCTTGCATGGAGTCTAGGTACTACCCTCTTGAAGTCCAGTTGGTTTCAACCTGTCCTAATAATAGTAACCGGGTTCTAGAGGTTCTCAATATCACTGACCATCCTCCATCGGTCATGGTTTCAGCTTACACAATCTTTTCTTGCGGCCAGAACTATCTTGAGAGTATGGTCTCAATGAGTGTAGCATCGAGTATCAACCAGTTCCCAGCTCTATGCCGAGGCCGGCTATCTCACTACTTCCTATGGCCAACTTGGTCAATTATAGGTTCTAAGGTCAGTTGATGCTTAACGACCCATATAGTAGCCCCGTATTCTCCTTATTTATCCACAAGGGATACCGGTACCAACTAATGTGCCACATCAACGTAGCTACTGCTTCAACCGTATCGGTCTACGCCGTACAGTTCCCTCACAGTTTATTGCTACTTACCTAAAAGGTGTCCCCCACATCCGAGTTAGGATCTATAGTAACTCCGATACAAAGCCCACAAAAATAAAGTAATCAAATCAAACAATAGAAGCAAATACGATGAACTAATCCTAAGGTATACCCCACTTATTAATTCCCCAGCAGAGTCGCCAGTTCTATGATACGATGGCCAGAACCGGATTGTTTTAGGAAAATGATGGTTTGTGTTTTGCGTTTGTGTTCGCAAAATGTCGCGGTAAGCAAGAGTCGCCACCAACTTTTATTTTATCCAACTGGAAAGGAAAAAAGCACAGAAAAATTCCTTTTTCGAGATTTTGAGTACGGGGGGTAGATTATAGAAAGGGAAGGTATTAGCACCCTTTCTATCCGTGGTTTTCCACGGGCTCTTAGGTACTTGCTCATCATTTTCAAAATTGCTTCCATGTTTGTGATTTGAAAAGTTTTTGTTTTAGTTTGATTTAACTCTTGCTTCTGTCTTCAAGAGTATTACGAAGTGTTTTGAAAACTTTATTTGAAATGTGTAAGTGTGAAAGTTTGATTTTTGAGCAAGTATTTAAGAACTAATCTACCTACTCAAAAAAGAGAATGTTTCTGTTCTTGTTTCCTTTAGACAACGCTATCCCACTATTAATGAGTAGGGAGCACCGTCGTTGGAGTTTTGAGGGTCAATTCGAAAGGGACGTACGATCACTAAAGCAATGTTATGACGTCTTAGTAGTAACCCTAATGTCTTAGATCAATTGTTCGAGGCAACAATTCCGAGGCAACCATTCCGAGGAAACTTTTCGAACGAGACTTTGATCTTTGTTTAGACAAGAGAGCGACCACTAAAGTATCATATACTTAATGACCGTTTACCGAAGGCAACCAAAGTGAGAGTATACCCTAGGAGTGTGCATGTGCGAGTGATTCAATTTCAAGTTATTTATCTTTGCACATTTAGGGTTAGCTAATTGTTTTAAAGTTAATCATACATTCTTGTCATGCAACCCTAATATCATACATCTAACAGTTAATATTTTGCGGAATTTAAAATGCGGAAAGTAAAGCTACGCTATTACAAGGCTTCAGGTATTTACATAGCCAATAACAAACCCTTAAAAAAATGATAAATGAAAGTAAAAGGCCCTAATTAATCTATTACACCTTGTGAGCAATTACATTAATATGGAAAAATAAAATAATAAAGCGCGCGCGATGAGTTAAGAACGAGAGAGAATTAGGGTTTTGGCCCCTTCTAATCTAATTGGAAGAAAAATTGTTTTTGTTGTTTTTAATTATTTTTAAGAAAAAAAATTAGGTTTTTAAATTAAATACACAATTAATTAGTAATTAAATTAATTAAAGAAAATAATTAAATGACCTATTTTTGTATTTTTTTGTTATTTTTTAAGAAAAAGAAAATATAATTAAGTTAAAACCCTAATTGTTCTAATTAATTTTAATTATTTACAAAAGAATTTAAGTTACCCTAGAATTAAATAATCTAATTAAATTAATTGATTTTTGATAAAAAATAAACCTAAATCTAATTGGATGAAAAATATTATTTTTTGTGATTTTTTTGATAAAAAGAAAAATAATTTGTGTTAGTAAAATAATTTAAATAGATTAATGAAGAAAATATAAAAGAATAAAAGAAAAAGTGGCCTGGTATCAGCGGCTCTGATCAGAGGATGATTATCCAGAAGAGGATGGTGACCAGAAGATGGTGATCCAGAAGATGATGGTGACCAGAAGATGGTGGCCGGCACGTGCTGGATCTGGTTCTGACTAGGATCCAGAAGATGATGCATGGGATCTGATCCTGTCTAATGGATCAAAAAGATGATGCACTGGATCTACTGTTGGGCGGTGGATCCAGAAGGTGGTGACCTTCAAAAGATACACGTGCTGACTCTGGTGAAAACGAATGAGAATATACCCAGAAGCTTCTGCCTGGGGTCGAACGCAGAACACTGAACCTCTAATTTCCTTCTTCTGACCAACTGCTCTAGACGTTAGTTCATTAACATAACAGAAACAACAATATATCAGATCTAAAGGTTTCTGGCCAGAATAATGCGCCATAATTTAAACCGGCCAGTAGAGTCATGACACGCCATCATCTTCCTCCTGGATCTGTCATTTAAAACTCTAAACTTTTACCTACAGGCATGGAGCTATAGCTACAACCCTGTACAATTCAGAAACTACATACAAGCGACATAAATAAAAATCAAAACCGTGGATCAACCAGATTTGACCCGCTGATCACCATGGTCTCTTCCCCTAGGGTCAATTGTTCCTGTATGAAGAGATCCCAAATCGAAGCAAGAAACCCTAATAATGGCAGATTCTAATACAGTCCATGAAAACGCGATTAAATGTTATGGATAGTTTGTAAATGTTTCAAGGAGTAAGAATCTACAATTATTTCATGCTATAAGAGTCAGAATTATGCAATTCGAATTCAAGAAAAAAAAGCCATTGTCGTGGCTGACTTACAGTGAGTTACAGTGTTGGAAACTCCTTGTTCTTGATTGGTTTCGCTTGCTTGTGATCCCAGGAAGCGATTGGGATGGCTAGAAGGTCTTGAGGATGCCTGTAACTATGAATTTGACTCAACACTTTTTGTGTTTTTTTTCAAGTTTGCTCTAACTTCTCACGCCTCTCTAACCTCTTGTTTTAGGTCAGCAAATATTCCTTATGTATTGAGGAATGGATTAGGGTTGCAAACATGATCTCAATCTTCATCCATCATTGCTTTTGATTTAGATTTGATTCCCTTAAAAATCCTTCCAAAAATAGGCCAAATTCAATCTTTTTGTGCACACCAAGGCTTTGCACGAATTTAATCTCCTGCCAGTTGGATATAGGACCTGAAACATGCACAATATGTTGAGGTTTCAATGTTTTAGATTTTTTCCATGATTTGTTTTGATTAAAATAGATTTAATTCAAATAAAAATAAAAATAAATAATAAAAATAAGATAAAGACAAGTGGAAAGAGCTAGAGCTCGTGGACCATGGTACCAACTCAAAACAAGTGCAAAAAGTTAGGCCCATTTAGCAAAATTTGCAATTTTAGGCATAGTTGACTTTTGACAATTTTGCAAAAGGGGTCAACTTCACCAATGCATAACTTCCTCAATTTTGACTCTTTGAAGGTGTTCTTGGACTTTTTAGAAATCTTGAGATGTCTTCTAAGCAACCCTTTTGGTCTCATATCAATTTGGTACTCAATGTTTATGTCTGAAGCTTTGACAAAAAAGGTGTTTTTGTTGACTTTTCAAAATGACCTATAATGTCCAAATTGATAACTTCTTGTGAGTGCATATTTTGAACTTTGGAGATGAAGATGAATTGTAGAGTACTGCATCCTATTCAAAATTAGCTTTGTATGGGTCATTTATCATAAAGTATGAGAAAGTTATGCTTGGTCAAAGTTGAGTTGACTTTTCCTACAAAACCCTAATTTAGCAACTTTTGGTTCTTGATGAATTATGAGCAATCCTTGATGAATCATGATCAAACCTTGATCAAATGATGAAATAAACTTCAAAATGAAGATGTTGACCAAAAATATTAAAGTTTGACTGTATGTAGGCCACAGTTGACTTTTGCCCTAGCATAGTCGATTTTCAGGCCTTTGAGCAATTGACTGAGCAAACTTCCTCTGCAAGGCTTGAAACTTGACATGGATGATCTTGAGAACATATCAGGACAATGGCGAGCATTTGGGATCCCTTGGACTCAAGTATCTTGATGCAATATGAAACCCTAATTTGAGGTAGACTGCCTTAGGAGAGAGTTTGGTCTGGTCAACCCATGGACTTCCATGAGAAACTTGAGGATCTTTCTTGAAATGTTTTGAGAAATATGGGAGGGAAAATTTTGGGGTACAACACGAAGAAAGACGGAAAAGTTCGCATGTGCGTAAATTACAGATATTTAAATAAAGCTAGTCCAAAAGATGATTTTCCGTTGCCACACATTGATATGTTAGTGGATAACACAACAAAATTCAGAGTTTTCTCGTTCATGGACGAATTTTTCGGGTATAATCAAATAAGGATGGCTCTTGAGGACATGGAAAAAACAACGTTTATCACACCCTGGGGAACATTCTGATACATAGTGATGCCCTTCGGGTTGAAGAACGCTGGTGCAACATACCAGAGGGCTATGAAAACCCTATTCCATGATCTGATGCACAAGGAAATTGAGGTATATGTTGATGATATGATTTCTAAATCCCAGACTAAAGAAGGGCATGTAGAAGATTTGTTGAAGTTGTTTCAGCGTTTGAGGAAGTATCGTCTCCGCTTGAATCCAAATAAATGTACCTTTGATGTTCAATCAGGGAAATTGTTGGGTTTCATTGTTAGACAGAAAGGGATTAAAGTTGAACCTAATAAAGTCAAAGCAATTCAAGAGATGCCAGCGCCAAGAACGGAAAATCAAGTCAGAGGGTTCCTCGGGAGTTTGAATTATATTTCAAGATTCATTTCCCACATGACTGCAACGTGTGAACCGATCTTTAAGTTGTTAAAGAAAGATCAAGGTTGTGTGTGGATAGATGACTGCCAAAGAGCATTTGAAAGTATTAAAGAATATCTACTTGAACCTCCTATCTTTCTCCTCCCTGTTGAAGGAAGACTATTGATTATGTATCTGACATTGTTAGATAATTCCATGGGCTGTATTCTGGGACAACAAGATGAAACATGGAAGAAAGAGTATGCCATTTATTATCTCAGTAAAAAGTTTACTGATTGTGAATTGTGGTATTCCATGCTGGAAAAGACACGCTGTGCTCTGGCTTAGGCGGAAAAACATTTGCGGCAGTATATGTTAAATCACATTACTTGGTTGATCTCCATAATGGATCCAATCAAGTACATTTTTGAAAAGCCTGCTCTTACTGAGAGAATTTCCCGCTGGCAGATGCTGTTATCTGAATATGATATTGAATACCGCACTCAAAAAGCTATTAAAAGCAGCGTGTTGGCATATTATCTTGCTCACCAACCAGTCGATAATTATCAGTCTGTGAAGAATGATTTCCCCGATGAGGATGTGATGTTTCTGAAAGTAAGAGATTATGATGAACCATTTCCTAAGGAAGGTCCTGATCGTGAATCTCGATGGAGTATGATATTTGATGGAGCTGTGAATGCTTATGGTAAAGGAATTGTTGTTGTGATTGTCACTCCACATGAAGCGTACATTCCTTTTACTGCAAGGTTTACATTTGATTATACTAATAATATGGAAGAATATGAAGCTTTCATCATGGGTATCGAGGAAGCAATTGATCTTAGAATTAAAATTCTAGATGTGTATGGCGATTCAGCCTTGGTAATAAATCAGATTAAAGGAGAGTGGGATACTCGTCACCCTAGCTTGATCCCTTACAAAGATTATGCTAGAAGATTGTTACCCTTCTTTAATAAAGTTTAATTACATCACATCCCTAGAGATGAAAATCAAATGGAGGATGCTCTAGCAACTCTGGCTTCTATGTATCAAGTGAATACTTGGAATGATATACCTCAAATTATAGTTCGGCGATTGGATAGACCCGCTCATGTGTTTACAACAGAAGAGGTAACAGATGAGAAACCTTGGTATTATGATGTGATCGGTGGATCTGGAACTGACTGTTTAACGCTGGTTCGCGAAATGTCGCGGAAGCAAGAGTCGCCACCGTCTTTTATTTTCTCCAAATGGAAAGGACAAAAGCACAGAAAAATTCCTTATAGAGATTGCTCTCTGTTCGGGAGGTAGATTATAGAAAGGGAAGGTGTTAGAACCCTTTCTATCCATGGTTATCCATGGGCTCTTAGATACTTGCTCATTTGTGTTTTCAAAATTGTTTGTTTGCTTTTCAACTGTGGGTTTAAAAAAGTTTCTTTGAAAATTTCAGTTCGACTCTTGTATCAGTCCTCAAGAGTGTTTGAAAAGTTGCTTTCGAAAGCTTTTGAAAAGGTGTCGATGTGAAAAGAGTTTTTGATTTTGTTTTGAAATTATAGCAAGTATCTATGAGTTCTCTACCTACCCTAAGGAATTCGTCTGTGTAAATGTCCTTAAAGTAGTGCCATCCCACCATTGAGAGGTAGGTAGCACCACCGTTGGAGGTGTTCGGGTCAATTCGTGGATTCGGGACATGGTGATCACCGGAGCAACAGGAAGACACCTTAAAGGCTACCCCCATGCCATGTTCATGGACATGAGGACTTACTAAAACATCCTCTACTCGACGACCACCTTTCGAGGGGCAAGGCAACAGTGAGGCGTACCCTAGGGGTGGTGTGTGATTTGTGTGTCGTTTTCAGATATTTTTGTCTTGTTCATGCATTGGTGATCTACGCGTTGTTTTTATTTTGGCATTCATTCTTTCATGCAAATTATTAACAGTTAAAAAGATGCGGAATTTAAAAGTCCTACGCTATTACAAAGGCACGGGTCTACATCGCCAAATTAATCCAAGACCCGATTTGAAATAAAATAAAAATGCGGAAAGATAAATATCCTAATTAATCTATTACATGGCTTTGGGATAATTACATGAAATTTATAAAAAGGAAATAAAATAAGCGCGAGAAATAGAATTATGATCGAATGCGAGGGCGTTGGACCCTTTTAAAGAAATTAAATTACAATTAATAAATTAATTAAGTTAAATGAGAAAAGGAAATTATTTTTTGAGTTTTTTGTATTTATGGAATTTAGTAAGAAAATTAAATGAAATTAAAACCCTAATTCTAAACTATTTTTAATTTATCAAAAAAATGTTTAAATTTGACCTAATTTTAATTAATTATTTACATGGCAATTTATTTACAAAATAATTAATTAATTATTAAATATGGTGAAAAGAAAAGAAAAAGGATAAAAGTATTTAAAACCCTAATTCTACATTTTTATAGTTTATTAAGAAAAATATTAAAATTAAATCTAGAATTAAAACTAAATTAATTGATAAAATTTATTTACAAAAAAAACATTTAAATAAAATATATTTTTTATTTTTATAGTTTCTGATTTTTTGGTATTTTTATGTTTTATGAAAATTAATTTAAGAAATTAAATAAAACAATTAAATTGACAAAAATAAATAAATAAAAAAAAGAAAAGAAAAGGGATAGAGATGCAAACTAGAGGGGTGGTAGACCCAGTTTTGGAGGTATAACTGAAGCAATCTTGGCCCACTAGATTCAAGGCCTGTTGACTTTTTCCAGCGCGTGTATGGCATGGCTGACTAGTGCCCATGGTGATCTGCAAATCTTGACCTTTGGATTGGGATTATTGGGCGCGTGGCAAGCCAGATGATGAGGACACATGATGGTCATTAGGAAGCATACTGCATAGAATCATGTTGGAAAGAAAAATATTGAAACAAAGTGGGGGACCTGGGGATCGAACCCAGGTCCCAACACTTACCATGCTAACGCCTTGCCAGCTGCGCTGTTGTGTTGCTTTGTTAATATAGTGGGACGTGAATAATAAAAGAGAGAGAATACAGGTTAGTGGAACAAATAGAAAAAAGCGCCAATTGTTTGAATCAGCCAATTGCAGTCCAACACACATCATCTTCTCCACTTGCTTCGTTTTCACCTGAAAAATATGGAATGGATAGCGGGGGTTTTAAACCCCCACAATCTGAAATACAAAAAAAATAGCGAATAGAGATTGAACAAATATAAAAAAGGCGCGATGAATGTTTTAGATTCGTTGGAACGTCACGATTTCAATGGTATAAGTCTTGCTGGCTAATTTTTCCATATGCAAAAGTCCCCAATTCAAGGTTCCTGAAACCCTAGGCATCGTTCATGGTAACTCTCCATATATGCAAGCATTCTTCAATTAAATTATACTATTAGCTTCAGAATCAACACATTAGTATAAAACAATAATGAAAATGCATTGATATGGCGTGTAGATTCGAATACGATCAAGGAAAGATTCGTGTACAGGGTGACTGTATTCTACCGTTTCTTGAGGTGCAGAGGTCTGATTTCGATTGGAGAAGATTCCTGGATGTATCAGGAGTGCAATGGAATAGTTGTTTTGCTTTGAAACCCGCTGAAACTAGGAAAACAGTTTTGAAATTTTCTTCAAAAAATGCAAAGTTTGTCTATGGTTTGAGGCGCAGCTTGAAGGTTTTTGTGACTAGGGTTATGATCAGCTTAAGTATGCCAATGGATTAAGGTAGAAATTTGAGCCAAGAGATCAATGTTTTGATGAATCCAATATTTGATCTTTAATGAAATATTTTCAAATCTTTTCCATGTGCTTTTGATACCAATCATGGCCAAACCTTTCCAAATTGGGTGTGCACGAATCTTGGGTAACCAATGAGGGCATATGCTGCATAAAAAGATTCAAACACATTTGTTTAGTATTTTTTTCATATTTTATTTAATTAAATGAATTAATGGTGATTAAAATTCAAATAAATAATAAAAAATGATGAAATAAATCCCCTTTGGGCCAAATGGTCGTGCATAGCCTTTGGATAATGATTCTTGGAAGAAAATGTGGCCCATTAGCAATTTTGAGGCATTTGAAGTAAAGTTGACTTTTCAAAATTCCCAAAAATTTCCCAACTTCCACAAGGCATATCTTGCTCAATTTTTAAGCTTTGATCATGTTCTATGACATTTTGGAAAGGTCTTGAAGTCCTCTAACCAATGCCTTTGGTCCCATGTCATTTTGATTTACCAATATCAAGTTATGGTCTTTGACTTAAAATCCCTTTTTGTTGACTTTTGAAAATGACCTATAATGTTGAAATTGATAACTTTTTGTGAGAGCATTTCTTGGACTTGAAGTGTGAAGAGGAGTTGTAGGAAATGTCATTCTCTTCAAAATGAGCTTTTGATGGAATTTTTCTGATAAACCATGTGGAAGTTATGCCTTGGTCAAGTTACAGTTGACTTTTCAACTGTCCAAATATGGAAACTTTTGCATCTTGAGACTTTTTTGAGCCATGCTTTGAGAATCATGATCAAGAATAGATCCAATGATGTTTGTGGCTTCAAAATGAGATGTTGACCAAAAATTTAAACTTTTGACTGTCAAATGACCATTTTGCCCCTGCAGTTGACTGCTGAGCAATTAAGGTTTTTGGCTGTGCAATTTTGTGCTATAAGTCTTGAAACTTGGCATGTGGATGCTTGACCATGTTTATAGGCATGTGGGACTTGTTTGGACCCTTGAAAACTTCAACTTCTTTGCCAGATCCAAAACCCTAGTTTTTGACTGTTAGGAGGCCTTTGAACTGTGCAACTCTTGGGGTGATTTTGAAGCATGCTCTTTGCAAATCTTGAAGAATATGGGAGGGCAAATTTTGGGGTACAACATATGATATCAAGCATTTTCTTCAGACTCAGGAATACCCGATTGGTGCTTCGAATAAAGATAGAAAGACATTGAGACGATTGGCTGGCAGTTTCTTCCTCAGTGATAATGTGTTGTACAAGAGAAATTATGACATGGTCCTGCTCAGATGCGTGGATAGACACGAAGCAGACATGTTGGTGCATGAGGTTTATGAAGGTTCATTTGGAACTCATGCCAATGGACATTCGATGGCTAAAAGGATGCTAAGGGCAGGTTACTATTGGCTGACAATGGAATCTGATTGTTACAAATTTGCAAAGAAGTGCCATAAATGCTAGATTTATACAGACAAGATTCATGTGCCTCCGACACTTCTCAATGTTATTTCTTCCCCGTGGCCTTTCTCTATGTGAGGTATTGAAATGATTGGAATGATAGAACCCAAAGCTTCGAATGAACACCGTTTTATTTTGGTAGCAATTGATTACTTCACCAAATGGGTGGAAGCTGCTTCATATACTAATGTTACTAAGCAGGTGGTTGTGCACTTTATTAAGAATAATTTTATACGTCGGTATGGTGTGCCGAGCAAAATTATCACCGATAATGGCTCGAATATGAACAACAAGATGATGACAGAACTTTGTGAAGAATTCAAGATTGTCCATCACAACTCATCTCCGTACAGGCCGTAGATGAATGGGGCTGTTGAAGCTGCTAATAAGAATATCAAGAAGACCATCCAGAAGATGGTTGTTACTTATAAAGATTAGCGTGAAATGCTCCATTTTGCTTTACATGGATATCAGACATTTGTCTGCACTTCAACAAGAGCAACCCCGTTCTCCCTTGTGTATGGAATGGAAGCGGAACTCCCCCAATCGAGGTTGAGACTCCCTCTTTGCGTGTGATAATGGAAACCAAGTTGTCAGAGGCTAAATGGGTCCAGAACAGGTTTGACCAATTGAATTTGATCGAAGATAAGAGAATGATAACTTTGTGTCATGGGCGGTTATATCAGAAGAGGATGAAGAAAGATTTTTATAAGAAGGTCAAACATCGTGAATTCAGAGAAGGCGACCTCGTGTTCAGGAAGATCATGTCTTTCAACGCTGATTCTAGGGGCAAGTGGACTCCCAATTTTGAAGGCACATATGTTGTCAAGAAAGCCTTCTCTGGTGGTGCATTAATTATTGAAACGATGGATGGCGAGGAGTTACCACGTCCCATGAATGCTGATGCAGTCAAGAAATACTTCGCCTAAAGAAATAAAAGAACAACTCGCTAGGTTGAAAACCCAAAAGGGCGGCTTAGGCAAAAAAGAGCGTCTCGGTAGGCCAAAAATACGAAAGGGCGATCTAGGCAAAAATTAGAGACATAAACAGAATAAAATTTCCCGCTAAGTTGAAAACCCGCAAGGGCAGCTTAGGCAAAAGTTAGGGACTTTCTTGGCAAGTAACTACGTCAGACAAGACTTGATCATGGAAGCAACAATCTTCTTAGATCCTCACCATACTTCAACAAAAGCTTCTACTCAGAATTTCAAAGTTGTTAGAGGGAATAATGGTCATTGTATTTCAATGTATCTTTTCAATTATATATTACCATTTTCCAAACTTTGTAATTATCCATAAAGTCTCGCCATTCGAAGACTACCATTCTATCAATAAAATTTGAGCTTTTACCCAATTCTTTGTAGTTCCTATTTTTTATTCAGCTTACAAAGACTCCATTTATTATTGATAAAAATTTTCAAAGCAGAAAGGATTAAATAACAAAATTGTTTTAAAAAAAAGAATTTACAACTTACTTTTACTTTAGATTTTTTGATTCAAGAGGAAAACAAAAGTGGTGATCCTAGGAATGGACGAACTCCAGTAATTTTGGGAAGTTTTGTTTCCCCCGAGAAGGTTTTCTCAGGACGTTTTCGCTGGTATGCGTGTGATTTTTATATATTGAAGACGATACTAATTGGCGTAAGGTGAAGTGTTGGGTTTGTGATTCCAGTGTCCCCAGTCAAGTCTTGGTTCATTTTTCATTTTGGGTTTGCATGGTCTTAAGTCTCTATCCCAGATTCCCTAGTAAAATCTTCCCTCATACGATGAAAGGTCTTGTTCCCTTGGTATGCTAAGATCAAACCATTTGCAAAGTGTTGTTCTTTTTGGCAGTAATTGACATTTTTGTTGGTATTTATTTCCTAAGAAGGCTATCTCAGGGCATCTTTTATGGAATAAGTTTGCATGATATGGAGACTCAATCCGAGATTCTCCAGTGAAGGCCTCGCTCATTTGATAGAAGTCCTTTCTCCCCAGAGAAGTTGGTGCAATAATTACTCTCGAAGAAGAAGGTATCTCCGGTTTCCCCAGTGAAGAACATATATTGGTTTCCCCTAATGATGTGGTGATGAACTCCCCAATGAAGTCAGCACGAAGTCCCCATTTGATGTCTCGATGATGAAGAATTATCTCCCTTAGCTAAACTATTACATACATCATGTATAACTAAACTTAGAAAATCATTGCTCATTCATATCCATTAATATCTTATTGACATATTATCCTGTTTTGCAGATGTAACACGGTGGGAGAACTGACTTGGTTGTTTTGCGTTTGATCGTAATTGTTGCGATTAGCAAGAGTCGCCACCGACTTTTCTTTTATCCAAAAGGAAAGGCTGAAAAGAATAAGAAAGACCTTTAGAGATATTTTCTTGAGTTCGGGGGGTAGATTATAAAAAGGGAAGGTATTAGTACCCCTTTTATCCATAGTTATCTATGGGCTTTTAGTTGCTTGCTAGATCACTTGTCTTTGTTTGAAAATATGCTTTGTGTGGTTTTTGAAAGTATTTTGAAAAGGCGGCATCGTTTAGGCAAACTTTGTAATAATTCTCGTTCGTAAGAATGTATACAAAGTGTTGATCTTTTGAAAATGTTTCAAGTTTGAAAGATGTTTTTGAAAGTGTTGGTGTTTGTTTTGAAAATATCAAGGATGTTTTGGTTTGAAAAATGAGCAAGCAACTAGGAACATTCTACCTACTCAAAAGTCTTTCTTATTTATTTCCTCTTTCCTTTGACATTGTTATTTTACCATGGATTGGTAAGTAACCTTATCTTTGGATGTAAAAGGGACGGGCAAGGGTCATCGTATAGTCATGAATAACAATGTTGTAAGATATCTTAGCATTTTCTTTAAGGGACTAAGATCATTCGTAAGGCAACATTTGTAGCGCCATCGAGGGACTATGATCTTGTATTTTCGCTTGTTTTTGCTATGACATCTTACATGCGTATTATGACCATTTATTTCTCAAGGCAACAAGTGGATTTACCCTAAGGGTGTAAGTGTGCAAGTGTATCTTTTTCACGCTTGATTTGTTTTGTATTAGGGTTTGCTAAGTATTGATTTTATCTTTCCATACAAACCCTAATTACTAGCATTTATATAAAGCATTAAATTACGGAAAATAAAAATACCAAGCTATTACATCAATAGGGGATGGGGTGTACAAATTTACAAATGGGGATTTTGCAAGAAAATTAAATCTAATTAGCTATTACAACCATATTGAATAAATAAACAGAATTGAAGATAAAAATGCAAGAATGCAAAAATGGAAAAAGAAATGATTTTTATTTGATTTTTATGAAAGGATTTTAACCTAAACCTAATTAAGAAAATAATTAATGAAAATCAAATAAAATTAACTTAAACTAATTAAAAAGAAATTAACTAAAAAAAGGATTTTTTAGGGTTTTTTATGAAAAGGTTTTAAGAATAATATAAAAATACATCAAAATTAATTAATTAAGAGAAACCTAAATTCTAAGTTAATTTTAATTAGGAAAATAAAATAATAATTAAACCTAAGTCTAAATATTAATTAATTAAGAAAAATAAATTTATTTATTAAAATAAAAATGTTTTTATTCTTTTTGTCATTATAAAGAAAATAAAATGAATAAGTGTAAATAATAAATAAAAATATTTTTATATTTTTTCATTAATAAAAATAATAATAATAATAATAGTAATAAAAATAATAAAATAAAACTGAAAATAAAATAAAATAAGAAAGGAAATAAATAAAATAAAGTTGGGTCAGGTGTGCGAAAGTAAGACATGGGGTTAGAAGCAGCAAAAAGAACAAAAGCCCAAAGGAGAGGCCTAGGCGCTGTTGTGTGACAAAAAAGAGGGAATGAGAAATAAGGAAAAAAGGTAGCGCGTTGGGTGTTGGACCCACACCCTCTTGGTTACCAGCGTGCTGCCTAACCACTGGGGTGGCTATACATCAGTTTACTTATATGAAATAATAAATACATAACATATAATGCTTCCAAGGCCTGTACTTCGTCTTCAACCTTCAGCCAGCCAAAGTACCTATAACTTCTTCATCTCTCAACAAAAATGGAAAGTACAAACATGAAAGTTGTGCAATTTCTTCCCACGAATCCAACCATATAAATAACTAAAGCTATAAATCCAAGATGACTGAGAATTTTTCTGGCCCTAATTTAAAACCTAAAAATTTCAGAAACTTCAAATCGAAAATTTTCTAAGCTCAGGCCGTATAAATGCAAACTATGGATATGTACAAATTCGTGGCAATGGTATCTACATTTTATCTTTGAAAATTAAAGCTTAACAATGCATATATGAGGAGTTCAAAAATCAGAAAACTCACCTTGCAAGAGGGTATCGTGTTTTGAGTTTGAGCAGCTTTCAAAGAGTTCTAGTGATTGGGTTAGCTTCCTCAAGTTCCTAGGAAGCTAATGTGATGCTTGGCTTGAGCTGAAAGTGGATGAGGAGTTCTAGAGAAGTCCACTTGCAGTGCTCTATTTTTGAGTTTGGAAAATGGTGGAAATGGAGTTACATAACTGTAACAGGTATTGCGATGAGTTGTGGATGATGTTTAGGAACTTTTGGAATGGTTTGGAGAGGAAACGCATGAGTAATTTGAGAGATGGGAGTGTGAGATCAGTTTCTGCATAAAAATGGAGTTTTGTGTGCAATCTGAGTTTTTGTGAGTTTGAGTGAGTTTAAGGGCTTGTATATGCGTGGGTTAGCTTACAAATAGTGTATGTATTTATAGGCAAGAGGTTTTATGTTCTACAACAAGTCAAAATTTGAATTTACATGTTGTAAAACCTTTACTTGTTTTTGAAGTAAACATGATAAAACATCTTCCCAAAGCTTGTGCCATGCTATTTCTAGAGTGGTTGAACTTTAAACAAGCTTATTTATGACTTGTAGATTTTTTTTGTGCAAAAGGATCCATTGAGAGGCTCAAGAAGGGTTGACATTTGCAAAAACATACTTTTCCAAAATGGAAGTCTTTGTCTTTCTTCCAAAAATGGCAAGTTAACCTAGACAAAGCTTGGATTTAATGGATAATAGCCATAAAGTTTGTGTAATATTATGATTAAGGATAAATACACAAGTTAGAGGGCCTGAAAAGTGGGATTATTCAGCATGGCTATGGATTTGGTTCATGTTCATCACAAAATTCTGCCTTGTAAAACAACTTGAAAGCCTAACTTCTGACCTTCAATTCTCCTTGCTCAAAAATGATCTCAATGAGTTCTTGGACATTTTAGAAAGCTTGTAATGTTCTATACAACCCCTCTTTGAATCACTTTTGCAAAATACAATTGGAACTATATGAAACTTGGCCCAAAAGTTAGGTCAAAATCCTGACCAAAATGCTCAAAATTTCACTAAGTGTTTTAGTTTTATGAACATGATTTCATGGATTAATAACTTGAAGTCCAAACATTTATATGAGGATTTGTGGAAAGAAATGTTTTAGATCTCATTGAGATCTACAACTTTCATGTTGAAAGTTTACTTTGAATTATCTTGCATCATGGTGAAAAATTGGCTCAACGTTGTGAAAAAATATGAAGTTTTCAACACTTAGAAAAATTTCTAAGTTTGGAAATTTTGACGTTTCAAAATGAAATATTGACTTTTTGATTTCTTGATGAACAAGTTTCATATTTTGACATGTTTTGATGAATTGTGATTTTTGACACTTGATTTTGACCAAAAAGTCAAAGTTTGACTTTTTAATATGCAATTGACTTTTGATTAGTTGACTAAAAATCAACTATCAAATAATTGACCTTGACAAATGTTTTGAGTCATGCCATTAGGTCAAAATGATGCAATTTAATCCTTGATATCATGTTTCCAACCAATCAACCATTTGCTAGGTCAGAACTCAGAAATTGCCTTTTCTCAGTAAAAACCCTAATTTTGACCATTTTGCCCTTTTGATGATCTGATCAAATTTCTTGAGAAATTATGGTCCAAACTTGATCAAATGACATATATGAGTTCATAATGTTGACATGGATAAAAAATTATGAAGTTTGACTGTAAATTGACCACAATTGACTTTTCCCCCAATATAGCTAATTTTTAGGTCAAGTGGTCAATTGACTGAGCAAAGATGTGATCCAAGACTTGAAACTTGACATGAGCAATCTTGAGGGTCCATAATAATCCATGAAAGTCATATTAGGCATTAAAAGTTCAATTATCCTTCTACAATCTCAAACCCTAATTTTCAGTCATCAAAGCTTGAGGAGGTGTCTTGAGCTAATCAACCCTAGGGTAGTCTTGAACCTATGGAGATCTTGTGAGAAAATACTTGATAAATGTGACGGAAAATTTTGGGGTACAACAGCTTCCCCTTTTCAATCTTCTTAAACCTGAAGAGTTAGATTGGCGGATCCGCCATTCGTGACTTGAAGGTGGAAGATGATTGAACACTAGAGTGCCCAGAAATATGCACTCGAAGATGAATTGTGAATGGGCTTATAGATTACATTTGGAGGAATGGAGGAGATTTTCCAGAGATGGGCTTGTAGGTGCCATCCAAAGGTGACTGTTGACAGAAAGTGGACTAAGTCTAAACTTGATTTCAAATGGAAAAGAATCAGAATAAATCCTTGAAGTGATTTATCTAAAACTAGCAGCAGTCTTGTATGTTGTTTGATTGGGAAGAATCAGAATAAATCTTAGAGCGATTTATCTGAACCAGAAATGTTCATTTGGAAAGTATCAGGATAAGCCGTTGAGAGATTTAAATTGAACCAAAAGAGGTCTTGAATATTCTTTAACTGGAGAGAATCAAAGTAGATCTTTGAGCGATTTATCTGAACCAGAGAAAGTGCCTACTAGGAAAGAATCAGAATAAATCGTTGAGAGATTCATTTGAACCAGCAGGGATTTGGAGAAGAATCAGAATAAATCGTTGAGAGATTTATCTGAACCAGAAATGTTCATTTGTAAAGTATCAGGATAAACCATTGAGAAATTTAAACTGAACCAAAAAAAGGTATTGAATATTCTTTAACTAGAGAGAATCAGAGTAGATCTTTAAGCGATTTATCTGAACCAGAGAAAGTGCCTACTAGGAAAGAATCATAATAAATAATTGAGAGATTTATCTGAACCAGCAGGGATTTGGAGAAGAATCAGAATAAATCATTGAGAGATTTATCTGAACCAAAGAAAATGTCTGCGGGAAAGAATCAGAATAAACCGTTGAGAGATTTAAACCGAACCGACAGGGATCTGGAGAAGAATCAGAATAAATCATTGAGAGATTTATCTGAACCATAGAAAACGCATGCGGGAAAGAATCATAATAAACCGTTGAGATATTTAAATCGAACCAGCAGGGATCTGGAGAAGAATCAGAACAAATCATTGAGAGATTTATCTAAACTAGAGAAAACGTCTGCGAGAAAGAATCAGAATAAACTGTTGAGAGATTTGAACTGAACCAGCAGGGGTCTGAAGGAAAAATCGGTTATGTAGATGGTCGAACAGTCCTTTCTTGGGAATTGATCTATAATTGACTTGTTGTAAATTTTGACAATAATTTTCTGTTGATTGATCTTTCCTGAAAAGGTGTAGGGTTAGTTGCATGCAATGCAATGATGTATGAAATGCATGGTATTATGTTGTTTCTCATAATAAATGAGATCACACTGTATGCATCTGTGTTATCAATGCTATGATGTATGAATGTAATGTATGGACACATTAATTGTTATGTCGTAGTGTTGCTAGAGTCGGGGAAAATAAATCCCTGAGTACCGCTGGGAATGAGGAGTGTAAGTCTTCATATTTTGAAGTTGAGGTGTTGATGAGTTTCCATTTGTTAGAGAAATAAACCCTGTTGTGGAAGGGAAATGTCGTGCATTGCTTGTGGACCTCGTGAAATCCTGCTGGGGAATCCTGAGAAACTGGGCGATTTTCACTAGGGAATGTTTGGAGGGGTAACTGTAATTTTTGTTCCGTCGGGGATGTGAGAGCACGTGATACCATTAGGATACATACTGGAGATACATTAGCGATCTTGTAGTGGGATGTCCCAGCTTCCGCTCTTGTTGAAAAAGTACCTGCGGGGGATTTTATGGAATGGTCTATAGATATTATCCTATTTCTTAAAGCCATTAGTGATTGTCTTTCTATTTTCTGTTCCCCCTTTATTGTTTGCTCATTTGTAAACAATAATCACATTCCAATGCATATGTTCAAAAATAATCATTGGACGTTTTTGCAAACAAAACACAGAAATAAAAGAAAAATAGTTAGTTTTGCACTTTCAAAGGAAAATCTTTGTATTAACTTGAATAAGTATTTTTTGTACAACGAGACGAACATCCTAGTAAGGGAGTGTCGTCGTAGAAAATGAAAATTGATACAAAGAAAATATAGCTATGTGAAATAATCCCATGGGGTTCCCATTCTGCTATAGCTTTCATGTCTTTGAGTGTCTTGTCCACTTGTTGCTTTGTCCGAAGCTGATTGGATTGATTAGAGCCGTTTGAGTTTGTCAGTCGATACTGAAGGTTGTCTTTAAGGTGATCCAACGAGACATAGTCATACACTTTAATTCCCTAACTTTTGCCTGGACCGCCCTTTCGGGTTTTCAGTCTACCGGGATACCCTTTTTTACCCAAGCCGCCCTTTTGGGTTTTCAGCTTGCCGGGTGTACATATTTTTTTTTTGTATTTTATCCCTAATTTTTCCCGAACCTTTTTGGTTCGCTGGGGTGCCCTAATTTTTTCCTAGGCCAGTCGACCTAGCGGGTCTTTATTCATGCGTAATATCTTTTGACTATGTCCGGATTTACAGGGTGCGGAAGGTTGTCACTATCCATAGTGGTTAAGATCATTGCTCCACCAGAGAATATGCTTTTGATCACAAATAATCCTTTGTATGTAGGAGTCCATTTTCCCCTGGGATCACCTTGTGGCAACATGATACACTTGATTACAAGTCACCAACCTGATATACCTGATGTCTGACCTTCTTGTTAAAAGCTTTGATCATACGTTTTTGATACATCTGACCATGACAGACATCCGTAAGCCTCTTCTCATCAATCAAATTCAATTGGTCAAGTCGAGTTTGAATCCATTCATCTTCATTCAGCCCTGCATCCTTTATGATTCTCAGAGAAGGTATTTGGACTTCAATTGGTAGGACGACTTCCATACCGTATACCAAAGAGGAAGGAGTTGCCCCTATTGACGTGCGCGCCGTGGTACGGTAACCATGGAGAGAAAATGGTAACATCTCATGCCATTTCTTGTAGGGCACTGTCATTTTTTGTATGATCTTTTTGATGTTTTTATTAGCGGCTTCTATAGCGCCATTCATCTTCAGTCGGTAAGGGGAAGAGTTATGATGCTGGATCTTGAATTGCACGCATAGTGCAATGATCATAGTATTATTGAGATTGGTACCATTATCCATAATGATTCTCTCTGGGATACCGTACCGACAGATGAGATTCTATTTGATGAATCAGGCCACAACGTTCTTGGTAACAGAACCGAAAGAAGCTGCCTCAACCCACTTTGTGAAGTAGTCAATGGCGACCAAGATGAAGCGGTGTCCATTAGAAGCTGTAGGTTTGACTTATCCAATCATGTCGATGCCTCACATTACGAATGGCTAGCGAGCAGTCAGGACATTTAGAGGAACTGGAGGCACATGCACTTTGTCAGCATAGATCTGACACTTGTGACAGGTTCGTGAATGCTGATGGCAATCTGTTTCCATGGTAGACCAATAGTACCCCGCCCGTAGGATCTCTTTAGCCATCGTGTGACCACTAGAATGGGTGCTAAAAGTTCCTTCGTGTAGATCAGCCATGATCTTGTCTGCCTCACTCTTGTCTATGCAACGAAGCAAAATAGAGTCGTGGTTGTGCTTGTAGAGAATGCCATTACTGAGGAATAACTTAGCAGAGAATCTTCTCAAGAACTTCTTATCATTGACTGAAGCTCCCTCCGGATATTCTTGGGCCTCGAGATACCTCTTAACTTCATGGAACCAAAGCTTGTCCACTACTTCTTCAGTATCGATCTCGTGACAGTAAGCTGGTTCATCCATCTGCTCAATGGTGATCTGGGGAGCCTTGTTACCCCACTTGATTTTAAACATGGATGACATAGTGGCTAGCGCGTCCGCTAGTTGATTTTCCTCTCGTGGAAAATGCTCAAAGGTAATTTCCTCAAAATGTGGGATTAATGTCAACAAATGTTCTTTATAGGGGATGAGATTAGGGTGCCTCGTGTCCCACTCTCCTTTGATCTGACTGATGACTTAGGCTGAATATCCAAATACACTTAAGGATTTGATTCCCAAATCTATGGAAGCTTTGAGACCCAAAATATACGCTTCGTATTCTGCCATATTATTTGTACAGTTGAAACAAAGTCTTGCAGTGAAGGGAGTATGACATCCTTCAGGGGATATAATCACATCACCTATGCCATTGTCGAGTGCGTTGGAAGCTCCATCAAAAACCAAGGTCCATCGGGATCCTTGTTCAGGTCCGTCATATGGTCTGAATTCTTCACAATTGTTTACCATCATGATATCTTCATCTGGGAACTCAAATTTCATGGATTGGTAGTCATCCACATCCTGATGAGCAAGGTGATCAGCTAGCACACTACCCTTTATTTCTTTTTGGGTAGTGTATTGAATATCGTATTCAGTCAGGATCATCTGCCATCTTGCTATTCTTCCTGAGAGGGTGGGCTTCTCGAATATGTATTTAATTGGATCCATATTGGATATAAATAAGGTAGTATGGGTCAACATATACTATCTTAGCCGGCGAGCAGCCCATGCCAGAGCGTAACAAGTTTTCTCGAGCAGTGAATATCTGGTTTCACAGTCGGTAAACCTTTTGCTCAGGTAGTATATTGTATGCTCTTTTTGGCCAAACTCGTCATGCTGCCCCAACACACACCCTATTGAATTTTCCAAGACAGTTAGATACATGATCAAAGGTCTTCCTTCGACTGGCAACATCAAAATGGGAGGCTCTTGAAGGTACTCTTTGATCTTGTCGAAGGCAGCCTGGCAGTCGTCGTTCCAATTCAACACTTGATCTTTCTTCAGTAATTTGAAGATTGGTTCACAAGTAGAGGTTAGGTGAGAAATGAATCTGGCGATGTAGTTTAGCCGTCCTAAGAATCCTCTGACCTCCTTCTCGGTGCGAGGAGCAGGCATTTCTTGTATTGCTCTTACCTTTGCATGGTCCACTTCGATACCTTTACCGCTGACGATGAAGCCTATGAGTTTACCGGACCTCACTCCAAATGTGCATTTACTCAGGTTCAGCCTTAGCTTGTATTTCTTTAGCCTTTCAAACAATTTCTGCAAATGGTCAAGATGTTCCTCTTTAGTTTGAGATCTGGCTATCATGTCATCCACGTAGACCTCTATCTCGTGATGGATCATATCATGAAACAGAGCTACCATGGCGTACTGATAAGTTGCCCCAACATTTTTCAACCCGGATGGCATAACTTTGTAACAGAACGTGCCCCACTGTGTGACGAAGGTCGTTTTCTCCATGTCCTCAGGTGCAATTTTAATTTGATTATAGCTCGAGAAACCATCCATAAATGAGAACACTTTATGTTGTGCGGTATTGTCAACCAGAATATCGATACGGGGAAGCAGGAAATCATCCTTAGGACTTGCCCTATTCAAATATCTGTAATCCACACACATGTGTACTTTACCGTCCTTTTTAGGCACTGGAACAACATTGGCGACCCATTGTAGATAGGAGGTGACAGCTAAGAATCCGACCTTGAATTGTTTCATGACTTCAGTTTTGATCTTCTCTGACATGTCTGGCCGCATACGACAGACTTTCTGTTTTACCGGAGGGCAGTCTTCTTTTGTCGGTAGACGATGGACCATAGTATCAGCATCAAGTCCTGGCATATCTTCGTATGACCAAGAAAATACCTCAACATAGTCATATAGTAACTAAGTTAAGTGCTTCTTGACACTGGGTTCCAGATTGGCACCTACCTTGACTTCTTTCTTGTCCTCTTCGGTACCTAAGTTAATTGTATCAACCGGTTCTTCGTGGGGATGTATGGTCCTTTCTTCCTATTGTAGTAACCTGGCTAGTTCCCCTGGCACTTCACAATCTTCCTCACCTTTGTCTTCGGCTTGGTAGATCGGATTTTCAAAGTCACAATAGGCCATATCAGAATCGTTACCCATGGGATCCTGAGTGGATGTGGATCTGCATTTTGATATATGAGTGTGTGTAAGAGCATAGTTATCTTTGAAAAAATAAAAATGTAGAAAAAGAAGAACAAAGAGCGTAAAATTTGCATGCAAAAACGTCCGTGATTCATTGATGACATATGGAAATGAAGTAACAACCCTTACAAATGGACCGTTGTGCCTCAGGTAAGACACAAGGTTTTAAAAGTCTAAATTCTTTAATTAGTACAAGTCCAACAAAAATTTAAAGACAATTACTGTTGGATAAAAGTAATAGGGAAAAATTATTTGGCTTTCCAGTTGTTGAGTCCTCCACTGATAGTTGGAAAAATCCATTCTTTCAGGTCACAACTGTCATCACTATCCTCCACTGCGTTGACTCCATGGTTGTTGATCCACAAAGGTGGTCCCCCAGCACGAGTACGATGAACGACTTTCTGGGCTCCTGAAGTAAAACCCAAACCAAATTTGTCATACTTGTAGGGAATATCTGGGAGTTGGCCCCAAATAGTACACCCACCTTCTTCGACTACTGCCTTGGCATATTTCAGAAAAGACATCTTCAGTGGAGGTCTGGTACTATTCGAAATTTTGGAAACAGTCTTGGTTGCCGCAACTGTTTGTGGGACTTCCTCGAAATGCTGACACGGAGTTTCGATGAATTCACCATCCATTTCCACATATCTGAAGGAGTTCAGGTGACTGACCATATATTCCTCCTCTCCACGGACAATGATGATTTTTCCCTTGGTTGGGTATTTCAACATTTAATGTAATGTAGAGGTAACGACACCAGCGTTATGAATCCAAGGTCGGCCCAATAAACAGGAATATGAAGGGCGAATATCCATTACATAGAAAGTTGAATCAAAGGTCTGAGTTCCAACTTTAATGGGGATATCCACCTCTCTGTGCACCATTCTCTTCAAACCGTCAAAGGCCCTTACCACTATGTTGCTGGATTTTAAGGTCAAACCTTCACAGTCTAGTCTATCCAGAGCCTTCTTAGGAAGCACATTCAATGATGAACCAATATCTACCAGGACATGGGCCAAAGTAGTGCCCCTGCATTCGACAGAGACATGCAACGCCTCATTGTGTTTCCTTCCTCTAGGTGTTAGGTCAGCATCAGAAAAGCCCAAATTGTTATCCGCTGTCAAACTAGCCACACAATCTTCAAATTAGTCAGCAAAGGTTTCCTGTGCCACATGGGCAGTTTTAAGAAATTTCACCAAGGCCTTTGCATGAGCTTCAGAGCACAACAGTAAAGCTAGCATAGAAATCTTTGAAGGGGTCTTCTCTAGCTGTTCGACTACATTGTAGTTGCTTATCTTTATAATTTTCAAAATTTCTTCCATCTCCTTCTTGGAAGTCTCTGGGATAGATACTGATTGCGCCTTCATCCGGATAGATTTAACCAAAATGCCATTGCCCCGAGTCTCGGTCGATTCGATGATGGGGGTGTCAGCAGGGGTAACCACAGGAACTGTAGTAGTGGTGTCAACAAGAACAAAAGGAGGGATGATCACAGGACTGGTAACAGTTTTCGGAGGAGCAATATCAAGGGAGAACACTTTTCCACTTCTGGTTATTTTTCTGGTTCCCACAATGTTGCCAATGTCGGGGTCAACCCTCTCAATAATCGAGTCTTCATCAGCCAGCCAATCTTGTTTGACGCCATGGTAGTATACGTCACCCCCATAGTTCCAGGGGACAGTTTATCTGAGGAGTATGTGACTCGCCTTGACATAGTAATTATTAGTGGAATCACCCTCGAAACAGATGTAATCCTGACGGGTCTTTTGGTGGAGACCATGGGAGGATTTGCGTATATGGTTACTATTGAAACATCCTTGTAAGAAATGGTTGGAACGGGAGTCTTTTCAAACAAAATTTCTTTGTCATCCATCAGGCGCTGGACACCTGCCTTAAATAAATGACAACCAATCGGTAGGGATAAACAGAGGTGGAAGCCTTCACCACAACCCGAAAATAAACCGGCCTTCAACAGGTTCCTTTTAACGGTTAGGAGAGGAGTAACAAGTTCATCAACAATAACAACAAACACATCATCTTAAACAACGTTAACACCACGATCGTGCTTGGGCATAGGAGAGGTGATAACATTTGGGACCTCAGGAGCATTAAATTCAATTTCTTTTGCCTCGAGAAGGTCTTCCACCTTATTTTTCAAAACCCAACAGTCATTTGTATCATGACCTGGACTTTCTGAATGGTAAGCACGACGAGCATTCGGGTTATAATGGGGAGAGGCAGTGTTGGGATTCTTCAAAGCTTCCGGAAAGGTCACCATATTAGATTTCAACAAATGCGGCAAGACTTGAGACAGTGTTATATTTATCCTGGTAAATTGTATTACTAGTCTTTCTGTTCTCGGTTGACTATTATTTTGTTGAATAGGTGCAGGCTTAGGGATCATGACAACCCCTACCACTAGACGGCGTTCAGTTCTGTCATGATTCCTATGGTCATATGCAACACTGACCTCCTTTTTTCCGGTAAAGGGCCTCTTTATCGCGCTTGAGGATGCATCTTTTTGAATTTTGCCACTTCTTATACCTGCTTCTACTCGTTCGCCAGTCATGATTAATTCAGTAAATCCAGTCGAGGAACTTCCAATCAAGTGTTTGAAGAATGAACCATATAGCGTGCCTAAGAACATATCCACCAATTCCCGGTCAGATAGAGGGGGTTGGAGTCTTCCTACGAGATCCCGCCATTTTTGAGCATAGGTTTTGAAACCTTCACCTGCACCCATGGACATGCCTTACAGCTGTGTCCGAGTTGGAGCTAATCAGCGTTATACTGGTATTGTTTATAAAAGGTGGCCGCCAAGTCTTCCCAATTGCGAATATTGGTCCCTTCCAATTGATAGAACCAATCCAACTGCGTCCCTGACAAGCTTTCTTGGAAGAAATGTACCCATAGGTCTCTATCGGCAGTATGGGGTTGAATTTTCCTGACTTATGATCTCAAATGCAGCTTTGGACAAGAGACACCGTCATATTTAATGAAAGTGGGGACCTTGAACTTCTGCGGTATGACAACCTCTGAGACAAGTCCTAGCTCCTCAAAATCCAACCCGTGTACTTTCTGGATCTCCATAGCATTTAAGCGATCTTCCAACTATTTGTATTTATCATCAGCTAGAGGATACTGCTCTTCAGAGTAATCAACCTCTTCTTCCTCTTCAGATTCTGGAGGGTCAGTCACTTCCTTGTTTTTACCTTCTTGATTGTCCCCTTCACCTGATGATGTTGTGAAGTCTAGGGCCCGTCTGGCTGGCCCTTGGAACCTTCTTCCCAGATTCAAAACACCGATTGATTTCTTCGCTTTCTTCTTCTTTTCTTTGATCACTAAAGTTTTCAAATCCTCTTGTCCTTTTTCCAGAGTCAAGAACATTTGTTGAAACTGGGCGTTATGCGCCTGAAGATCTTTTATTGTCTGTTCAATATCCATCTCACTGAAATAAATAGTAGAAAGATAAGGAGACCTATAATAAGAAACTTGTTTGTGTTATGATGAATGAAGATGCATATGCAACAATTTCAAGGAAATTAGAGATTTAAATTTGCTTTAGACAAAAAAGGAACACACGTTATATTAATAAATCAAAGTTTGAGTACATCATGCCTCTTTTAGCTTACAAAGAAATACAAAACTCTAAGATAAAAAAGTGGAACGCATCTTCTTTGGTGCGATGTAGGCGTTCAGACTTCACTCCTCATGAAGCTGCTTGGTGAGTTCCGGAACTTTCTTCTCGCTGGCGTAGAATTGGACCTCGAAAGTGTCTCACTCCCCCTTAAGCTTTATCCAATCCCTTTGCAAGTCTTCGAGAGAGGTAGGCATGTTAGAATGAAGGACAGTGTATGGAACATCTCCTTTCACAACAGGTTCCATGATAACTGGTAAGATGGAGGGGTAAGGCATCATAAGACTTTGAGCACGGGCTCGTACCCATTTGAGATAAGGCTCAAGAGGGATGGAATTCTTATGCCCCAGTGTCTTGCTATCAACTCTATGTACCATGCCCCAAGATCGCATGAACCTTTTGTGGTAACCCTGAGCATCATTCTCGTAGTCGAAGACGATTCCTTAGATAAGTGTATCATAAGTACCATCCCTTCTCGCATATCCAAACTGTCGTAGTGCCAAACAAGGATTGTAAGTGATTCCTCCCCTAACGCCTAAGAGAGGGACATTAGGGAATTCTCCGCATCGATCAATGATGGTAATATTCTCCGAGAATCGGGGACACCAATGAATGTCTGAATGTGTAAGAGTCATTAGCCTATGAGACCATCTTAAGCCCTGTTTATTATTCAAGACGGATCGGGGTAGGTGCAAAATAAACCACCTAGACAAAAGAGGTGTGCAGCACAGAAGGGTTCCTCTCCTCTTTATAGTGAGAGTATGCAACGAATATAGGATATCTCCAAGCAGAGTAGGTACTGGATTGCGCGATAGGAAAACCTTAACCACATTCACGTCTATGAGCTGGTCCGGATTAGGAAACAGTACCAACCCATAGATGAGAAGGGATAACACCTCTTAAAAATCTTTTAAGTCCAGCGTATCCCAAAAATGATGAGCTTTCTCAAAGAAGAACTTAGCCAAAAAACCCTTGACACCTCTCCTGGTTTCCTAATTTGCTATTATGTCAGACCATTGTAAGGATAGAGCTTCAGCAACATCTTCAGGTTTAGGGTCTCTTTCCATACCATTGAAAGGTACCTCGTTAAGGATAGGCACCCCCAGCAACAGAGAAAGCTCCTCCATAGTAGGCACTAACTGGTAATCCGGAAAAGTGAAGAAGTGATGTAGAGGGTCGAAGAATTGAAAGAGTACTTTTAACATTTCTTCATCAGGGTTTGAGGTGACCAAGATGAGAAGTCGTCCATGTATTTCAGTGAAATGAGAGCTTTCGGGAACCCTTGATACCAATTCCTTAAGCTGAGGAGGTACCTTTACCAGACTGACTGGGATAGTGAATCTGCCGGCGAGGGTCATGTCCTACAAAACAAAGACAAAAATAAACCCTAAGAAATCCTTGAAATGGTTAGTATGATATGCTATGTTATGATGTCATGATTATGCTCAAATATAGCAGATATAGCAAGCACAAGCAAATCTCACAGAGACCTTAGGTTTAAGGCTTGCATGGATTTTAAGGTGATACCTTCTTGAAGTTGGGTTGACTCAACCTGTCCTAAATATAGTAACCAGGTTCTAAGGGATCTCAATATCACCGGTCTTTCCCCCAAAACTCGTTCCAATAGACAATTGACTTGCCACCAAAAAAATCTCAAGGGTTAAACCTCAATGAGTGTAGCATCAAGTATCAACCGACTTTGGGTTTACACCAAAGACAACTATCTCACTATGTCCTAAAATCCAAGTTGGTCAATTAAGGTGCTAAGGTCAGTTGACGCTTTATGATACCACGCATCGGCCCTGTATTCTTCTGATTACACAAGGGCTACCGGTACACACCAAAGTATCACATCAATGTAGCTACTGTTTCAACCGTGTCGGTATACCCCGCACAACTCCCTCACAGTTTATTGCTACTTACCTAAAAGGTTCCCCAGATCCTGGTGTAGGATCTTTGATAGTAACCCAAACAAGGACCTAAAATGTAAAGCATACAAGTCAAACAAAGAAAGCAAGTAAAGATGATCTACCTCTAAGGTAACCCCACTTTTAAAATTTTCCCCAGCAGAGTCGCCAGTTCTGTAACGTAGTGGGAGAATTGACTTGGTTATTTTGTGTTTGATTGCAATTGTTGAGGTTAGCAAGAGTCACCACCGACTTTTCTTTTATCCAAAAGGAAAGGCTGAAAAGAACAGGAAAGACCTTTAGAGATGTTTTCTTGAGTTCGGGGGGTAGATTATAAAAAGGGAAGGTATTAAAACCCTTTTTATCCATAGTTATCTATGGGATCTTAGTTGCTTGCTAGATCACTTACTTTTGTTTAAAAATGTACTTTGTGTGGTTTTTGAAAGTATTTTGAAAAGGTGCCATCGTTTAGGCAAAATTTATAATAATTCTCGTTCGTAAGAATGTATACAAAGCGTTGATCTTTTGAAAATGTTTCAAGTTTGAAAGATGTTTTGAAAGTGCTGGTGTTTGTTTTGAAAATAGCAAGGATGTTTTGGTTTGAAAAATGAGAAAGCAACTAGGAACATTCTATCTAATCAAAAGTATTTCTTGTTTATTTCCTCTTTCCTTTGACATTGTTATTTTACTATGGATTGGTAAGTAACCTTATCTTTGGATGTAAAAGGGACGGGCAAGGATCACCGTATAGTCACGAATATCAATGTTGTAAGATATCTTATCATTTTCTTTAAGGGACTAAGATCATTCGTAAGGCAATATTTGTAGCGTCATCGAGAGACTATGATCTTGTATTTTCGTTTGTTTTTGCTAAGACATCTTACATGCGTATTATGACCATTTATTTCTCAAGGCAACAAGTGTATTTACCCTAAGGGTGTAAGTGTGCAAGTGTGTCTTTTTCACGCTTGATTTGTCTTGTATTAGGGTTTGCTAAGCATTGATTTTATCTTTCTATACAAACCCTAATTACTAACATTTATATAAAGCATTAAATTGAAGAAAATAAAAATACTAAGCTATTACATCAATAGTGGAGGGGGTGTACAAATTTACAAATGGGGATTTTGCAAGAAAATTAAATCTAATTAGCTATTACAACCATATTGAATAAATAAACAAAACTGAAGATAAAAATGCAAGAATGCAAAAATGGAAAAAGAAATGATTTTTATTTGATTTTTATGAAAGGATTTTAACCTAAATCTAATTAAGAAAATAATTAATCAAAATAAAATAAAATTAACTTAAACTAATTAAAAAGAAATTAACTAAAAAAAGGATTTTTTAGAGTTTTTATGAAAAGGTTTTAAGAATAATATAAAAATACATAAAAATTAATTAATTAAGAGAAACCTAAATTCTAAGTTAATTTTAATTAGGAAAAAAAAATAATTAAACCTAAGTCTAAATATTAATTAATTAAGAAAAATAAATTTATTTATTAAAATAAAAATGTTTTTGTTCTTTTTGTCATTATAAAGAAAATAAAATAAATAAGCGTAAATAATAAATAAAAATATTTTTATATTTTTTCCATTAATAAAAATAATAATAATAATAAAAATAATAAAATAAAACTCAAAATAAAATAAAATAAGAAAGGAAATAAATAAAAATGAAATAAAGTTGGGTCAGGTGTGCAAAAGTAAGGCAGGGGGTTAGAAGCAGCAAAAAGAACAAAAGCCCAAAGGAGAGGTCCAGGCGCTGCTTTGTGACAAAAAAGAGAGAAAATTTGAGAAATAAGGAAAAAAAGGTAGCGCACTGGGTGTTGAATCCACGCCCTCTTGGTTACCAGCGCGCTGCCTTACCACTGGGGTGGCTATACATCCGTTTACTTATATATGAAATGTTAAATACATAACATATATTGCTTCCAAGGCCTGTACTTCGTCTTCAACCTTCAGCCAGCCAGAGTACCTGTAACTTCTTCATCTCTCAACAAAAATGGAAAGTACAAACATGAAAGTTGTGGCATTTCTTCCCACGAATCCAACCATATAAATAACTAAAGCTATAAATCCAAGATGAGTGAGAATTTTTCTGGCCCTAATTTAAAACCTAAAAATTGCAGAAACTTCAACTCCAAAATTCTCTAAGCTCAGGACATATAAATGCAAACTATGGATATGTACAACTTTGTGGCAATGGTATGTACACTTTATCTTTGAAAATGAAAGCTTAACAATGCCTATATGAGGAGTTCAAAAATCAGAAAACTCACCTTGCAAGAGGGTATCGTGTTTTGAGTTTGAGCAGCTTTCAATGAGTTCTAGTGATTGGGTTAGCTTCCTCAAGTTCCTAGAAAGCTAATGTGATGCTTGACTTGAGCTGAAAATGGATGAGGAGTTCTGGAGAAGTCCACTTGTAGTGATCTGATTTTGAGTTTGGACAATGGTGGAAATGGAGTTACAGAACTGTAACAGGTATTGGGATGAGTTGTGGATGATGTTTAGGAACTTTTGGAATGGTTTGGAGTGGAAACACACGAGTAATTTGAGAGATGGGAGTGTGAGGTCGGTTTTTGCACAAAAATGGAGTTTTGTGTGCAATATGAGTTTTTGTGAGTTTGAGTGAGTTTAAGGGCTTGTATATGCGTGAGTTATCTTGAAATTAGTGCATGTATTTATAGGAAAGAGGTTTTATGTTCTACACCAAGTCAGAATTTGAATTTACATGTTGTAAAACCTTTACTTGTTTTTGAAGCAAACATGACAAAACATCTTCCCAAAGCTTGTACCATGCTATTTGTAGAGTGGTTGAACTTTAAACAAGCTTATTTCTGACTTGTAGATGTTGTTTGTGCAGAAGGATCCATTGAGAGGCTCAAGAAGGGTTGACATTTGCAAAAGCATACTTTTCCAAAATGGAAGTCTTGCCTATCTTCCAAAAATGGCAAGTTAACTTAGACAAAGTTTGGATTTAATTGATAATAGCCATAAATTTTGTGTAATCTTCTGATTAAGGATAGATACACAAGTTATAGATCCTGAAAAGTGGGATTATGCAGCATGGCTATGGATTTGGTTCATGTTCATCACAAAATTCTGATTTGTAAAACAACTTGAAACCCTAACTTATGACCTTCGATTATCCTTGCTCAAAAATTATCTCAAGGAGTTCTTTGACATTTTAGAAAGATTGTAATGTGCTATACAACCCCTCTTTGAATCAATTTTTCAAAATCCAATTGGAACTATATGAAACTTGGCCCAGAATTAGGTCGAAATCCTGACCAAAATGCTCTAAATTTCACTAAGTGTTTTAGTTTTATGAACATGATTTCATGGATTAATATCTTAAAATCCAAGCATTTCTAGGATGAGTTGTGTAAAGCAATATTTTAGATATCATTGATATCTACAACTTTTATGTTGAAAGTTTCCTTTGAATCGTCTTGCATCATGGTGAAAAATTGGCTCAAAGTTGTGAAGAAATATGAA
This sequence comes from Vicia faba, assembly GCA_948472305.1. Lineage (NCBI taxonomy): Eukaryota > Viridiplantae > Streptophyta > Magnoliopsida > Fabales > Fabaceae > Vicia > Vicia faba. The sequence continues at coordinate 674,244,710 of OX451737.1, forward strand.
GTTTTCAACACTTAGAAAAATTTCTAAGTTTGGAAATTTTGACTTTTCAAATGACATCTTGACTTTTTGATTTCTTGATGAAAAAGTTTCATATTTTGACATGTTTTGCTGAATTTTGATTTTTGACACTTGATTTTGACCAAAAAGTTAAAGTTTGACTTTTTAGTGTGTAGTTGACTTTTGATCAGTTGACTAAAAATCAACTATCAAATAATTGACCTTGAGAAATGTTTTGAGTCATTCCATTAGGTAAAAATGATGCAATTGAATCCTTGAGATCATGTTTCCAACCAATCAACCATTTGTTAGGTCAAAAATCAGAAATTGCCTTTTCTCAGTCAAAACCCTAATTTTAACCATTTCGCCCTTTTGATGATCTGATCAAATTTCTTGAAGAATTATGGTCCAAACTTGATCAAATGACATATATGAGTTCATAATTTTGACATGGATAAATTTTTTTATGAATTTTGACTGTAAATTGACCACAGTTGACTTTTTTCCCAATACAGTTGATTTTTAGGTCAACTGGTCAATTGACTGAGCAAAGATCTGATCCAAGACTTGAAACTTGACATGAGCAATCTTGAGGGTCCACAATGATCCATGAAAGTCATATGAGGCATTAAAAGTTCAATTATACTTGTGCAATCTCAAACCCTAATTTTCAGTCATCAGAGCTTGAGGAGGTGTCTTGAGCTAATCAACCCTAGTGCAGTCTTGAACCTAAAGAGATCTTGTGATAAAATACTTGATAAATGAGAGGGAAAATTTTGGGGTACAACAACAGAGTTGTGTTATCCTTTTCCCAATAGAGTGTCAGCCATAAGCAGAAAGTGTATATTCTTTCAATTTCCCCACTGAGTTATCCCTCATGGAATATTTTTACTTTAGTCTTCTTACACAGCTCTTTGTCTGGATGATTTGGGTTTCCTTCTTGAGTTTATTTCTCAAATAATGTTTTTTGGAAGACCGTTTTATTCCAGTTTATTTCTGGTTTGAATCCTTGATCCTCAGCAATATTATTACTTTGGATTTCTGCAAGCTTCGAGTTTTGGTTTAAGAGTGTGCATTTATTTTGCACGAGAAGACTTTGTCTCCTCAGCAGAAGTATATTGGAATTCCCACAGGAAGTCATGATTCATTCCCCAGGAAGTCATATTTCATCCCACAGGAAGTCATATTGCTTTCCCCAAAAGTCATTTTTATAATCCTTCCTATAACAGCAAGTCGCAGGTCTCTTTATTTGAGCAACTTATACTTTCCTGCAAAAGTTGACGTTACCTTTTTTGCTATCTTCTCTATGAGTGGATAGTTTGAAGTTCGTTGTCAAATTACTCCCGTGGATGGCAAGTATTTCAATATTGCAGAAACAGATCATTGTGAAATCTTTACAAGTGGTAGTCTCTTTATTTGAGACAACTTATTACCCTTTCCAGGAGGAATGGCTTAGTTAAAGAAGAAGTTGAGACCCGTTCTAGGTGAAACGCCGGAATGTTGAAAAAAATCTTGTTATCTTTTTGCTACCTTTAGTGAACACTGGTAGTTCATCATCAGTGAACGGCGGTGCTATGATATATTTTCTCTCTACCTTCAGTGAAAGTTGGTAGGTCACCATCAGTGAAAGTTGGTGATTGTTATCTTTTTGCTACCTTTAGTGAAAGTTGGTAGTTCATCGTCAGTGAACAATGATGCTATAATATTTCTTTTCCTTCTACCTTCAGTGGAAGTTGGTAGTTCATCGTCAGGGAACGTCGATGATTCTTTCTCTCTACCTTCAGTGGAAGTTGGTAGTTCATCGTCAGGGAACGTCGATGATTCTTTCTCTCTACCTTCAGTGGAAGTTGGTAGGACACCATCAGTGAAAGTTGGTGATTGTTATCTTTTTGCTATCTTCAGTGAACGCTGGTAGTTCATCGTCAGTAAACAACGGTGCTATGATATTTCTTTTCCTTCTACCTTCAATGAAAGTTGGTAGTTCATCATCAGTGAACGTCGATGATTCTTTCTCTCTACCTTCAGTAAACATTGCTAGCTCACCATCAGTAAACATCGGTGTTGTTATTTATTTCCTCTTTCTACCTTCAGTGAATGTTGTTAGTTCCGCCTTCAGTAGAAGTTGGTGTATCCTTTTACTATTTATCATCCTCTATGAGTCGGGTCTTTTGATCCACCAGTGACTTATTTTCCTGGTCGGGTTTCTCTTTTGTTTCTTTGTTACCTTTGTTAGATCCCTAGTGGTGTTTTGCGTCTCTTTGATTTTGTTCATATGCATTCATGCTCATAAGAATTGCATTGCATCTTAGAGCCAAAAATAGGGTTTGTTTTATATTTAAGTATCCTCGATTGCGTCGACACGAAGATTTTTAACCTTCGTATCTCCGGATAGAAGAAACTTAAATAAGGGCAGATCCCATCATGTAGTGATATGAACTTGATATGGAATGTCTTAGTATTTGAAACTTGAAAGGTATGCCCCTGATTACTTGGCACTTTGAAAGGTTCTTCGAGTTTTAACCTGGCTGCCCCGAATTAACTTGAACTCTTACTCGACGAAGTATTCAAATGCTTCTCTATCCCTCAGGGTAATCAGATTTCAAGATACTTCTGCCCCTGCACAACGGAGTTCTGAAGATAACTTGTCCCTTGGGATGATAAAACTATTCATCTGATGCTTATTATGAAAGTTTCCGTGATGTCAAACACTTGTTTATATGCAAATAGTGTTTATTATGAGAATGATAATTCTAATGCAAATCGTATATTTATCTTGAAGTTTAAAGACTTTTTTTATCCAAATGATGTCGTAACACTGATTTTTTTTCATAAAAGGTGGTGTGATACCAACACAAACGTTTTTATCAAGTCTCTTAGGAGTCAATTTCCTGTTCTCTTGTTACAATATGCTTTCGAAACAACATATGCTTCAATTAGGACTTTTAAAGGTTATAATGTGGTCTGGTTCACGGTTTTAGAAAAAAGGATTTGAGGCTCAAAGTTATTTGTACCCACCCATTCTCCTTGATATTATATAGTCCTACATTGAATTAACTCGATACGAGCACTCATATCCCAAGAGGATTTTGAGATGGTTGAGGGACCACTAAGTTTTTTTGGACACGACAGTCGCTCACCTTTTGTTCTTGGTGTTTGATCACAAGACTTTGTCCCTTGTTGAGGATTCTTCTTTTGCAATCCTTTCTTTTTGGTTTCGCTAAATTTTTCCTAAGTCGCTTGTTTTCAAGCTTCGACTTAGCGGGCTTTATTTATTTTCATTTGATTCATTCTTTTTCTTTCTTTTGAGTAAATCGTGTGACCCTAAGTCTTTAATCTGATGGAATTATTATGACTGCCTCTTTCTTTGGTTGGTGAGGGACAATCGTTATTGATTTGATTTTTCTCAACCTTTTGATATGTGAAGAATAATGTGTGGTTGATCCTCAGATGCACACTCCTTCTGAAATTTGAATGCTCAATCAAATTAACGGAAGACTACTCGACCCCTGGTTAAAATAAGGTTTTTTTTTTTTGCATAGAAAAGAAACTCCTACTTCATAGATCAAAGGGGTTTACGAGGGTCTATCTCCCTTATATCTCTGGTGTTTGGAGATTTGAAACAATGCTTGTACATTATCAACAAGGTTTTATCCAAAAGCATATTGTACATTATTTTTAGATATTACATTTTTGTCATCCTCCTTACAGAGTTATTTTGCTTTATTTAACAAGCGTTGAGTATTAAAAAGAAAAGAAAAATATTTACGAATGCATTATTTCAAGACAAACATATTCAATGCATTGTTATTTTTATTCAAAAATAGACAAGTCTCGCATACAATTAGTATTGAATAAAACAAGAGAGATTACAAATGAGCATGCGGAAAACAAAACTAAAGACTGTCAATTTTGGGGAGGCTTGACTCCGAATGAACTTGTCGCTTCAGAGGATGTTCTTCATAGTCTTGGGACTCACTTGGGTAAGGAGACTTCAATTTATGAGCAAGCCGTCTAAAGTGAATGTGATTGCCTTGGAATCAATGAGGTCATAGACTTTCCCTTTGAACATATTTCAACCTTCAATTTTGTGACTAGGTGGCCCAGAATGGAACTCACAATGGGTGTTGGGATCATATCCCATAGGATAAGGGAAAGGAGGAGGACCAAGATGCTCTAACTCTGCCAAAGAATTTTAGAGTAAGTGAGAGAGCAACTGTCTATGAGACAAAGAGATAGGGTCGTGTACTCTTCTTGGCCTTTTTTGGCGAGGGACATATGGCCACTGTTGTGGATAAGCTAGTTGTTAAGGAGTGGTTGCTACAAATTGATAGTAGTACCCACATTTCTGTTGCCCCGCTACAACATTTGCTTCTCCTTCTATCTTCTTCGAGAAGTTAGGGGTGGATTTATTTGTATCAAAGGACGTATTAGACGCACCTTATATTTTGCCACTCTTCAAGACATTTTCTATTCTTTCTCTGATTATCACCAGATTAAAGATCCCGTTGAGACATTTCATACCATATTCTCATAGTATTGACCTTGTAGGGTTCCCATGAACATATCCACTAGCTCTCTTTATAGGAGCGGTGGTTGTGCATGAGCATCCATCTCTCTCTATCGTTGAACATATTCTTTGAAGGACTATTCTTTCTTCTGAGATAAACCTTGTAGATGTATGCGGTTAAGAACCATATCCAGATTGAATTTGTATTGTTTTAGGATGGCATGAGCAAGGTCTGCCCACGTTTGGATATGAGTTTGTTCCAAACGCATATACCAATCCAAAGATTTCCCACTCAGGCTGTCTTAGAAATAGTGGGTCATCAATTTTTGATCATGAGCATATGCAACCATTTTCCTGTAGAACATACATACATGGTTTCCTGGGCACGTGAGTTCCTTAAAATTTTCAAAGTCTGGTACCTTGAATTTGGGAGGAATCACTACATTTTGGACCATGCACATTTCTAGAGCATCGATATTGAAATCATCATAACCCTATACAACTTTTAGTCCTTCTTCAAGGGCTTTATACTAATTGATTGTCATTAGATTCAAATCATGGCCTTCATATTGTAAGTCCATATAATTATCCATGTCAGGAGGATTTTTGACCAACATTTTCAGAGTGTGGGATGCCCCCACCTTTAGAGGAGGTGGAACAAAACCTTCAGTATGATCTGGTTGGGCTGCAGTTGTTTTAGAAGAACCAGATCGTGGATTATGTCCTGGTTGGTGACTATTAGATGCACCAATAGTCTGGGCCACTTCCTTAAAATCTACTTTGGAAATCTCTTCTTGTCTTCCTATGATGTTCTTTAAGGAAAGCAAGACCTAACTCATATCTCCTTTCATTGAATCAATGTTTCCTTTCACCCGTTCCAAATCTTCTTGAAAGACCGCCTGATTTTGCTTAACTTGTTTCATTATCCTTTTTGATGATATCTTGTTTGATATGGAGGTCGAGAAGTCAGTTTGTATCGACTAATGATTCAACTGGAGATGATATGAAAATGATGAATTTTTCGTATGAAATGTGAATGTGATGCTTGTGGTTGGATGTATGAATGCATATGAATATGCTAAAAGTTTGTTTATATCTTATCCACATGATATTTCCTCTTTTTTTATATCTCAAGAATTCCATGTTAACAGGGCATAAGAAATGAAACAATTGAATATTCTTAATGTAAATGTATATATGTATGGTTATGCAATATAAGAGTGGGATGATAAAGGTTTCCTTAGTATGTAGGCTCTTAAGTTTATTCTATGGATATTCTACCCTTTCCCTTAAGGGTGGTTCCTTAAGGTATCATGTATAACACATAAGGGTAAAGGCACAAGGGCCTCCCTTAAGTGAAGCCTCTTTGTAGACCAAGACTTTCGTCTTGTGGGTCATACAAGGTCTCACCATGAGATTTTATTTTTGGGGGTAGGTCCCTAGAGTCATTGATCAAATCCAAAATCCTATCTCCAAGAGAGGCTAGCCCTCCAAAGATATTTCTCAGGATTCAACCCACTCTAAGCGAAGTGGTCACAAAAACTCACAAGGATGTTAATCCCCCTTGTCCAAAAGACAACCCATTATCTAAGGTTTATCATGTGAATATGATCCCAGCAACAAATATGTGAAAAATATGATAACAGATAAAGTAATAAATAACATAATAAATAAAACAAAAGCAAATAAGAAAATAGAAAAAAACCCTAAAAGTCATAAAGCTAAAGGTAGAGTGAACTCAACTTAATGGTTGTTTCCCCAGTAGAGTTGCAGCTGTCGTAAATGGCAAAAAAATAAGAGAGTCGCCACCACTAGTTTTGTCCTAAGGATGGGTAAGGAACATAAAACCCTAATTGTTTTAGAGATCAATGGATTTAAGAGTTGATTAGATAAAGGGAAGGTGTTATGCCCCCTTTACCTCCCTTGTACTAAAGGGGATCCTTTTTAGCTTTAGGACTTATGGGGACTACTTTTTTATTTAATCATATTATCATGCATCATAAGAAAAGTAAAAGTTTTGTTTGTTAGTTAGTGGACTCACCTTTGTTTTTCAACCGTGTGCCTACGTATCCTCTTAAGAAGAAATCAGAGTCCTTCGTAGTTCAAAGTGATTGGTTAGTGTTTTTTATAGAATCATGTTAAGTTGCTTTAGAATGGTGTTTGAACTTGCATGGGTTTGAGAATTGTGTGATGGAAGGCAAAGTTTTTATCCAAGAAGAAAGAAACCAGATGATTCTTTATTTTAAAAAAAGCTTGAGTTTTGATTATGTTAGTAGAAAATGTTTTTTATTGGTTAGCTATTTTAAATTTGAATTGATTTTTGAAAAAAAGAAGGTTTGAAAAAAATGCATAAGTAAATGTTTGATGTTTTGAAAATGATTGAAGTTAGTAAAAAAAATTTAGTCAACAAAGCCAAATCCGAAAATTAGGATTAAAATGTCGATTTAAAACCAGGGTTATATATATTTAGTTTTTTTGAAGAGAGTTAGTAATTAAAAATGCTATTTATTACAACTTTATTTAATAAAAAAACATTTATAATATTATTGGAAAAAATAATTTATATTTATTTACCAAAAACCTAATAATTAGAAATGAATAAATTAAATAGCAAAACAAAATAGAAAATAAAATAGTAAATAAAAAAATTGGGATTTAAAAACTGGAGGTTGTATTTTGTATTGAAGCAGCAAATTTGGGGTGTGTGAAAAGTATTGGGCTAATCCCAGGACAAGTTTGAGTCTATTCATCCAATAAGTGGGAGGTTCTATGGTCCTATAGTGTATCAAGGCATCCATGGGCGTTTGATTTCGATCACAGGGTTCCCAAGGGTTGATCCTGAGATCATTGATCAAAAGTATGTCAAAACATAAGCCTTGATTTAACGTTGTCCAAGGCATACGGTGGAGCTGTACACTTAAAATATCGTAAAGTTATTCTAATCGTGTAGCTAGTGAAAGGCCACACATCGTGCATCCGACGAATGACCGAGGGAGTACTTAAGTTAAATGGCTTCACAAAGCCTCATTTTTTTCTTCTTTCTCCCTCTACATCCGCTCTCTCTCCCTCTACTCCCAAACATTGTCAACCACACTCGTCAGAAATTGCCTCCTCCAGTTGATAACCTCAAGCCACCAAGAGAACCACCATGTTCTTCAGATTCCATTTGAGTCTTAATCGGACTATTCATCCAAACCCAGAAATGTCATGAACCCTAGCCGAACCCCAAGAACCCCATGAATCCTAGGTAAACCCCATCAACCCTAAGTGTTCAAGCTTCATGAGCCGTTGTCAAGGCCACTGTGAACGATGAATGTTCGCCAAGAACATCATCTCTTATCTAGTAAATCTTAAAACCCTAACCTAAAACCTTAGAACCCAAGTGACTTAAGAACCCTAACTTTAAGCCTATGAATTTATGAACCCGAACCCCAAAAATTTCCATAAATCAACCAACACAACAACAATTCACAACAATTATATAAGCTAAGTATTCGACTTACCTCTCTTGCAGTGAATCTTTTTTGTAATTCCTTTTCTCTTTTCTAAATTCCCCAACTTTAATCCTTCTTTCTCTTTGCTCGCAGGTATCGAAGGTGATGAAGGATAACAACTCAGGGCTTCGATCTCCAAGTCTCCAATCTCCTCTTCAAATTTTTTCCGTCCTTTTTCTATTCTTAGGTGTTACAATTTATAGACTTAGAGTTATATTACATTAGGAAATTAGTATAAGGTGATTTGCTGTTATAAAATCAATTAGTGATTTGATTTAGCTCTGATTGGTTCTGTAAATTAGATTTAGGTTTTAGGGTTTGAATGTATCTGGATATGTTTCTTTATGAATTCATAATAAATCAATGAAATATATTCGTCCATATTCTGATTTAGTTGATTTGATACAAAAAATATGATTTTCAGACTTTTGAATTAGCTTAGTGAAGAAGAACAAAAAACTGTATGCAACTACACTCTTAGGGTTTCAAACCCTCAGTTGACTTTGGTCAACCTTTCTCAAAAATAGAACAAATAATAAAATAAATAATAGAATAATAAAATAAATAATAAAACAAAAATGAACTAACATGGAGGTGTTAACTTCCGGTCAAAAAATGAATAATAATGAAAATAAAAATTGAAAACGAAATACCTAATTAATAACTAAACTTAATTAACTATTTAATTATTTATAAAACCTATTACAAAAAAATAATTTTCATACTTTAAAAAAAAAGTTAAGATGAATTTCAAACCCAATTAGCAAACTAAACATTGTTAGTGAGACTAACCTACACTATTTCTTCTAAATTATTTAGACATTAGTAATAGTTAAAATTAGTTGAAATGACCCCAAAGAAATATTAAAAACCCAATGAACAAATATACTTGACTTAAAGACCAAGACAAACAAATTTAGGGTATGACACAACTCCTCGTGCACAGTTTCCCCAGCATTCAGATTTTCCTCATGAGGCTCTTCGTCTTCCCCGACCTCAGTAGGGGAACTAGGAAGGGGCACTATCTAGCCGTCAACAACATGGAGAAAGGGGCCAATCCCTTCGGTGACGAGCTCAACCCCTGGATTCACGATCTTGAGTTAGGCAACTGCTTTGTCAAAGGTCATATCAACAACCCCCAAGAAATCCTGCTCGAGTTCTTGAATCCAAGCAACCAGTTCAGCTTGGGCCTTCAAGACCTTCACCTCGTCGGCTTCATCCTTGACAGGTGTCACGGTAGCCTTTAATTAGGCAATTTCATCCTCTAGAGCCTTCTTCTCAAGTAGCCATCCACCCTTTTCCGTGATCAGCTTGTCCACTTCCTCCCTTTTCTTCCTCAGGTTAGAGACAAGGTCATCCTGGAGCTTGTACTTAAATTTATAGCCATCAAAATCAGACTCCAACTTGTTTACCTTGGCCTCAAGAGAAACTTTCACAGGCTGTATTCTCTCTAGTGCTGTAGAAGAGGAAGTCTCTTTGCCAGTAATGACCACGACCATCTCCAAAATCCTCATTACAATAGCAGCATCTTTATCCAAATTTCTTCTCTTTCCTGCAGAATCAAGAGCCTCGATGACCAAAGACTCTGCTTGGGGCATATTTTTGTACCCCAATTCCCCCCCATAAGATCCCTTCATCATACCATGTTGATTCACTCACAACAAGATCGCACTAGGATTCTTGGTTCCCCTCCCTACATTTAGTTTTGCCCTTTTTGAGGAATTATTAAGCACGTTGACTTATGTTCCTTTTGTGATCATGAATATTGTTTTGTTTTCTTAATTTAACTAATAAAATGCAATGTTGGTTTGTCTTGCTTGTTATCCATGTAGGTGAAGGCAATGAAATTTAACAAGCTACCCCATGGGTTCATGAGTTTATTTCCATGCCCTAGTCAATATAGCTTGAGAAGTTCAAACCTCACCATTGGATTGGTTTTGGGAGAATTGGCATGGCAAGGTTGCATTGGTTTATCACATTTCAAGGTTATTAGATTTGACTCAAAAGTACAAGGGGTTGATTGGAGAAGTTGTCATGTTTGGACAAGGCCTTGTTCCTATTGGTCACAAGAGCATATTTCTATCAAATTTCAAGATATAAAAGTTGTTTTGTGGCTATGAGTCCTCATTATAATCCTTAACAACTTATATTCACAAAGAAAGAATATTGGTACAAGAAGTTAGTTCAAACATGTAAAAGTTCCTCAAAGCATTTTCTTGATCTAGGAGCTAGGGTTTTGAACTTCAAAGGAGTACATCTTGCTCACCTTTTGGTATTTTTGAGTAATTCCAAAGATATCCTCCTCTTCAAAGGGTTATCAATAAATCACTTCAAAAGTTCCAAGGAGTTTTCATGTGGAAGGAACTTGGTGAAAAAGAAAGATTACAAGTCATCTAGATGAATCCACAATTTTACATGAGTGACTTCAAATGGTCCTAACTTGGTCAATTTTTATCAACTTGAGTCCATTCTTTTTCCATAATGATATTGAAGATGTGAAATTTATGCCTTCTTTTATGTGCAAAGTGGGAAAATGGATGGAAGTTGCCTTAAAGATGCAAAAGATTATAGGTCATTTCATAATTTTTTGCCAACTTCAACAAGTCATAACTTGCTAAAATTTTTGAGGTTTTGAATGATTCAAGTTTCAAAGTGTCATTCAAGAGGTCTACTTCATGCCATCTGTTTTGGTCAAGAGGAAAATCCAAGTGGAAGGCCATGTTTGGATGCAAGACATTATAGGTTATTTTTGAAGAAGAATGTGAAATATTTCTAAGTATGGAAAGTCAACCCTTTTTCTTAAACTTTGACTCAATGCAACTTTCATATCAAGAATCCATTTAACTCCATTCTTTTTCCATTGCAATGCTTGTAACCTCATCTTTCTAAAGCATCAAGAATCATGCCTTAAGACCCCTTGAGTTGAAAATGCCATTGGTCAGAAGTTGGCACTTTGAAATTGAATTTCTCACCAAGTCAGAATTTTGAAATCCATAATGTGGCCTCTAATCACAAGTTTTCCACGCGTCTTTGCCTCTAAACATGTTTAGTGAAGTTCCAGATTTGTTTAGCGCATCAAAACGCAAGAATTGGATGAGTTTTGATGAAGTTTGTATCACACTTCACTCGTGCGTCAGGTGTGCACGATTTTCCTCCAAAACGCATCATTCACTCTTACTTTTGATCCCATTAGCTTCTCCTATAAATACATGAACTATCCCATTCAATTTCCCAAGCTTGGATAGCCAGAATCACCCTGCCAAACTTGCTCTATAACTCAATTTTCTGTAACTTCAAAATCCATTCTCGACCCTTTTTCAATCCAATTTTTCCATCAATTCACCTTCCTTGATCTTCCCAGAAGCTAACCATATAATTACATTCAAGAATCATGCCCTATACTGCTCCATAGAAGTCTAGTTTAAGAGCTCTGCAACTCAACTTCAATAGGTAGATTCCTTCATCAATTCTTCAAAACTCTGATACCATTGTGTTGCTCTCATTACCCTGGTTCTAGTTGCAACACTTACCTTTTACTGGAAACACATTTTGACCATGAAATTTAAAATCCCTTTTCAAAACTTTCCTTTCAAATTGCTTGAGCTACAGTTTATATAAATTTGGCGCGAGGGTGTGGTTGTCTTCGTCTTGAAGAGACGAAGCGAATAACATAGGTCTGAACTTCTGACTTTACATTTTGAGATACCTGGAATTCGTGATGGCTGGAGGTTGAAAATGACCAACGTGTCATCTTCTAACCAATGAAGGCGTGCCATCTGTATTTTTCAAATTCTGATTTAATTAATGATTCTGTACAATAATGACCATGATATGCACATCGTGCTAGATCCCTTAGATTTGATTACTAACGCGTTTTGACTTTCATCCAATGGTCCACATATTTTACTTTTATTTTCTTTTTCTGATTTTTATATTTTAATTGTTTTAAATTTCAAAAAATCATAAAAAAATCATTTTTAATCAAAAAAATCTGGAAAAATTATGAAAAATATTTTTGATTATTCTCTTGTTGATTTTTATTTTTTCACAATTTAATTTTGTGTTTTAGTATTTTTTACAAATTTTACACTCATTTGATTTGTTTTAAATGCTTAAACATACTTTTATACATTTTTAAATTCTGAAAAAATTATGGAATGATCCAATGATATTGTGACAAATATTGGTGACCTCATTTTATTTGTTTCTGAATTTACTATTTTTTACAATTTTTTGTTTACTTGACCCATTTATTTTAAATTTAAAAATAGTTTCTGATTTTAAAAATTTACCAAAAAAATTGTAAAATTACTTGGGCCTTTTTCTGATTTTTCTATAGTCTTACTTTTCATTTCTTGATTAATTTGAACATAGTTGATATTTTTATCATTATTTTCTATTTTTAAAACATTTTAAAAACATTTTTAAAAATCCTTTTTGTGTATATTAAACGTGATATTTTTTTGTGGTTATTTTCTGGCTGATCTTGGGTTAGATTTTGGATCATGAACTTTATTAACATCATTGGATCCTTGGTGTTGAGTTTAACTCCACAAAAATGGATGAATGATTTTAATAATAATTTGATTAAAATTTAATTCAAATGTGGTTTGTATATTTTTCCCATCCCTCTTCATCTCATCCCTTTCTTATTGCACTAGATGTTGTTGAAGCATAATCTCTATATCATGTCTCAAAACAAGTGGTTCATAGATTGATATTGACCAGCCCCAAAATAGGTGCGACTTCTATATAAGTCCACTTACGATTGCTTAATATAACGCTAAATTTTGTCCCGATTCGGATAAATGATCATTCGTGGCCCAAACTTATGATTGCAAGCCCAAGTATGTTAATTTGATCTATTTGATCCAATAACCTTGAGATTCATTCTGTGGAGGCTTTGGTTCTACCAATCATCTAATAGATCTACAATACCTTTGGTCAATACGGATCACTTAAACATCGTTGATCATTAAATGGTACTTATGAGATTTCCAAATGGATGATATACTTGACAAAAAGCAAATGCAACTTGTTGTGTGGAGGCTTTGGTTCTACCAATCCTCTAATGAGTTCCAAATGCAAGCTTCAAGATGGTCATCCAACTAACCACTAATTATTGACTTGTTTACGTTATACTTTTATTTTTTTATGCTTTATGTACTATTTACTTTTAGCATTTAAATTTTATGCCATTTTCATCTTTGCTCACTTGAGCATTTATTTTCTTGCCATTTTTATTTTGCTCACTTGAGCTTTTCTTTTCCTTTCTTAAGATACTTAATAATCAACATAAACCCTAAAGAATATTTAATGGTGCTTGGACTATTTGGTTACTATCCTTGCTATTATGGAGCATGGGACTTTTCTTGGACTTAGGATTAGAAACCTTGGCCTATCTTGGAGACCTTATGATCTTATCTGATTATTCTGTATGGAGTTATTGAGGTTTAACTCAAGACATTGGGTTGTTTGTTTGTTTTTATGTGCAGGTTTTTGTGATTACACCCTTTGTTTGTAATATGGAATTCACCCGTATACAGCCGTTACTCTGCCCAATTTTTTGTGTGAAGACTTAATACACTTGAAGTTTGGTTCTCTCAAGAGGTTTAATATTTCTTTGCTTGATTGGTTTCAATCTAAGGAATGAGAATTCTATCTTGGCTCATAATGTCAAGTATTGATTTCTTGTTGGTTAGATGGTTCTTATCCCTCACTTTTACCTTATGCTTTAGGATAGTCCCTTCTTCTCCTCCCATCTTCTTTAATTTCAAAAATCTTATTTCCCTTTTTGAAAACTCTTCTTTTTTTTTGAACTTGAACCACTTTGATAATAAACTTGTACTTATGTCCATGCATTTTCAAAACATTTTTCATAAATAAACTCTAATCAACTTAATAATGCCTTGATATTTTTGTGAGAAGACTAAAAGTCAATCAATCTCATTTCAAACCATTTTGCCACTTTGGCTCTTTTGTTTTAAAAACTTTTCTCAAAAAAGGTTTAACTCTTGTTAATCCTTGTAGTGATGCAAACAACTATACTTCTACAATATGTAGTAAAGAGAGATATTTTCCACTTGGGTGTTGATTGAGGCATTGTTGATTTTTTTTTAAAAATCCAAGCCATATCCTCCACTTTGAGATGATTCAAATTCTCCTTTCTCATGATTGTGGGTAGTAGGTATGTTTTCCATATGGACAATGACAATGATGTTTCATCTCTTAAAATTAATCAATGCATTTGTGTTTTAAATTTTTAAAAGAGGAACTACGCGTACCCTGATCCCCTATTGCATGAAAAGGTGGTACGTAGGCACTAAAGGTTTGCAACCGAGGTGGGTGCAAAAATTATAAAAAATATATATTTCTTTTCTCACCTCCACCATCCATTTTTTTATGTATACAACATTTTTTTTATAGCCAAAATATACAGATTTTACAAAGAGGCTCCTGCGGAGTACCATAGATGTTTAGGGTGCTAATACCTTCCCTTTGCATAACCAACCCCTTACCTTGAATCTTTCCCCCTCTTTTTGGGTTACTCACTCTTTTCCCATTCCTTTGGAAACAATAAAGCGCGATGGCGATTTTTATTTTAATTTGTATAAAGTCTAGTCAATCTAATGGCTTAGTCTTGAACATTTCTACCGCTACATAAAAATGGCAACTTCACTGGGAAAAGATTGACCTCTTGCTGGTTCATCCCTAAGTGGGTTAAGCCTATCTTTATTTATATCTGTATATGTGTTATTACTATTTTTTGTGTTATATGTTGTATATATGTTTGTTTGGATTTTCCTGGTTTTCAGGGTGCTTGGTGATTACCCATAAGTCCTATACCCGGACTTGGGCAAACTTTAAGATAGGACGGGAGGTATAGTCATGTTAACTTTGAGGGAGTAATCCAAAAAAAGGAGGCATGAGATCCCCCACTCAGTGGAGGCCCCTTTGACTGTAGTGTCGTTTACCGAGTAATCGGGAAGACATACTGCTTTCAACCTGGGAGCCTTCTGAAACTGAGGACCTTATAATACCAAACCCATCTTGTCCTTTTAGGTGTAGTGCGGAAGCTATGACGGAGTAATCCGGAAATAGTTGTCACGTGATACTACGCTCGGACGAGTCTTTCTTGAGAATATTACTAATTACCAATTTAATTGGGAAGTTGGTAATACCCGAAGGAAGGATGTAGACTTTGGGAACTTCTAGAACCTTTTTCGGCAGGTGATAACTTTTTATACCAATACCTTATGGGTATTACCTTCGATCCCATGCTCGTGACGTTGAACCTATGAACCCTATATGTGTGATCTTGTGTGTGATTGTTGCATCATGCATCCATGCATCATAAGCACCTTTTGAAGAAACCATATTTCAAGGGATTTAAAGGTTGACTATTTGTGAATATCTCAGGTAATTTCTAACCATGGATTCTGGAAAGAGAAAGACCGGAAAATACAGTTTCAAGGATCCCAAGATAGATGAGTTGATCAGTCTAATTCCCGAGATCGAGTGTTCTGCAGACTTTCGGAAGAAGTATGGGTCCATTATTCCTCTCATAAAGCTGAAGATGGAGGAGGGTATTCTCTCGACCTTGATCCAGTTCTATGATCCGATGTATAATTGCTTTACTTTTCCCGACTATCAGTTGATGCATACACTGGAGGAGTATTTTTATCTATTGGATTTACCTGTTACCGATCGTATTCCTTTTACTGGTTTGGAAGGTGAACAAAAACCACATGAGATTGCTTCTTTGATTCACTTGGGAAGGTTTGAGGTGGAAGCCCATATGACTACCAAAGGATGGATTAGAGGATTACCAGCCCAGTTCTTATTGGAGAAGGCTCGTTACTTTTCTAGAATGAAGAGTACAGTTGCTTTTGAGGCCATCTTTGCTCTACTTGCTTACGGGTTGTTCTTATTTCCTAATGTGGACAAGTTTGTCGACATTAACACTATCAAGATTTTCATGATTGGAAACCCGGTTCCTACATTATTGGGTGATGTTTATTACTCTATTCATCTTCTGAATTCTTATCATGGTGGGATGATTATCTGTTGCACACCTCTGTTGTACCGGTAGTTTATCTCTCATATGCCTCATTCTGATGCTTTTTGGGATATCAAGAAGGAACCCCGTTGGGCCCCTAAGATCATGGCACTTACTCACTCAGACATTGATTGTTATCATCATGCTTACCAGGATGTAGAGATTATTGACAGTTATGTTAGTTTCCCCAATGTACCTCTTGTTGGTACAAAGGGAGGAATTAACTATAATCCTATTCTTGCACGACGACAAATTGGTTATCCAATGAGGGATAAACCAAAGAGTATTCATTTGAGTATTTTCTTTCTGAAGGAAGGAGAAGACCATAGGGAAGCTAGGGAGAAGATTGCGAAGGCCTAGCGTCACATTCATAAGAAGAGTAAGAAGGATTTGGGACCTAGGGGTGTTGTTTCTTTGGAGCCAGATCTTCAATGAATCTGATCGAGAGCCATTCAGTTAAAGATGCCATATACCCGGGAGACACCCATGCCTGATCTATTTGTGAAGACCACTCCTCCCTTATTAGATGATCTAGAAGAGCTGCAACTTTCTTTGGTTAGGATGCAACAGGAAAGGGATGCTTGGAAGAACAAGTTCCAAACTTTAGAGAGTTCCTACAGAGTAGACCTGAAGGAGAAAGACGACTTGATTGAGATCCTTGAGAGTCGAGAAGTAGAGTCTATGAGGAGGCAAAGGGATTTATTTTCTCCTAAGCCTCAATCAGGTGTTGATCACTCACTTCCTGATTCAGATGATTGGAAGGAGGTTGCCACCAGATATACGGAAGAAAACCAGAGGTTGAAGGCTCAGATTGCTAGGCTCACGGGGAAGTGGCAGCGTACAAAGTGATCTCCATCAGTTCTATTTCTCAGGGTTTTAGATTTTATTTTCATCTTTTACTGGGGATCATTGAAACTTGTAATCCATTTTGGAGTTATTATAATAAAAAAATTTCAGTATTTTAAAAGCGTTATTACTTTAATGTTTGCAATATGTCTATAAATCTATAAATCCCTCGAAATATTAAATAACAAAGTAAAAATAATCATGTGAATTGCATATCATGCATCATATTGCACATATTTCTTGAATTTGTTATGTATATCCAGGTGTCTTAGCAAGATTCTTTACTTTGTTCAGCAAGCTGACTCATCACTACAACATTCGGGATAATTTCAAAAAGAAGATGGACAACTTAGAAGAAGAGAATCGCGAGCTGCATGAGGAAGTTTCTGCTTTGAAGGTCGGCATGGCCAATCTGACTACTCTGATTGAAGCTCTGGTGGCTGCTTAGAATAAGCCACCGAGTGTTCAACCTCAACCAACAAGGGAAACTAGTGAAGCTCCGACTGTTCCCGTATCTGCTACTCCGGCTGTTGTTCATAACCACATGCCTCAAGGTTATCCATGGGGATGCCAAAGAATTCCGCATCTGAAGGTTTCAATCTTGGTCCTCAAGATACTCTAGTGGTTCAAACTATTGTTACTCCAGCACCTCCGGTGGTGCATGTTGTACCTCCTTTAGTGAATATGGTTCCATTTGTTAATGATGATGTATGTCGTCCTTTCCCTCCACCGAGTGAAGACTTGGGTCTTTATGACAGAATGTATGATTTTCAAGAGCAGTTTGACAAGATGCAAAGAGAGATGAAGGCCCTTAGGGGAAAAGAGCTATTTGGGAAGAATGTGAATGAGTTATGTTTGGTCCCGAACATTAAGATACCTGCTAAGTTCAAGGTCCCGAAATTTGAGAAGTATAAGGGAAACACTTGCCCTCGTGCTCATCTGGTGATGTACGTAAGGAGGATGTCTACCCATACTGATGATCAGCGTCTGCTGATTCACTTTTTTCAAGATAGTTTGACTGGTGCTGTGTTGAAGTGGTATATGAGTTTGGACAACGCCAATATCCATACTTTTAATGATTTGAGAGAAGCATTCATCAAATAATACAAGTACAACGTGGACATGGTGCCTGGCCGTGACCAACTTAGGGCCATGGTTCAGAAAGACAGAATCGTTCAAAGAGTATGCATAGAGATTGCGTGAGGTATCCGCCAAAGTGGTTCCTCCCATGGAAGAGAAAGATATGACTAAGATTTTCTTGATAATGCTAGGTGCTTTCTACTACGAGAGGATGGTAGCAAGTGCGCCAAGTGACTTTACTGAGATGGTAGGAATGGGTATCCGCTTAGAAGAGGCTGTAAGAGAAGGCCGTTTGACGAAAAGTGAAGGATCCGGAGGTGTAAAGAAGCCATCTTATGGGTTTACCAAGAAGAAAGAAGGAGATGCAAATGCTATTATACAAGAGAGGAGGGTAAACACTCCTAGAAGGAATTATCAGCGTCGTCAGCAAGTCGCCTCAGTTACTTCTATTATGAATGCCGCTCCAACTACTGTTGCTTATCAGAGACCATCCCAGCAGGGGAATCAATGGTATAATCAGAGAAGGGAGAGTTATGATCCTATTCGCATGAGTTATAAAGAGCTATTACCACCATTGATTTAGAAGAAGTTGGTCCAGACATGACCACCTCCCGTCGTACCGTCACCATTGCCTTGGTATTACAAGGCAGACCAAACATGTGCTTTTCATCAAGGAGCACCAGGGCATAATGTTGAGAATTGTTATCCTTTGAAGACTGAGATGCAGAAATTGGTAAAGTCTGGTGTTCTATCTTTCAAGGACGTGGGACCTAATGTGAAAGATAACACTTTACCCAAGCACGGGGGAGTAAATGCTGTGAATATGGTGGCGGGTTGTCCAGGCGACTTCCAGTTTTTGATATTCATCAGGTTAGAGGAGATTTGGTGAAAATGCACGCATACCTCTGTGAATTTAGCTACTATACGCATGACCATTCTGGTTGTGCTATTTGCAGTACATACATACAGGGTTGCGAGAAGATAAAGGCTGATTTACAGAAGATGATGGATGAGGGCCTCATCCACATAATCAGGCCTAGGGCAGAGTATGAAGAAGAAGTGAACATGGTTTCCGGATGACCTGGTGAATTCACAATTTTTGATGTGGAGGATATGAATGAGGATCTCGTGCAGTTGCATGCTACCTTCTGCCATACAGCTGGTCAGGTGGGACACCAATATGGATCTTGCCTAGTTTGTTGTCGAGATCCCCGAGGATGTTCAATCGTGAAGAAATGTGTTCAGTAGTTGTTAGACAATGGAACTATCAAGATTACAGGTCAAAGGGATGATTATCATGAGGTTGATATGGTTTAGGTTTGTTTAACGGAAGAAGAGTCAGATGAAGAGTATGCCTCCGCAGATGAGTATTTCTCTTCAGACAAAGATTTATTTTCCAGAAATAACTTATTGATGACTGATTGTGTTGAGGAAGGGGTAAACGTCATCGTGCCTTGTTTTGATGCACCCGCCCATTTTGAAGTGGAGTATCATAGCAAGCCAGCTGTTACCCCATTGGTGATTAGTTTACCAGGTCCCATCCCCTACAAATCAGATAAGGTTGTGCCTTACAAATACAACGCTACAATCTTAGAAGATGGAGTGGAAGTTCCCATCCAGCAAATGCCTGATATTGGAAATATAGCTGAAAATAGTAGGGTGACACGTAGCGGTCGTGTGTTTGTGCCGGTTGTTCGGAGAGATATTGCTATTGGAAAGAAAATTGCTGAGAATGATAAACCTAAGAAGGCTACAGGAGAGACTAGTGGAGCTACATTAGAGAAAGAAGTGGATGATATTTTAAAGATAATTAAGATGAGCGACTACAGAATTGTAGATCAGCTACTGCAGACTCCTTCAAAAATATCTATCTTAGCTTTATTGATGAACTCCTCTTCTCATAAAGAATCCTTGATGAGGGTACTGGACCAAGATTTTGTGGAGAGTGATATGCCAATAGATCAATTCAGCAGCGTAATAGGAAACATTACATCATGTAATAACTTGAGTTTCTGCGATGATGAATTGCCAGATGAAGGGAGGAATCATAACCTGGCCCTCCATATCTCCATGACATGCAAGAATGATTCACTATCCAATGTGCTAATTGATAATGGATCCGTGTTGAATGTTATACCAAGGAGTACTATCATGAAGTTGAAATATCAAGGAACGCCTATGCGCCCGAGTGGCATCATTGTGAAGGCATTTGATGGGTCAAGGAAATCTATCATCGGTGAAGTGGACTTACCTATCCATATAAGACCATATTTGTTCCAGATAACCTTCTAGGTCATAGACATCATTCCCGCTTATAGTTGTCTGCTAGGGCGGACGTAGATACATGAAGTAGGGGTTGTCACTTCAACTTTACATCAGAAGCTAAAGTTTGTGCGTGAAGGGAAGGTAGTGATCATAAATGGGGAGCATGCATTATTGATATCTCATTTATCCTCTTTCAGCATTGTAGAAGCGGATGAAGCTGCTGTTGGAACCCAGTTCCAAGCCATATCCATTGACAACATAAGGAGAAATGAGAATTCCGTGGTCTCACTGAAGGATGCACAACAGGTTGTGCGTAAGGGTCATAATGAAGTCTGGGGACGAATTGTGGATCCAACTGTGAACAATACATAACTGGCTTGGGGTTCTCCTCGGAGAATTGCAAAGGAGAAAGTTTAAAGTCAAAGTCTACTATGAGAAGCTATCATAATGTTTTCTGCAGCAGAGGTTGCATCCATACAACTGATTATGGAGTTAATGCTGTTGAGGAGGATGAAGTAGAGCAGGAAATGCCAAATTATGTGACGCACAGAGTCAGGGTTCAGAACTGGGTCACCATTGATGTTCCCTCTTGCATACATGTTTCAAAGTAATTTGATTTGTTAATCTTTTTTTTCTTGAAAAGCTTTCACTCTGCCCAAGGTGGAAGTATTAAGGTTGAAGGGCTTATCTGTTTGCTGTGACTTTTAAGATCACTAATAAAAGTTGTCTTTGCCTCCCGAATTATGTCTTTATTTTATGCTTTTTCTTGGAAAATGGTAATCAGAAAAAACCTTTCAAAATAAATAATAACTGAAATTCAATCTGCATAATCACTTGTTATATGTGTCAGTTTCTAAAAGCAATCATAAATCATATGTGCAGATTAATTAAAAAAACCCGTTGAATACAATGACCCTGCACCCTCTCCCAACTTTGAATGTCCTGTGTATGGGGCTGAAGAAGAAGATTATGATGAGATTCCAGAAGAGGTCTCACGGTTGCGTGAGCACGAGGAAAATACCATTCAGCCATATAAAGAGCCATTGGAAGTGATCAATTTGGGTTCAGAAGAAGATCCGAAGGAAGTTAAGATTGGAGCATTGCTGCATCCTGATATAAAGAGAAAGTTGATTGAGTTGTTGAAGGAGTATGTGGATATTTTTGCTTGGTATTATCAAGATATGCCCAGTCTAGATATAGATATTGTAGAGCACCGTTTGCCGTTGAAGCCAGAGTGTCCGCCAATTAAACAAAAGTTGAGAAGAACTCACCCAGATATGGCAGTAAAGATCAAAGAGGAGGTTCTAAAGCTGATTAATGTTGGTTTTCTCGTGACGTCAGTGTATCCTCAATGGATTTCCAATATTGTCCTAGTACCAAAAAAAGACGGAAAAGTCCGCATGTGCGTAGATTACAGAGATATAAATAAAGCTATTCCAAAAGATGATTTTCCATTGCCACATATCGACATGTTAATGGATACACAACAAAATTCAAAGTATTCTCGTTCATGGACGGGTTTTCTGGGTATAATCAAATAAGAATGGCTCTAGAGGACATGGAAAAACAATGTTTATCATACCCTGGGGAATATTCTGTTACAGAGTGATGCCCTTCGGGTTGAAGAACGCTGGTGCAACGTACCAGAGGGCTATGACAACCCTATTCCATGATCTGATGCACAAGGAAATTGAAGTATATGTTGGTGATATGATTTCCAAATCCCAGACTAAAGAAGGGCATATAGAAGATTTATTAAAGCTGTTTCAGCGTTTGAGGAAGTATCGTCTCCACTTGAATCCAAATAAATGCACCTTCGGTGTTCGATCGGGGAAGTTGTTGGGTTTCATTGTTAGCCAGAAAGGAATTGAAGTTGACCCTAATAAAGTTAAAGCAATTCAAGAAATGCCAGTACCAAGGACTAAAAAGCAAGTCAGAGGTTTCCTCTGGCGTTTGAATTATATTTCCATATTCATTTCCCACACGACTGCAATATGTGAACTGATCTTTAAGTTGGTAAAGAAAGATCAAGGTTGTGTGTGGATGGATGACTTCCAAAGGGAATTTGAAAGTATTAAAGAATATCTGCTTGAACCTCCTATCTTGCTCCCTCCCGTTGAAGGAAGACCGTTGATTATGTATCTGACAGTGTTAGATAAATCCATGGGTTGTATTCTGGGACAACAGGATGAAATAGGGAAGAACGAGTTCGCCATTTATTATCTCAGTAAAAAATTCACTGATTGTGAGTCGCGATATTCCATGCTGGAAAAAACATGTTGTGCTTTGGCATGGACGGAAAAGCGTTTGCGGCAGTATATGTTGAATCACATCACTTGGTTGATCTCCAAAATGGATCCAATCAAGTACATTTTTGAAAAACCTGCTCTTACTGGGAGAATTGCCTGCTGGAAAATGTTGTTATCTGAATATGATATCGAATACTGCACTCAAAAAGCTATTAAAAGTAGTATGTTGGCAGATTATCTTTCTCACCGACCAGTGGAGGATCACCAGTCTGTAGAATATGAATTCCCCGATGAGGATATGATGTTCTTGAAAGTGAAGGATTGTGATAAACCATTACCTGAGGAAGGTCCTGACCCTGAATCTCGTTGGAGTATGATATTTGATGGAGCTGTGAATGTTTATGGTAAAGGAATTGGTGTTGTGATTGTCACTCCTCATGGATCACACATTCCTTTTACCGCAAGGTTATCATTTTATTGCAATAATAATATGGTAGAATATGAGGCTTGCATCATGGGTCTCGAAGAAGTTATTGATCTCAAAATCAAAATTCTATATGTGTATGGTGATTCAACTTTGGTAATAAATTAGATTAAAGGAGAATGGGATACTCGTCGCCCTGGCTTGATCCCTTACAAAGATTATGCTAGAAGATTATTACCATTCTTAAATAAAGTTGAGTTCCATCACATCCCTAGAGATGAAAATCAAATGGCGGATGCTCTGGGAACTCTGGCTTCTATGTACCAAGTGAATAATTGGAATGATATACCCTGAATTACGGTTTGATGGATGGATAGGCCCACTCATGTGTTTACAAAAGAGGAGGTAGAAGATGAAAAAAATATGTATTATAATATCAAGCATTTTCTTCAGACTCAGGAATACCCGATTGATGCGTTGAAGAAAGATAGAAAAACATTGAGAAGATTGGCAGGTAGTTTCTTTCTTAGTGAAAATGTGTTATACAAGATAAATTATGACATGGTCTTTCTCAGATGCATGGATAGACACGAAGCATGCATGTTGATGCATAAGGTTCATGAAGGTTCATTTGGAACTCATGCCAATGGACATTCGATGGCTAAAAATATGCTAAAGGCAGGTTACTATTGGCTGACAATGGAATCTGATTGTTATAAATTTGCAAAGAAGTGTCATAAATGTCAGATTTATGCAGATAAGATCCATGTGCCTCCGACGCTTCTCAATGTTATCTCTTCCCCATGGCCTTTCTCTATGTGGGGTATTGACATGATAGGGATGATAAAACCTAAAGCTTCGAATGGACATCGTTTCATCTTGGTAACAATTGATTACTTCACCAAATGGGTGGAGGCTGCTTCATATGCCAATGTTACTAAACAGGTGGTTGTACGTTTCATCAAGAATAATCTTATATGCCGGTATGGTGTGCCAAACAGAATTATCACTGACAATGGCTCGAATTTGAACAACAAGATAATGACAAAGCTGTATGAAGAATTCAAGATTGTCCATCATAATTCATCTCCATACATGCCAAAGATGAATGGGGTTGTTGAAGTTGCTAATAAGAATATCAAGAGAATTATCCAGAAAATGGTTATTACTTATAAGGATTGGCATGAAATGCTCCCTTTTACTCTGCATGGATATCGAACATATGTCCGCACTTCAACAGGAGCAACCTCGTTCTCCTTAGTGTATAGAATGGAAGTTGTACTCCCAATCGAGGTAGTGATTCCCTCATTGCGTGTGATAATGGAAACCAAGTTGATGGAGGCTAAATGGGTCCAGAACAGGTTTGACCAATTGAATTTGATTGAGGAGAAAGAGAATGACAGACTTGTGTCATGGCTAGTTATATCAAAGAAGAATGAAGAAAGATTTTGATAAAAAGGTCAAACCTCGTGAATTCAGATAAGGCGACCTTGTGCTCAGGAAGATCATGTCTTTCAACACCGATTCTAGGGGCAAGTGGACTCCTAATTTTGAAGGCCCATATGTTGTCAAGAAAGACTTATCTGGCGGTGCATTAATTCTTGAAACTATGGATGGTGAGGAGTTCCCACGTCCCATGAACGCTGACGCAGTCAAGAAATACTTCGCTTAAAGAAATAAAAGAACAACTCGCTAAGTTGAAAACCCAAAAGGGCGGCTTAGGAAAAAAAGGAGCGTCTCGGTAGGCCGAAAACCCGAAAGGGTGGTCTAGGAAAAAATTAGAGACATAAACAAAATAAATTTCCCGCTAAGTTGAAAACCCACAAGGGCAGCTTAGGCAAAAGTTAGGGATTTTCTTGGCAAGTAACTACGTCAGACAAGAGTTGATCGTTGAAGCAACAATCTTCTCGGATCCTCACCATACTTCAACAAAAGTTGCTGCTCAGGATTTCAAAAGTTGTTAGGGGGGATAGTGGTCATTGTATCTCAATGTATCTTTTCCATTATGTATTTCCATTTCTCAAACTTTGTAATCATCTATGGAGTCTCGCCATTAGCAGACTACCATTCTATTAATGAAATTCGAGCTTTTACCCAATTCTTTGTGTTTCTTATTTTATTTAGCTTGCAAAGACTCCATTTATTACTGATAATAACTTTCAAAGCAAAGAGATTAAATAACAAAATTGATTTTTCAAAAAAAAGATGTTTACAATTTACTTTTACTTTGAGAGTTGTGATGAAGAAATGACAATAAAAATGGTGATCCCAAGAATGGAAAAACTCCAGTTGTTTTGAGAAGCTTTTGTTCCCCTTGGGAAGGTCTACTCGGGTTGTTTTCACCGTATTGGGTTCATGATTCAGGTATCCTCGGTCAAGTATGGATTCATTTCTCCTCTTTTCTGAGTTTTCATGATGTGAAGTTTCAATCTGCATTTTTCTCCAGTGAAGTAGGCTTGAATTCCCCAGCGAAGTTTGGATGTTTCGGTTCCAGTCTGCTTTATTTGAGAGTGGTCTTGCAATCTCAAGTAGGCATGTTACTTTGAAAAAACACTGGTTTCCCCGATGAAGCCTGAAGAAGGATGTTTTATCCCGGTATCCGTTTATTTCATCACTTTGATTTGTCTACCTCCAGATTATGTTTCTCCCCAGTAAAGTTAAAGCAAGCAGTAGGTTTTGTTTCTACAGTTGGCCTTTACCTTTCTTGGAATGATCATCTTGGATGAGGTTTAGCCGAGTGTTGTTAGTTCCTGAGGAAGTTTTGCTTGTTTGTTCCCAATGATTGTGTATCTGTTTTGTCAGCATACACATGATAGCACTCATACATTCATACACACATCATGCATAGCTAAAATTAGCATATCATTGTTCATTGACATTTAATAATATTTTTGTTGACATATTACCCTGTTTTGCAGAGTTACGTTGCCCTCTTTTCAATAGAGTGTTGGACTTAAGCAGAAAACATATATTCTTTCAATTTCCCTATTGAGTTTTCCCTCATAGAAGATTTTTGCTTTAAGCCTTCCGGTACAGCTCCTTGTTTGGGATAAATTTGGTTTTCCCTCTTGAATTTATTTCTCAAAGGATGAATTCTGGTTGACTGTTTCATTCCAATTTATTTCT
This sequence comes from Vicia faba, assembly GCA_948472305.1. Taxonomy (NCBI): domain Eukaryota; kingdom Viridiplantae; phylum Streptophyta; class Magnoliopsida; order Fabales; family Fabaceae; genus Vicia; species Vicia faba. The sequence continues at coordinate 674,270,757 of OX451737.1, forward strand.
GGTTTGGATCTGTGGTTCCCCGGCAATGCTAGTCAGTTTGGATTGCTGAAAACCCCAAGTTTTGGTTGGTGCATTTATTTTTCACAAGAAGACTTTATCCCCTCAGAAAGAGTATCATGTCATCTCCCCAGGAAGTCATACGTCCTTCCCAAAAAGTCATCTCCTTTTACAACCCTCCGTGACAACAAGTAGCAAGTCTCTTTATTTGAGACAACTTATATATTATCCTTTCCAGGCGGAGTGCCTTGGTTAATGAAGAAGTTGAGACCCGTTCTAGGTGAAACGCCAGAATCTTAGGGAAACTTGTTATATTTTTTCTACCCTTAGTGAACATTGATAGTTCATCGTCAGTGAATGGCAGTGATATGATATAATTTATTTCTACCTTTAGTGAAAGTTGGTAGACCATTGGCAGTGAACGTCGGTGTTTGTTATCTTTTTGCTACCCTCAGTGAACGTTGGTAGTTCATCGTTAGTGAACGGTGGTGATATGATATATTCTCTTTCTACCTTCAGTGAAAGTTGGTAGACCATCGGCAGTGAAAGTCGGTGTTTGTTATCTTTTTGCTACCCTCAACGAACATTGGTAGTTCATCGTCAGTGAACGGAGGTGATATGATATATTCTCTTTCTACCTTCAGTGAAAGTTGGTAGACCATCGGCAGTGAACGTCGGTGTTTGTTATCTTTTTGCTACCCTCAGTGAACATTGGTAGTTCATCGTCAGTGAACGGCGGTGATATGATATATTCTCTTTCTACCTTCAGTAAAAGTTGGTAGACCATCGACAGTGAATGTCAATGTTTATTATCTTTTTGCTATCCTCAGTGAACGTTGGTAGTTCATCCTCACTGAATGGCGGTGATATGATATATTCTCTTTCTACCTTCAGTGAAAGTTAGTAGACCATCGGAAGTGAACGTCGGTGTTTGTTATATTTTTACTACCCTCAGTGAATGTTAGTAGTTCATCATTAATGAACGGCGATGATATAATATATTCTCTTTCTACCTTCAGTGAAAGTTGGTAGACCATCGACAGTAAACATTGGTGTTTGTTATCTTTCTCTCTGCCTTCAGTAAACGTCGGTAGCTTCGCCTTCAGAAGAAGTTGGTGTGTCCTTTGACCATCCTACCATCCTCTCTGATTCAGTTCTCTGGGTCCACCAGTGATTTATTTTCCTGGTGGGGATGCTCTTTTGTTTCTTTATTATTGTTTCATCCCAAGTGTTATTTTTGCGTCTCTTTGGTCCTGTTCATATGCATTCATGATCATAAGCATTTGCGTGGTATCTTAGGGCCAAAAATAGGGTTTGTTTTATATTTAAGTATCTTCGATCGCATCAACACAAAGATTTTTAACCTTCGTACCTCCGGATAGAAGAAACTTAAATAAGGGAAGCTGTTGTACCCTAATTTTTGCCCCTAAGATCCCTTCATCATACCATGTTGATTCACTCATAACAAGATCACACTAGGATTCTTGGTTCCCCTCCCTACATTTAGTTTTGCCCTTTTTGAGGAATTACCAAGCACCTTGACTTATGTTCCTTTTGTGATCATGAATATTGTTTTGTTTTCTTCATTTAACTAATAAAATGCAATGTTAGTTTGTCTTGCTTGTTATCCATGTAGGTGAAGGCAATGAGATTTAACAAGTTACCCAATGGGTTCATGAGTTTATTTCCATGTCCTAGTCAATATAGCTTGAGAAGTTCAAACCTCACAATTGGATTGGTTTTGGGAGAATTGGCATGGCAAGTTTGCTTTGGTTCATCACATTTCAAGGTTATTAGATTTGACTCAAAAGTACAAGGGGTTGATTGGAGAAGTTGTCATGTTTGGACAAGGCCTTGTTCCTATTAGTCACAAGAGCATATTTCTATCAAATTTCAAGATATAAAAGTGTTTTTGGTGGCTATGAGTCCTCATTATCATCCTTAACAACTTCTATTCACAAATCAAGAATATTGGTACAAGAAGTTTGTTCAAACTTGTCAAAGTTCCTCAAAGCATTTTTTTGATCTAGGAGCTAGGGTTTTGAACTTCAAAGGAGTACATCTTGCTCACCTTTTGGTATTTTTTAGTAATTCCAAAGATATCCTCATCTTCAAAAGGTTATCAACAAATTACTTCAAAAGTTCAAAGGAGTTTTCAGGTGGAAGGAACTTGGTGAAGAAGAAAGATTACAAGTCATCGAGATGAATCCACAATTTTACATGAGTGACTTAAAATGGTCCTAACTTTGTCAATTTTTATCACCTTGAGTCCATTATTTTTCCATAATGATCTTGAATATGTGAACTTTATGCCTTCTTTTATGTGCAAAGTGGGAAAATGGATGGAAGTTGCCTTAAAGATGCAAAAGATTATAGGTCATTTCATGATTTTTTGCCAACTTCAACAAGTCATAACTTGCTCAAAATTTGGAGGTTTTGAATGATTCAAGTTTCAAAGTGTCATTCAAGAGGTCTAATTCATTCCATCTTTTTTGGTCAAGAGAAAATTCCAAGTGGAAGGCCAATTTTCTGTAACTTCAAAATCCATTCTCGACCCTTTTTTCAATCCAATTTTTCCATCAATTCACCTTCCTTGATCTTCCATGAAGCTAACCATATAATTACATTCAAGAATCGTGCCCTATACTGCTCCATAGAAGTCCAGTTTCAGAGCTCTGCAACTCAACTTGAATAGGTAGATTCCTTCATCAATTCTTCAAAACTCTGATATCATTGTGTTGCTCTCATTGCCCTGGTTCTAGTCGCAACACTTACCTTTTACTGGAAACACGTTTTGACCATGAAATTTCAAATCCCTTTTCAAAACTTTCCTTCCAAATTATTTGAGCTACAGTTTATATAAATTTGGCGCGACGATGTTGTTGTCTTCGTCTTGAAGAGACGAAGCGAATGGCATAGGTCTGAGCTTCTGATTTTACAGTTTGAGAGACCTACAATTCGTGATGACTGGAGGTTGAAGATGACCAACGTGTCATCTTCTAACCAATAAAGGCGCGCCATCTGTATTTTTCAAATTCTGATTTAATTAATGATTCTGTACAATATTCACTAATGACCATGATATGCACAATGCGCTAGATCCCTTGGATTTGATTACTAACGCGTTTTTACTTTCATCCAATGGTCCACATATTTTACTTTTATTTTCTTTTTCTAATTTTTATATTTTAATTGTTTTAAATTTCAAAAAATCATAGAAAATTCATTTTTAGTCAAAAAAATCTGAAAAAATTATGAAAAATATTTTTGATTATTCTCTTTCTGATTTTTATTTTTTCACAATTTAATTTTTTATTTAGGTATTTTTTACAAATTTTACACTTATTTGATTTGTTTTAAATGCTTAAAAATACTTTTATACATTTTTAAATTCTGAAAAAATTCTGAATGATCCAATGATATTGTGACAAATGTTGGTGACATCATTTTATTTTTGTTTCTGACTTTATTATTTTTTATCATATTTTTTATTTGACCCATTTATTTTAATTTTAAAAATAGTTTCTGATTTAAAAAATTACCAAAAAAATTGTAAAATTAATTGGGTCTTTTTCTGATTTTTCTATGGTCTTACTTTTCATTTCTTGATTAATTTGAACATAGTTGATATTTTTCTCATTATTTTCTATTTTTAAAACAATTTTAAAAATCCTTTTTGTGTATATTAAATGTGATATTATTTTGTGGTTATTTTCTGGCTGATCTTGGGTTAGATTTTGGATCATGAACTTTATTAACATCATTGGATCCATGGTGTTAGGTTTAACTCCACAAAAATGGATGAATGATTTTAATAATAGTTTGATTAAAATTTAATTCAAATGTGGTTTGTATATTTTTCCCATCCCTCTTCATCTCATCCCTTTATTATTGCACTAGATGTTGTTGGAACATGATCTCTATATCATATCTCAAAACAAATGGTGCATAGATTGCTATTGACTGGCCTTAAAATAGGTGCGACTTCTACATAAGTCCACTTACGATTGCTTAACATAGCACTAAATTTTGTCCCGATTCGAATAAATGATCATTCGTGACCCAAACTTATGATTGCAAGCCCAAGTATGTTAATTTGATCTCTTTGATCCAATAACCTTGAGATACATTGTGTGGAGGCTTTGGTTCTACCAATCCTCTAATGGATCTACAATACCTTTGGTCAATGCGGATCACTTAAACATCATTGATCATTAAATGGTACTTATGAGAATTCCAAATGGATGATATACTTGAAAAAAAGCAAATGCAACTTTTTGTGTGGAGGCTTTGGTTCTACCAATCCTCTAATGAGTTCCAAATGCAAGCTTCAAGATAGTCATCCAACTAACCACTAATTATTGACTTGTTTACCTTATACTTTTGTTTTTTTTATGCTTTATGTACTATTTACTTTTAGCATTTACATTTCATGCCATTTTCATCTTTGCTCATTTGAGCATTTATTTTCTTGCCATTTTTATTTTGCTCACTTGAACTTTTATTTTCCTTTCTTAAGATACTTAATAATAAACATAAACCCTAAAGAATCTTTAATGTGTCTTGGACTATTTGGTTACTATCCATGGCATTATGGAGCATGGAACTTTTCTTGGACTTAGGATTAGAAACCTTGGCCTATCTTAGAGACCTTATGATCTTATCTGATTATTCTGTCTTGAGTTCTTGAGGTTTACCTCAAGACATTGGGTTGTTTGTTTGTTTTTATGTGCAGGTTTTTGTGATTCCACCCTTTGTTTGTAATTTGGAATTCACCCGTATACAACTGTTACTCTGCCCAATTTTTTTTGTGAAGACTTAATACACTTGAAGTTTGTTTCTCTCACGAGGTCTAGTATTTCTTTGCTTGATTGGTTTCAATCCAAGGAATTGGAATTCTATCTTGGCTCATAATGTCAAGTATTGGTTTCTTGTTGGTTAGATGGTTCTTATCCCTAGCTTTTACCTCATGCTTTAGGATAGTCCCTTCTTCTCCTCCCATCTTATTTAATTTCAAAAATCTTCTTTCCCTTTTTAAAAACTCTTCTCGTTTTTTGAACTTGAACCACTTTCATAATAAACTTGGAATTATGTCCATGCATTTTCAAAACATTTTTCATAAATAAACTCCAATCAACTTAATAATCCCTTGATATTTTTATGAGAAGACTGAAAGTCAATCAACCTCATTTCAAACCATTTTGCCTCTTTGGCTCTTTTGTTTTAAAAAAATTTCTCAAAAAAGGTTGAACTCTTGTCAATCCTTGTAGTGATGCAAACAAATACTTCTACAATATGTAGTAAAGAGAGATATTTTCCACTTGGGTGTTGAGTGAGGCATTGTTGATTATTTTTTTTTAAAATCCAAGCCATATCCTCCACTTTGAGATGATTCAAATTCTCCTTTCTCATGATTGTGGGTAGTAGGTATGTTTTCCATACAGATAATGACAATGATGTTTCATCTCATAAAATTAATCAATGCATTTGTGTTTTAAATTTTTAAAAGAGGAACTACGCGTACCCTGATCCCCTATTGCACGAAAAGGTGGTACGTAGGCACTAAAGGTTCGCAACCACGGCCGGTATAAAAATTATAAAAAATATATTTCTTTTCTCACCCCCACCATCCATTTTTTTATATATACAACATTTTTTTATTGCCAAAATATACAGATTTTACAAAGAGGCTCCTGCGGAGTACCGTAGATGTTTAGGGTGCTAATACCTTCCCTTTGCATAACCCACCCCCTTACCTTGAATCTTTCCCCCTCTTTTTGGGTTATTCGCTCTTTTCCCATTCCTTTGGAAACAATAAAGCGTGGTGGCGATTTTTACTTTGATTTGTATAAAGTCTAGTCAAGCCAATGGCTTAGTCTTGAACATTTCTATCGCTACACATATCCAGAGGAAACCCTTCAAAAAAGTCTTTCTCGGGGAAGCAAGAAGGTAACAAAAATTTGAACTCGGGGACATCCTTTATGAGATCCAGAATATTGTATGCCTTCAAGCAACCCCTCTTTCTACCCATGTTTTCCTGCACAGGAGGAGACTGATCGATAACCAGAGAGGAAGAAGAAGTACTATAATCATTCTTGGGTTAGTTCGGGTTGGGACGAAGGGAATCTTAGTTATTTTCTTGGGGGCTTTCCCTTTGCTCTGCGCCAACTTGAGAACGCCCTTCGCGAGACCTGACATCTTATCTGCAACAAATAACAAACATAAGTTATTACGATGATGAGAAGAACACATGAGTACACTAAAAGAAAATAAAGCACAACTACCTAGAAGCACTACGGCTTCGTTGAAAATTTTACACTCGAGGAGCTTCTTAGTATTGATATGTCGAGCCTCGTATACAGGCCGACCCTTATCGTCGAGGAACTCATCCTCTCTCCTTGTCTCCCACTTGGTAGGGAAGAAACTATTTACAAACTTGGTAAGTTTCCTATAGGACTCTTCATCCTCTTCATCTAAATCGCTAGGCCTGGTGAGATGTTGATCCATCCCCTTCTCAAAATGAATCTCACTCCAATGGTCAGGAAACTTTGAGAAAAATTCCGACTTCTCATTCCCCTCATAATCATAACACACATTCTCATCCTCATCGACTATAATCGCCCACTCAAACACTGAATCATATCCCTCCCACGACACAGGTTTAATAAGGTAGTACCTATCTAAAGAAAATAGAAAAACAATTATTTATCCCGAAGAAGGGAAAGGAAAATACCGAGTAAACCTGAAGTAAGCGAGAAAAAGGTCTTGTGACAAATAAATGGGTACGAGAGCCAATTACGCAAGGGGAAGGTATTAGCACCCTTCACGTCCATGGTACTCCACGAGATCCGCTCTTGTTGTTATAATCAAAGGGTGTGTTTAAACTATGCTAAAGCTTAAAATCTAATGGAAATGCATGAGAAAATTATACAGGGAAAACAAAAGTTTTAAATAGTTGTGCTCGCTTAGGCCCTGAAACCTATTTCTTATGTATCCCTTTTAAGGAATCAGAGAGCCGTAGTTCGGCTCAAAAGTTTCTATTTGTTTTGTATTTTTAATTCAACATTTTTAAGTTTCACATTCTTCTATAGCTAGACCTATGGAGACTCATGCAATTTTCGTAGAAAGAAATTAACATGTTCTTACCTAGAACTTTTTTCAAAAGGAAAAGCCTGAAAGCAGCCCGAAGGCAAAAAGTTTGAATTTGTTGAGTTTTTTGGTAGGAGATCCCTCAAGTGGTCCCCTTAGAGGGTACTTGAACCCATCACCTTTAATTTTTGAAAATGTTTGAGACACTTATCATGCTAAAGTCTATGACACGAAGACCCTTGGATGATCGAGTCAGACGCCTCGGATCCGAAGTCCTCTTCATGTACTTAAGGCTCGTGGCGCACTACATGTATCTTTACTCATTAAGTATTTTTGAGTTTTCTTGAGAAAAAGGTTTTAGTTTTAGATGAAAATGAAAAAGAAAGCAAAATCTAAGGGAAACTAAAGTCCTAATGTTAGCATGCAATGGTGGTCCTAAAGTTTGGATTAATAAAGTTGGAAAATCTTCCTAGTGTTAGCATACAAAGATAGATCTAAGGGTGAGGATAACTATCCTATAGGGAACATACAATGAAAGCGACGCCATTATCTCAATTCTAACTGAGTGACATCATCGATCAACAATAAGTAAAGGAAAGCAATAAAGTCTTATAGGGTAAATGCATTGAGAGCGAAGTCGTGATCTCAATTTTAGTTGAGTGACTCATCGATCGACAATAAATAAAATCAATGCCTACATAGTAGGACTTTAGATGCAGATGGATGAAAGAGAGATAAACTCAAGTGGTACCTAACAGAGAAGGTCTATTGCCTCTTCGACGCACGCAAAAGCTCAAGCAATATGTCAGAAGCTCCACTAGTAGTCAACTAAATTAATACCTGAGCATCTATACCACAAAAGGTCGACTCAATATTCTACCACAAAATCTTAGCTAAAAATGTCAACTAAAATGATTACCAAACATAAAAAGTAATAGAAAACTCTAATAAAAAATATAAAGAGGAATCTTAAAGGATTCTAAAATATTCTAGTATTTTTGTATCACTTTTATCATTAAAAATCATGAAAAGAAATGATTAATGCGGGATAGAAAATTAATCTAATACAGAGGAGTATGAGCTGAATCCAGGTGTGCGATGTAGAAATTGGCACAAGGCCCAACCAAATAGAGTCCAACACCCTTTTTTTGTTTCAATTGTTTCAGGCTTCGAAAAAATAAATCGTGACATGCTTAGAAGGCTGCAATTTCGGTCCATAGGCTACTTTTTTGTTTGTGCATTCTCAGGCTTCAAAAAAAAAATAAGATATGGACCTCCATTGGGAATAACCCGACCCATCCAACAATCCAACACAATCCAACATTTATCCATTATCATCCTTATTTAACTATTAGCAAAAATCAAAATGTACATTACTAACACGACGATGCATTGGCAAGAGAATATGGTTTAAGAATGTGACTCTTGAGCTATTTTCAAACAGAGATCCTTCTTCCTTCATCCACCAACGGCCGAAGTAATCTCAACCTTCTCTACTCGTAGAACGCTACCGGAAACCGCTATCCGCCACTACAAAACCTCCATCATATTGTTCGCTCCAGCGCACTGACCGTGAATTTTGTCAGATTATCTCGGACGACTTCTTCAAAGGTGACAGACTTATAATAAATCTAGATATGGAGATATCCCGGTATGAATATCCTTCTTCTTCTTTTTGCTTTTTTTTCGTGCAATTCTTGTTCTCTGAATTTTGTGCGCTTTTGTAACTGATGCATAGAGGTCTTGCTGAATTACAATATTTCTACGAAGATGTTGCTGCAAATTATAGACTTGTTTCAGTTGGGGCGTTGATGATGAAATAGCACGGTGATAATGTTGCAAGTCGACGCGAAACATTGGGGATGTGCGTGAAGTTATGGTATAGAAGAAGATGATGATGCGATGGGATGGTTATTTGCAGACGTAGAAGGTTGATATCAGATGAGGATGATGATTAAGTGAAATGATTAACAATGATAAAATCCATATAGAAGAGAGAATTTTCAGAGCTTTTTCTGTGAGTTTTTGGGGGTGATTCTCCAAATAATGAAGAATGAATCAATTTCTGGTGAGTTTTCAGTTATATACTTCTGTTAGAAATTATAAAGTTTGTTAAATGATAATTTAATATGAGCCCTTGATTTCAATAGTTAGTTACATGAGGAGTGGTGAGGATTATTCTGATTTTTCCTTGTGATTTCATGTTATGCACAAAGCTAAAAATTTGGTTATGCGATTTTTTATTTTATCTGTTAATAGCTTTTCCTATTTTCTTTATTCTTCTAATTTTTTGTTCTGATTTTAAGCTTGGTTATTTCCTTTTCAAATAATTTGGGATTGGTCTCAAATTTCTGAATTACTTTGGTAAAGTAACTGGTGCAGAGTCACGATTTCATCTTTCTTTTACAACAAGTTATGTGCAAGTTACAACTGACCTTATTTCACTGCCTTTTAATCATATGAAGACTTCTTTCATAACAATTATTTGACAAGTTTAGATGTTCAAAGCAATGCCATGGTTTTTAATGAAGGTAAATGAAGCATTTGAAGAAGGAACTATATTGAAGAACAAGACTCCTGGAAACTCTGGCTTATGAGAACTTGGCTTTTAGCAAAATGTAGTAGTTTAGAAGATGAACTTTTTGTGTATATTTTCTTTGTATGTATATGGTGTAATTGGATTTTGCAATGGAGTTATAATGTATTGAATGATTATGAGTGAAGTGTGATGGAAACCTTGATGTAACTTTGACGAACCTTTTACTAAATGAATCTCATGAATCTTGTTGAAAAAACCTATTCTTATTCCATATGGTCTTCATGTGATATCTATTTTTCCATGCCATTTGAAATTGTTTCGAATCCATATTTACAAATCCTTAATCCAATCACAAGTTTCAAATGAAATACACCCCCTTTGTTAAATCTGAAATCAAATGAGCTTTCAATTGTGAACTTTCGCAAACCTAATTCGACACCAAAAGATCTTGAATGAACTCCTACAGAAATGGCTTGTACCAAATGCTAAGCATAGTTATAGGAGAAGATGTCTTGATTCAAAAATCAAGTAAGCCCATTCACAACCTTGAGTTCTTAGAAGAAACCCTCATAATTATGACTTTGTGAAGCAAGTAGCTAAAATAAGACCTTAGACAAAACTCAAGATATCCATAAGATCCAACTATAATCCAATGATCCTCAATTGAAGCACAATATGTGAAAACCCCACTCTTTAACCTTGGAGAGGAAAACTTTGCAATTTGATGTTGAGAAGAAGAAAATAACCTTATAGCTTGAAGAAGAAAAAAACCTAAAATAACCATGAATCAACACCTTAATTTCACAGTTAAAAGCTTAAAGAATAACCAAAAGAATCAGACTTTATTGAACATATACACCTCAGTCACTGAAAACTATTACTTGCACAATCAATTGATCTTTTAAACCTCAAGGTATTTATTGAATGAAATGTATTCTATGCAAAAATCCCTAATGAAAATATGCATACGAATGAGAATCCTAAGCTAGATAAAAGAGAAGATATGAGGGGAAATTTTGTGGTGCAACAGATGCCCCTGTTTAACCGTCTTAAACCTGAAGGTGAGATTGGCACTAGCCTTTCGAAAATTCAAGGTAGAAGAAAATTAAATACCATAAGAACTAGAAAATTTGGACTCCAAAGAAAAGGTGAATGATGTATTATTTTTTTATAATTTTTTATATGCCTCCACTAACAAGCTTCGATAGGTAATGGATTGATATTCCTGCAGGATTTCCATAAAGGAAAGATAAATTATGTAGCATATCTGAGAATAGACAAATGGAAGATGAACATGATGCTTGACCAAGCGTACTCGCAAAAGGTGAATACAGACTCTGTTGGGAAATAAGACTTCTCATACACAAGGCAAATAATAGACAATACGAATTCCAAAGGCGAACTCAAAGAAAAGAGAGACCAACCAAAGGGGACTCACAAGGGGATTATTGATATAATTGGATTTAGGAAGTTTACACGACCGAAGACGGGTACACAAGGAATACTATCCGCATATATACTCCTAAGAAAAGAACACCGGGCAAAGGAAAACTTATAAATTAAAAGAGACCGACCGAAGAGGGCTCTTAACAACCAATATTGGAAATGTACGCGACCAAAAACAGGTACACAAGGAATACTAACCGAAGATAAATTCCTAAAGAAATAACAACCGGCGAAGGTGAACTTACAACAAGAAGAAAAAAGATAGGAAACTCACGAATGAATGACAACCAAAAAGATAACCAACTGTTGAAAAACAACTTACAGGGGAGTATATGATGAACATCGGCAACTCAAATTGAGAACTCATGACTCGAGGGTCGAAAACAAACCACAATTCGAGGGTTGAAAATATGAGACTAGAAGGTCGGAAAGAAAATGAATGATTAGAAAATCGCGACTCAAGGATCAGAGAAGAAACAAACTAACAACTCGAGGGTTCGAAACTCACGACTCAAGTATCAGAGAAGAAACAAATGGACAACTCGAAGTTTGGAAATCCGCGACTCAGGATTCAGAGAAGAAACAAACTAACAACTTGAGGGTTGGAAACTCGCTACTCAAGGACTGGAGAAGAAACAAAACTGACAACTCGAAGGTTTGAAACTCGCGACTCAAGGATCTGAGAAGAAACATAACTGACAAATAGAAGGTTGGAAACTCGCGACTCAAGGATTGGAGAAGAAATAAAATTGACAACTTGAAGGTTAGAAATAACGACTTAAGGATTGGAGAAGAAAAAATATGATAACTCGAAGGTTAGAAACTTGCGACTCAAGGATCGGAGAAGAAACAAAACTGATAACTTGAAGGTTGGAAACTGGCGACTCAAGGATCGGAGAAGAAACACACTGACAACTCGAAGGTTGGAAACTCACGACTCAAGGATCGGAGAAGAAACAAACTGGCAACTCAAAGGTTGGAAACTCGCGACTGAAGGATTGGAGAAGAAACAAACTAATAACTCGAAGATTGGAAACTTGTGACTATAGGATTGGAGAAGGAACAAATCCCTCATGCTTAAGGCAGTGAGGGGACTTACAAAAAGTATGCAATCACCGAGATTTATTATGTGCTCAAAGTAAAAGAACTACATTATCCCACAGGCCAAAGAGGGATATAATTCTTCAAGAGTGGCAATTATCTGAATTGTCACACACAAAGTATGGATACTCAACAATTGAGAAGAAAGAAATGTTATACACCAACTCTAACTCTCACTCTAACTGCAAAGGCAAATACGGGTGAAAATAATGCAACAAGAGTTTTCAAAAAAAGCAAGACGCTTGGTATGTGGATCGAATTGTGGATTTGTGATAATAGAATGACACAAGGTCAAGAATGCTTGTAGATAGCAACAAAAAAAGATGTATTTTGAGGAAAACCCATGGGGAATACCACTTGGGATATTTTATGGATAAGGTTCTCGTCGGAGAGGTTCTACCAGCCTAATTGGGGAAGAAAGGGTGCTTGAAAAAGACTTAAATCTAGCTTATGCTTCAATGCATGTTTGAGATTTTTTAGCATAATGCTCCATATAAATAGAAATTCTACTTTCTTTTAAGGATTCAATGTAAATAAAAGATGATTACTAAATGCAATGTGCCAAAGCAAAGATATCTGCTGGGAACTCAAAGGATAGAATCTCATCTTCTACTAAAGAATGCCAATAACCTAGAATTAAATCCTGATCTCTACTGAGGGACGATACTGACTTCTGGTGACGAACACCAACAAACTAGACTTACATCTCTAATTTTTTAGGAGGAACACCAGCAACATGGGCTTACATCCCTGATTTTTTATGAGGAATGCCACCAACCCGGGCTTACATCTCTGATCCTTGCCGAGGATAATGATTCTGACTTTTGATGAGGATAGATATCCCGACTTCCCAACATTCTCTTCGAACTCATAAGTTATTTAGCATGTGTCTGGACTTAACCTGATCATCTTCCAAAGAGGAGGAAATTCCCATGCATACTTCCTTTCCCCCATCTGTAGGGCCTTTAAGAAATCTTGCCTCGAGACAACTTCCCGAGATCTGTATCATCATGAATAACCTGCCCCAGGGTTATGCACTTTGGAACACTACTTCTGATTAACCAAAGTTGAATGTGGCCTCGACCATGCTTAGGTGAGTGCCCCTGATTAACTATCACTTTGAGATATTCTTCGAATCTTGACATAACAGCCCCAGATTGACTGAACTCTTACTTATCAGAGTATTAACGTGCTTCTGCCCCTTAGGGTAATAAAACTCTGAGATACCTCTTCTTAACAGAGTCTTAACAATTTACTTCTTCACCTCATGCTCTTGGAGGAATGAGAAGCTCGCTGAGTTTTAAAGACAACACCCCCTTAGAGCGATTGACTTGCATCTTGTAAGTAGGCTACTTCACAATCGTACTTTTGACTCGAAAGTAGGTTAATTCACAATTGTGCTTCTTAAATTAAACTACTTCATGCTCAACAAATACTTGAAGCAATATGTCCTTGAGGACCAACTGAAAGTAATATGCCCTTGCTCAACGGGGACCTCTAGGCGATCAAACTTTTGCGATCATCAAGATTTCCAATAATATTCTTTTGATCATTTAACTAACTGGTCTACCATTACTCAATGGATTCCTTAGAAGGTCTGCCCCAAATTAAGATCATTCTTCAAAATAGTTTTCTATTCAACAGATTTCCGAAGCAATTTGTCCCTTGGGATAATCAAACTCTTTATCTGACGCTCATTATGCCAGCTTCCACGATGTTAAGCATTTGTTCACATGTAAATAATGTTTATTATGGAATGATAATTCTAATACAAATCTTATGTTTGTCTTGAAGTTGAAAAACTTTTATTTAAATGATGTCACAACATCTATTTTTTGTATGAAAGGAAGTAAAAGATGATGTGATACCAACTCAAATGTTTTAGCAAGCCTCATAGGAGTCATATTATTGTACTCCTATTACAATATTTCTTTAGAATTAACCTATGTTTCAGTTAGGACTTTTAAGGGTTATAACGAGGCCTGGTTCACAGTTTGAGAAAAAAAGGATTTAAGGCTTAAAATTATTTGTACCCACCCATTCTCCATGATGTTCTCCATTCATACATTTAGTTAACACAATACGAGCACTCATCTCTCAAGAGGAGCCTATGATGGATTATGAACCATTGAGGTTTTTTGGACATGACAGTCACTCACCTTTTGTTCTTGGTGTTTGGTCACACAAATTTGTTCTTTGCTGAGGATTTTTCCTTGATAATCCTTTTTTCTTTTTGCGCTTTTTCATTCTTTTTCGCTTTCACTAACTTTTGTTAGGACAAATTCTTTTTAATTTTGATTTTGAAGTCCAGCGGGATGCCCTAATTTTTGCCTAAGTCATTTTCTTTCAAGATTTTTTTTTTACTTTGCGGGCTTTATTTTCTTTTATTTTCATTCATTTTTCATCTTTTGAGCAAAACGTGTGACCCTGAGTCTTTTGACTTATTGGGAATGTTGTGACTGCCTTGTTCCTTGATGGATAAGGAATAACCATTGTGGTATCGTCATCTTTTGACCTCCTGATGGGTGAAGGATAACCATTATGGCTACTCCTTATATACGTACTCCTGATGAGTTTTGAATGCTTGATCAGATCAATTGAACACTACCCTGCCCCTGGGTTAAAAATGAGGGTTTTTTCTAACTAGAAAAGAAAATCATACTTTAAGGCTCAAAGGGGGTTAACGAGGGTTTCACTCCCTTATATCTCCGGTGTTTAGGAATTGAAACAATTCCTATACATCTTATTATAGTTTTATTCAAAAGCATACTGTTTGAAATTTTGGTATATTTGTCGTCATCCTCCCTCCAGAGTTATTTTCTTTACTTAACAAGAGTTAAGTATCAAAAACAAAGAAAAACATAAATGAGAGAATACAAATGGATTAATTCAAGATAAACATATTCAATGCATTGTTATTAATATTAAAAAACAAACAAGTTTTGCATACAATAAAGTACCAAACAAAACAAGAAAAATTACAAACGAGAATGCAAAATGAAATAAAGATTGCCATTGTTGATGTGACTTGGCTCCGTATTGACTTATTGCTTCAGAAGATGCTCTTGCAGTCTTGACATTCACTGAGTCAAAGGAGAATTCAAATCTGACCATGTAGTGCAAAATTGATAGCCTTTGCATCAAGCAGGTCTTGTACCTTGTCACTGAAAGGCTTACATTCTTAGATTGAATGTCCAGGTGCCCCGACATGGTAACCAAAATTGATGTTGGGATCGAATACCTAAGGATAAGGAGGAATAAAAGGTTTCAACTGCTTGGGTTCCACCAAGGAAAGCTTGAGCAACCGAGGGAACAACTAACTATAAGGCATATGAAAAATTTCGAACACTCTTTTTGGCTTTCTGTCCCTCTGCCTACCCTGGTGCTTATGTCTCTAACGACAGGTTTGCGGTTGCGGCGTATACTGCTTTTGCAAAGAATTTTGATTAAGAGTAACTGCATCCACTTGATGGCAAGGGAGCTGAATTGGAGGGAAAGCAGGGGCTTCCTCTTCGTCCTAAGAAACTGCACTTATTTCTCCTTCAAAAGTAGTGACATCCTGGATCTTACAAATCTTGATACCATTCTCAATTTGTTCTCCCGTGACAACCAAATTTGAAAATTTAGAACCAGTATATCCTGTTAGAACATAGTTTGATTCTACAACCCTTGTAAGAGTTTTGATGATAACAAACACTCAAAAGAACAATTATTCTCCCTAAATAAGTATTTTGTTTTGCAGGGAAGTTCTGATGTAAAGAGCATAGAAGATGAGTTAGATCGTGTTTAAAATCTGATTAAACACATCTTATATAGAAAGTAAAATCTGCATAACACGCTTATATAAAGAAGTTGTAAAGCTACAACTTCTGAGTGCACTAAACTCTACGAACAAGAACTCCATTATTCTGTTTCGTACAATTTTGGAAAGAAGTAAAGGAGTCCCAACGGTAACATTCATCTTCTGATGTAGTCTCTAGCAAGCATGTTCTGAAGTGTTACATTTCATTCATGACTATTCAAAAGTAACGGCTTAAAGAGGACAAGAATCTCTATGTTTCGAAAGCTCTTTAATTACTATTTATCAACATTCCAAAAGCTCCTCACATGCGTTGCCTATATAAATAAGACTTGAAGGAGAAATCATTTACGATTTTCAACTACGCACCATAAACGAGAAACTTCATCACCTTCAACTTACTGAATTTCATTTGTGTAAAATATCACTTGTGTGATACTGTTTTGTTAGAAAACACATCTTGTACACTCTTTTAAATATTGTCTTGTGTAATACCTTGAGAAAACTGGGTTGTGGTTTAAACTCAAGAAGACTTTGACGGTTGTCATCGTATCTGTGTAATCAAGTTTGATTAGTGGATTAAGACCTCGTTGAGAGAGGCAAAATCACCTTGGCGGGTGGACTGAAGTAGTTTGATTTCAAACAAACCAGGATAACCAACGTGTCTTTTACTTTAAGTTTTAAAAACCCCAATTCAAACCCCCCTTCTTGTGTTTTTCCATTCTTCAATTGGCATCAGAGCGCCTGGTTCTGAGTACAAACACTTAACCGTATCAGAAAAAGATCCAAGCAAGAAAAACACTATGGTGGGACCAAGTCAGAACATCAACAATGATTATCATGATGAGAAAGACAGAATCAGTGGCAAACCTACAATCTTTGATGGTGAAAACTTCGATTATTGGAAGGACATAATCGAAAGTTTCTTTCTAGCTCATGATGCCGATCTCTGGAATATGGTGAATGATGGGTACATTCATCCAATTGACGAAAGCGGTCATAAGACTGACATAAAAAGAATGATAGATCATTAAAAGAGGGAATTTATAAATCATCACAAGGCCAGAACAATTTTCTTGAGTTCTATCTCGTACACAGAGTATGAGAAAATCATAAACAGAGAATCAGCAAAACACATGTTTGACTCCTTGAGAATGACGTATGAAGGAAACACGCAAGTCAAAGAAACCAAAGCTCTTGCTCTCATTCAGAAGTTTGAAGCTTTCAAAATGGAAGAAGATGAAACCATTGAAACAATGTTCTCAAGATTTCAAATTCTGGTTGCTGGGCTAAAAGTTCTGGATAAAGGGTACTCAATTGAAGATCATGTAAAGAAAATCATCAGAAGTTTACCTAAGAAATGGATACCCATGGTCACAACTCTTAAACTGGCCAAATATCTGAACAAAATCTCTCTCGAAGAACTTGTCAGCTCCCTCAAAAGTTATGAGATAGAATTAGGAGAAGATGAGCCTCAGAAGCAAGGTAAGTCTTTAGCTCTTAAATCTAATAAAAAAATATAAACCGAAAGTTTTACAGGAAAAAGATGAAAACTCTGGTGGATCCTCATCAGAAGAAGACAAACTGTCTCTTCTCTCCAGAAGTGTCAATCAGTTGTGGAAGCACAGGCAGAGGAAGTTCAAAACTTCCAAAAGAACAGGAAATCATTCTGAACCATCTTCTGGATACAGAAAATCAAGTAACAGAGATATTGTTTGCTACGAATGCAATGAACAAGGTCATTACAAGAGCGACTTTCGAAATCTTCAAAAAGAGAAACCTAAAAAGAAGTTCTTTAAATAAAAGGAGAAAAGCCTCATGGAACCATGAGATGACTCAGAATCTTCTGAAGCTGAAACAAAGTCAGAAGATGAAAGAGCCAACATAGCCCTAATGGCCAATGTATCAGATGCCACTGGATCATCTGAATCAAAATCAGACTCACAGGTAAAAGAGGTATTATTTAACTTTTCTAGAAATCAATTAGAAGAAAGCCTATCAGAAATTCTTGAAAGATATCAGCAACCTCGAGTCATAAATAAGAACCTAAAAAGGATCTAGTTTCTGACTCTGAAGAAACTAAAAAAATGAGAACATAAAAATCTGAGCTTAAAGAAAAAATTTCTAAACTCGAAAATAAATTACAAAAGGCTCAGAAAGAAACTGTCTCATAAATTCCTAGTAACTCTGATAAGATCATAAAAGAATATGATCATAGATTTCAAAATTTTCTTGCTAAAATCATAGATATGAGCAATATGGCTTCAATGATCTATGGAGTTAGTAGAAATGGCAGAAAAGGAATAGGATACAAGGGTAAAGTATCTCAACCTAAGAAGGTTAAGGATATGGTCATAAAACATACACCCCATTATTCTCACTTCACTTATGGGCACACACATGACATAAAGTATACTAGTAATGCTTTTTCTGTGAAACCAAAATTCATACAGAATTTTGGTAACTCTAACAAACAAGGACCCAAAAATATATGGGTACCTAAGGACAAAATTGTCTATATTGCAGATGTCTTTAATAGCAAAATTGAAACACCAATCTTGGTACCTAGACTTTGGATGCTCTCGACACATGACGAGAAGAAAGCATATGTTCCAAAGCCTGTAGCTTAAATCTAGAGGCTACGTAGGTTTTAGAGGCAATCCGAAAGGAAATATTATTGGCTCTGGAACTATTTGTAATAATACACTTCCTTCTATAACTAATGTTCTATTAGTAGATGGATTAATGCATAGCTTGTTATCCATAAGTCAATTAAGTGATAACAATTATGATATAATCTTCAATTAAAAGTCCTTTAAAGCAGTTAGTCAGAAAGATAAATCTATCCTATTTAATGGAAAGAGAAAGAACAACATCTACAAAATAAAATTTTCTGAACTAAAAAGTAAGAATGTAAAATGCCTATTGTCTGTTAACGATGAGAAATGGGTCTGGCACAGAAGATTGGGGCATGTTAGTATGAGAAGAATATCTCAGATTAACAAACTCAATCTGGTCAGAGCACTTCCTAACCTGAAGTTCAACTCAGATGCTCTGTGTGAAGCATGTCAAAAAGGCAAGTTTGCAAAAATTTCTTTCAAAACAAAAAATATTGTTTCTACCTCTAGACCATTAGAACTTCTGCATATATATCTATTTGGACCAGTGAAAACTGCATCCATTAGTGTCAAGAAGTATGGAGTAGTGATCGTAGATGACTATAGAAGATGGACATGGGTAAAGTTCTTAAGACACAAGGACGAGTCACATTCTGTGTTCTTTGCTTTCTATAACCAAGTCCAAAATGAAAAAGATCTTAGAATTGTTAAAATCAAAAGTGATCATGGTGGGGAATTTGAAGAAAAAAAATTTTGAATTATTTTTTAATGAGAATGGCATCTCTCATGATTTCTCTTGTCCTAGAACTCCTCAACAAAATGGAGTTGTAGGACGAAAGAATAGAACTTTACAAGAAATGGCCAGAACCATGATCAATGAGACTAACATTGCTAAGAACTTCTAGGAAGACGCAATTAACACAGCGTGTTATATTCATAATAGAATCTCTATAAGACCTATTCTGGATAAGACTCCATATGAACTATGGAAGAACAGAAAGCCCAACATTTCTTATTTTCATCCATTCGGATGTACCTGTTTTATTCTAAACACTAAAGAACATCCGAACAAGTTTGACTCTAAAGCACAAAAGTGTCTCATGTTAGGATACTCTGAATGCTTAAAGGTTATAGAGTATATAACACAGAAACACGGATTGTGGAAGAGGCCATCAATATCAAATTTGATTATAAGCTTGGCTCTCAAAAGTCAAAGCAGGGTAATTGTTTTTGCAGATATATCAGTTTAATTTATAGGTACATTAAGACACTGCATCAGAAGTTCCTCACAAAGAATCACAGTCAAATCCAGAAGAAGGTCTCACAAACATTACAGGAACATCTGAAGAGCCCATCCAGAAAATACAATCCAAAAGCAGTTTAGCTCATCCAAAAAACAAAATTCTGGGAAAGAAAGAGGACCCAATCAGAACAAGATCCACATTCATAAATTCTAAAGAATATCTCATGGGATTAGTATCTCTGGTTGAGCCAACTTCCATTGACGAAGCTCTTCTGGACAATGACTGGATACTAGTAATGCAGGAATAATTAAATCAGTTCTCCAGAAATGATGTGTGGGATCTAGTTCCTAAACAAAAAGGATTTAACATCATTGGAACCAAATGGTTATTCTGAAACAAACTAAATGAACAAGGAGAAGTCGTCAGAAACCAAGCACCACTGGTGTCACAAGGTTATAATCAACAAGAAGGGATAAACTATACAGAGACCTTTGCTCTAGTCGCCAGGTTAGAATCTATCACACTTTTAATTTCTTTTGCAGTAAATAATGGCATCACTATTTATCAGATGGATGTTAAAAGTTATTTTTTAAATGGTTACATTGATGAAGAAGTTTATGTGCACCAACCCCCTAGTTTTGAAAATTCAAAACATCCAGATTATGTCTATAAACTTAAGAAATCACTATATGGTCTGAAACAAGCTCCCAGAGCTTGGTGTTGTACTCTAAAATTTTCCCTCTCATTTCTCAAGGATTCTCCCACAAGATCTTCTATGACGTCAAGTTTGCAGCACTGATACATCAATTTAGGCTTAGAATTGGCACAAGGGCAAAATGGTCAATTGCATACTGGAAAGTCAAACTTTGACTTTTTGGTCATCATTAAATTCCAAAAATAAAAATTCATCAAGAAGTCAATAAAGTCAAAAGTCAACTTGAAAAGTCAAGATTTCCAAGACTTAAAAATTTTCTAAGTATTTTTACACATGATAATTTCACCACTTCATGCCAATTTTTCACCAAGATGCAAGATGATTCAACAAAAACTTCCAACATGAAAGTTGTAGATCTCAATGAGATATAAAACATTATAGGGCAGGACTTTTTCTAGAAATGCTTAGATTTTGAGTTTTAAATTCCTAAAGTCATGACATTTTCATAAAAAACACTAAGAGAAATTTTCAACAGTTTTGGTCAAGATTTTATCCCAACTTCTTCGCATTTTTTTACATAGTTACAAGATGATTTTGTCAAAATGGCCAACATGAAAGTTGTAGAGGGTGTTTCAAGCTTTCCAAAACATTCAAGAGCATGAATTTATCATACTTGAGCTAGGATATTTAAGGGCTTGAAGTTGGGCATCCATTATTGGATTGCAAGTCATTCTAGTGAAGAACACATAACAAAACTCTTATGATTTGCTGCATAATCTTATGTTGCAGGCCACCTTTCTTGAAAATCTCTACATAATTTAATGTTTACACAAGATCTTGAGCTATTACCTAAGTGTTTAAACCTTTTTCCAAAAGATATTTCCATTTATGGCATAAAGGCACCATTGATATTCTTGAAAAGCAAGCTTTTTGTACAAAGTTTGTCTTAAAACCATACCTTGTTTGTTGCTGATTATACTCCACCATGAATCATGGGAAATAGATCCTTAATACAAGAAACTTTTTTACCTCATCTTGGGACTATGGAGTACTTGACTTAGTTTGATCTTTGTAATCCAACCAAACAATAACATGCTGTTTTGAAAACCTAATCAGCTCATATGTACAAACCCCTTGCCTATAAATAGAAGAAGCATTTGCAAGAGAAAGAGGTTGGAAAAAATAGAGATAAAATATAGAAGTTTTGTTGTAAACTAGTCATTAAGATCCCATACTCTCCAAAAAGCCATAATTGTCCAAAAAAAGCTTCCACTCTTAAGTTTTAAAGTCCAAATATTTAGAACTCTTACACCTTGCAAGCTCTGTCCAAACATTTAAGAACCTTACATACATCACCTAGAAATTGTCCAAACTAAAGAGCAAGCTTCTACAACACATCTCTTTTCTCTTCCATGTTCAAGAACAGTCAATACAATAACTCAAGCTCAGAATATAAGATCCAGCTCCAAGGTAAGTTTTTTAACTTTAGTTCTTCATTTCAAGCATCATTAGTAATTCATTTTTTGAAGACAAAGTGTAGTAAACTTTGTCCTTGAAGCTAAACTTCTATTTATCTTCCATTCTTTACATTATGTGTTGAGAACTAACCCATGTATGCAGCAAAAGAATGTTGAAGTAGAAAAATAATAGTATGAGTCAACATATAGCCTTATGATTCGATACATATTGCTTTATAGGCCCAAAACAGAAGAATAAATAATGTATGAGTCGACACATGCAGTGTATGAGTCGACACATACCATTATGTATCGACTCATACTGAGTTGATTTGGCAATACAGGGGCAAGGAAAGTTATGTGTCAATGCATGTGAGCTTGTGTCGACACATAATAGTTCCAAATGCAATTTTTCCTTCTTTTTACACTAATTTTAAGTTTCCTTCATTGTTATTAGATATGGTTGTAATATTTAAGTTCATACTTCATCCCCATTTGTAAGTTATACCCCATCCCCTAAATGATGTAATAGCGTAGGACTTTACATTTCCGCAATTTAACGCTTTCAAATACAAATGCTAGTAATTAGGGTTTTGTATGGAAAGACTAAAACCAATCAATAGAAAACCCTAATCAAAGATAAAAACAATGCATGTAAATTGATACACTTGCACACAAACACCCTTAGGGTAATCCCTCTTCGTTTCCTTTCGAAAAATAGTCATGTCCCTCGAACATGGGCGTTTTCGCAAAGACCCTCGATAAGAGATCGTAGTCCCTCGATGACCCTAAATGTTGCCTTCGGTAAATGATCTAGTCCCTAAACGACATGGCTAAAATGTCCCATAGGTTGTCTTCTATGACTATAGAAACGTCCCTACGCCCGTCCCTTTCCATACAAAGATAGGGTTACTTACCAAAATCAATGGTAAGATAACAATGTCAAAGGAAAGAGGAAATAAACATGAAAGACTTTTGAGTAGGTAGATTGATCCTAGTCGCTTGCTCAATTTCATAACCAAAAACATCCTTGCTATTTTCAAAACAAACACCAACACTTTCAAAACACCTTTCAAACTTGGAAACATTTTCAAAAGATCAACACTTTGTACACATCCTTATGAACGAGAATCATTACAAAGTTTGCCTAAACGATGGCACCTTTTCAAAATACTTTCAAAACCCACACAAAGCACATTTTCGAACAAAAGCAAGTGATCTAGCAAGTAACTAAGAGCCCATGGAAAATCATGGATGAAAAGGGTGCTAATACCTTCCCTTTTCATAATCAACCCCCTGAACTCAATAAATAATCTCAAAGGTCTTTCTTGTGCTTTTTCACCTTTCCTTTTGGATAAAAGAAAAGTCGTGGCGACTCTTACTAACCGCAACATTTGCAATCTGAAATTCTGGTTGTAGATACTCAATGTCACGTTCAATGTTATGACACTGTATCTAACTTTCTATAAGACAGTAAATACAAAAACAGTAAAGAACACAGTCAATTGTTTACCCAGTTCAGTGTGCAACAACACCTACTCAGGGGGCTACCAAGCCAGGGAGGAAATCCACTATAAGAGATATTAATTCAGGAATAAACCAACCAGTTTATCTCCTTCACTTAAGACCTACCCAATGCAACTTCAATCTAAGTACAACTTAAACCTGAGTTCCTACTCACTCCCCCTCAATCACAGCAGTGATACTTAAAACAATTGACTAATGAATTGATGAAGACACTCTTCAAAACATACACTTGATTATGCTTCACAGCTTTTTAATCAAGCAACACAGACACTCTTGCTTCACAGCTTTGAGTGGTACATAAACCTAACTTGACTTTGCTTCAAAGCTTTAGTCAAGAGACACAAAACACTCTTGCTTCAAAGCTTTGAGTGATACAAAACCCTTAAAATTAAAACCTATTCCAAGTCACTTATCACAATGATACTTGCTTGGATTACAATAGTTAAAACTATACAGCTTCTAAATGATCTTCTGTCAAAAGGGATAAATTCCAAACAGCAGCCCTGTTGAATATATAGCAGCTGCTTCTTCAGTTAGGGTTTCCACAAAAAGCTAGGGTTAATTCCGTTTGACCTTAATACTTGGTCACAGGACTTTATCAACCAGGTTAGGGTTGAGCTAGGTTAGCCCCAAGTCCACGAGAGATTCTGTTCTGGAAAGACTGAGTCATTTTCCTGAAAAAACTCAGAATTAACCAAACTGCATAACTGTTAGTTCAGAACAGGATGTCTTAACATTTGTTATGACATCTGAAATCCTGTTTACTGATTTTGGTAAATGTGATCATTTTGCAAAATGCTCAGATACACACTCATAAACATCAGTACCTGTATACCACTATTTTTCTGCAAAGGTACCTAATAAACCAGTACCTAATAAATCAGAATGTTATGACATTAGTCATGACATTCACACACCTGGTTTTACCAAAAATGCATGCCAATACCTAAACAACTACAAACTCCCCCTTTGGCAGATTTTTGGCTAAAGCCCCTAAGCAATCAGAGAATAGATAGCAGCAGAATAAATATGACTGCAGAAAAATATAGTGTTTATCAAGTAATTAACCACAGAATATCTCCCCCTCTTTAGCCACAAATGGGCCAAAGATTACATGTACTTAAATGTTTATACAGTCATCCAGAAAAAGTAATGAAAACAACAACTAAAAACTGAACACACTTGCAAACTCCACCAGGAACCAACAGCAACTCCACCAACCTTTAAGCATTGTCCCCTTCAGAGGAGCTACTTTCTTCAATATTGAGTTGATCTTCAGCAGCACCCTCTTCCCTTCTGTTTCCTTCAGCCTCCTCCTGTTCTAACCTGGCAATTAGGTTTTCTAGAGTCTTTTTCCTAGTCTCCAGCTCTTTGCAGGTCTCTTTCAGTACAACTATAACATCAGATGTTTTGGACTGAGTCTTTACAGATGATGTCTCAGCTGATGTTATAACAATATCAGGAACATGAGATCCCTGAAAAAGCTTGTAGTGTAACCCAAGAGCAGGAGCTCTTTTGCAAGCAGTATCTCTTGCCACCAGGATATCAGGGTATTGTGCAAGGATAATTCCACAAAGGAGGGAGGGAAAGGCAATAGGGTCTTTGACAGCATAACTACCAGCATGTTTTAAAGTTTGTTCAAAAATATACCTGCCATAGTCAAAATCAGTCTTGGTTCCCACAGCATAAATAAATCTCCCCAATCCTGTGGAGATAGTTGATTTATGGTTTGTAGGGACCCAGTTGGCTGCACCAATCTTGTGCAGGATGGCAAATTTCATGCTTAGTTTGTTGGCATTCAACTTGCCTTTCAAGGGCCAGCACTTGACTTGTCTTGCTGTGATGGTTTGACATACTTCATTGTCAGTGACTTCCAGTTCAGGGCAATCCTCATTTGATCTTCCAAGAAATTTGTTAATTTCTGATGGAGAGAAATTAACCCTTCTTCCTCTAACATAAACACATTCAAAGTCAGCTGACCTTCCATCGGCACATTCATCAGACAAGTTCACTATAAATTCCTTGACCATATTTTCATAGCACTTGGTAAATTTTACCACAGTCTTCATCAGTTCAGCAGTTTTAATCAGGTCCATGATTTCCTTGTAGTCCATGGCACCATTGTTTAGCTCTATTTCTAAAGCTATTCTCTTCAAGAAAACATACTTCCATCTGTTGGCATTGTCAGGATGGTGAAAAGAGATGTTGTCTGTTGGGACTTCAGGGACTCTAGCCATTTTGCTGGAAGGGAGTTTCCTTCTGATAGAAATTTCTTCAGCCTCAATTTCAAATTCTGATTCCTCATCAGAATCAAAAGACTCAGGTTCTTTTCTCTTCTTTGTAATTGGTTGTCTTCCAGTATGCACTTGGGCTTTCACCTTCCCTTTGGACATACCAGTTTTCACAGATTCTACCCCAGTCTTGCCTTCAGCCTTGGATTTCTTATCAGCAGGTTTCTCTTTGGTCATACATTTTGCAGCATTCTGATTACCCTTTCTTTTCATCATTCTCCTAGCTATGCTAGGGTTTACATTGGCAATTAGTTCATTGTCTGAGTATTCCTCATCCACATTAATGACAGGTGGATCAACAGTCTTCTCTGAAGGGTTCTGAACATCATCAATGATTTCAGATGATTTCTGAATGTTGACATTTGGTGTCACAACATTCTCAGAGACATCTGCATTTGCTTCAACATTTGGGCTTGCTGATTCTTGATTTAATGGGACAGAAATCCCCGGTACAGAGTGGTTTTCGCTTAGTATTCTTGTAACAAGCCTAGCAATTGCTTGATGTACTTGAGCTGATCCTTCCCTATTTGGTACAAAAGAAGAAGGATGAGAAGGATTACCGGAAGCAGTAGCTTGAGATCTTCCTGCATGCCTAGTTCTCAGCTTTTTGACTTTGGAGGGGTCAGTTGCCATTTCTCTGAGAGGAGTGATCTCCAGGACTTCAGAATCTATGCATGTGGTGATTGCTCGAGAATCTTGATCAGATGATGAAGATGAAGTGGTCGCCTTGGTTGAAGATGATGTTTGAGACATTTTGATTGACTTAGAGCACCAGTAGCAATTTGAGAGAAAACTTTGATTGAGAGAAAGGAATAGATTGCAAAGTCGAGAGAGGTAGGAGGAAAATGAGAGTCTATTTAACTTCTTAATAATTTTGAAAGAATTGGAAAAACATATGATTAACCCACCAAAAATAGACTTAACAAAAATAACTCCTTCAACCCTTGCTTTAAGCAAAATTAATTGCTATAATTTCTCATGTTGGCAAATACCCATCTTGCCCCTCAAGTTTTTAAGTTGATCTCCATCAAGAGCCTTGGTAAAAAAATCAGCCAGCTGAAGCTTAATGGCAACATGTTCCAGGTTAATTGTCTTCTTCTCTACAAGGTCAATGTGCTTGGTCCTGCTATGCTGAATAGGGTTCTTGGAAATATTGATTGTATTCAGATTGTCACAATACAATGTCACAACATCTTGTGAGACATTATACTCAGTGAGCATCTATTTTGTCCAGATAATTTGAGAACAGCTACTACCAGCTACAACTATTTCAGCATAGAGTTGAAAAGGCATTCTTTTGACATGAATCATATCTCTGGCAGATTCCTGTATGATCCTATTTCTCCTTCTGTCAACTCCATTTTGATGAGGAGTTATAGGAGAAGAGAATTCATGACTCATTCCTTCTGAGAAACAGAATTTATGAAACTTGTTGTTTCCAAATTCCTTGTCATGATCACTTCTGATTCTGACAATACATCCTTCTTTTTGAGTTCTTTTGCATAGTTCTCTAAAAACTTCAAGGTTATTCACCACATCATAGACATATCTCTTTTTACCAAGCCTTTCCATTTGATGTTCACCACAAACCCTCCTTTTATCAATTTGCAGTCTTGGAATCCTTCTGACTGCTTCCATAGAGATAGTTCTTTTCATTCTTCTTAGATGAAGATGGCCAAGTTTTTGGTGCCACAATTTCACCTCTTTTTCTTCTTTGGTAATAGAACACATAGTGGAGTTATTAGTGTTCTCGGGCTGCCACAAGTAACAGTTATCTTTAGATCTGATTCCTTTCATTACAACTTCTAGTTTTTCATTAATTACAAGACATTCAGATTTTGAGAAGTTGACCTTGAATCCTAGATCACACAATTGACTGATACTAATGAGATTAGCAGTCAGGCCTTTTACCAATAGTACTTCATTCAGATTTGGAACTTCAGGGCAGTCCAAATTACCAACTCCTTTGATTTCACCTTTAGCACCATCTCCAAAGGTCACATAACTAGTGGTGTGAGGTTTAACATGATTGAGAATGTTCTTTATTCCAATCATGTGCTTAGAGCACCCACTGTCAAAGTACCAGCCTTCCTTTGCAGAGACTCTCAGGGAAGTGTGGGCTATCAGGGCAGTAGCCTTTTTCTTCCATTGAGGAGTATGTGGTACCCTTTTTGACTTAGGTTTAACACCTGGGCTCTGATTAGGGTATCCATACAATCTGAAGCAGAAAGGCTTAATGTGACCATACCTCCCACAATGATGACATCTCCATCTTTGGTACTTTTTCTTCATATATCTCTGTTCCTGATGTTGAGAGTTGTGTTGAGACATTTGCTTTGACATTCGTTTAACAGGCCTGATCTTCTTGTCTGCACTAGATTTCTTTGCTTCCACAAATCCTAGTCCAGATTTGTTTCCCACATTTTGTCCAACCTGAAGGATTTCTTCCAATTTGTCTGTTCCATTTGTCAGCATCTTGACATATTTGGTCATTTGGTTCAGTTGTGAGTTCAGCAATTGAACTTCCCCTTCTAGATGACTTATAGTTTCAAGGTCTTCCCTTTTTTCAGCCTCCAGCTTTATGATGAGTTTTGTTTGTTTCTCATTCTGCACACAGACTTCAACACTTCTGATACACAATTTCTTGTAAGTGTCAGCCAGTTCTTCAAATGTCACTTCTTCATCACTAGTGTCACTTTCAGAGGTACAAACACCAGTTAGAGCAGTGACTAGTTTGGCAGATTCTTCTTCAGAATTACTTTCTGAATCACAGTCAGACCAAGTAATAGTCATTCCTTTCTTTTGTTTCTTAAGAAAGGTAGGACATTCAGCTCGAATATGCCCATATCATTCACAACCATGGCATTGAATTCCTCTGCCTTGATTTCCCTTCTCTTCTGACCTTGGTCTTCTGCTGGAACTGCCAATGTCAGAGGGGATGTTATGAACATTAGACCTTGACTTTGGATATATTCTTTTGATAAGTTTGTTGAATTATCTTCCAAGCATGGCTATAGCTTCTGAGATATTTTCTACTTCATCCTCCTTGTTTTCAATATCAGTGTTGGATACAAGTGTTATGCTCTTGTTCTTCTTGTCACCATTTTCAGTGATCCCCATCTCAAAAGTCTGAAGAGACCCAATGATTTCATCCACTTTCAACTTGCTGATATCCCGAGCTTCCTCTATAGCAGTTACCTTCATTGCAAATCTTTTAGGCAAGGATCTGAGAATCTTTCTCACCAGTTTTTCATCTGACATCTTTTCTCCCAATGCTCCTGAGGTGTTGGCAATCTCCAAGATGTTCATGTGAAACTCATGAATGGTTTCATCTTCCATCATTTTTAGATTCTCAAACTTGGTAGTCAGCATCTGAAGCCTTGACATTTTTACTTTGGAAGTGCCCTCATGGGTAGTTTTGAGAGTGTCCCAAACTTCCTTGGCCAGTTCATATTGATGTACTAGTCTGAATATGTTTCTATCAATTCCATTGAACAAGGCATTTAAAGCTTTGGAATTTCCCAGGGCTAACTCATCTTCTTCTTTACTCCATTCTTCCTCAGGCTTCAGACTGATTGTCCCATCTTTCTCAGTTATGGTGGGATGGTTCCATCCTTTGTCAGCAGCTCTCCAAGCCTTTTTGTCCAGAGATTTTAAGAAGGCAATCATACAAGGTTTCCAGTAGTCATAATTTGTTCCATCCAGAATGGGTGGTCTATTTCCAAAAACTCCTTCTTTGTCCATAGTGCCAGAAAGTGATATCCCTAGATCTCACCCAGTAATACAGGCAGGGTGCCTGCTCTGATGCCAATTGAAATTCTGGCTGCAGACACTCAATGTCACGTTCAATGTTATGACACTGTATCTGACTTTCTATAAGACAGTAAATACAAAAACAGTAAAGAACACAGTCAATTGTTTACCCAGTTCAGTGTGCAACAACACCTACTCTGGGGGCTACCAAGCCAGGGAGGAAATCCACTATAAGAGATATTAATTCAGGAATAAACCAACCTGTTTATCTCCTTCACTTAAGACCTACCCAATGCAACTTCAATCTAAGTACAACTTAAACCTGAGTTCCTACTCACTCCCCCTCAATCACAGCAGTGATACTTAAAACAATTGACTAATGAATTGATGAAGACACTCTTCAAAACATACACTTGATTATGCTTCACAGCTTTTTAATCAAGCAACATAGACACTCTTGCTTCACAGCTTTGAGTGGTACATAAACCTAACTTGACTTTGCTTCAAAGCTTTAGTCAAGAGACACAAAACACTCTTGCTTCAAAGCTTTGAGTGATACAAAACCCTTACAATTAAAACCTATTCCAAGTCACTTATCACAATGATACTTGCTTGGATTACAATAGTTAAAACTATACAGCTTCTAAATGATCTTCTGTCAAAAGGGATAAATTCCAAACAGCAGCCCTGTTGAATATATAACAGCTGCTTCTTCAGTTAGGGTTTCCACAAAAATCTAGGGTTAATTCCGTTTGACCTTAAGACTTGGTCACAGGACTTTATCAACCAGGTTAGGGTTGAGCTAGGTTAACCCCAAGTCCACGAGAGATTCTGTTCTGGAAAGACTGAGTCATTTTCCTGAAAAAACTCAGAATTAACCAAACTGCATAACTGTTAGTTCAGAACAGGATGTCTTAACATTTGTTATGACATCTGAAATCCTGTTTACTGATTTTGGTAAATGTGATCATTTTGCAAAATGCTCAGATACACACTCATAAACATTAGTACCTGTATACCACTATTTTTCTGCAAAGGTACCTAATAAACCAGTACCTAATAAATCAGAATGTTATGACATTAGTCATGACATTCACACACCTGGTTTTACCAAAAATGCATGCCAATACCTAAACAACGACACGATCAAACACAAAACACCCAAGTCAGTTCTCCCACCGTATCACAGAACTGGCGACTCTGCTAGGGATTTCTTAAAAGTGGGGTTACCTTAGGGATATATTACCTTTACTTGCTTTCATTGTTTGACTTGTATGCTTTATATTTTTGTTCTTTGTTTGGGCTTAAATCCTCTACCAGGATTTGGGGATACCTTATAGGTAAGTAGCAATACGTTGTGGAAACTGTGTGGGGTATACCGACATGGTATAAGAAATAGCTACATTAGTGTGACATATTTGTGGGTATCGGTAGCCCTTGAGTAGTCATGGAGAATACAGGGCCGCTGAGTGAGTCATAAAGCACTAATTGACTTTAGAACCTTTACTCGACCAACTTGGGTATTAGGACGTAGTGAGATGACCGACTTTGGTGCAGTCCGAAGTTGGTAGATCCTCGATACTACACTCATTGAGGTTTGGATTTTGGGATATTTCGGTCGCCATTAAAGAGGCTTGCGCTAAAACAATGCCCGAGAAGACATACCAGTGATATTGAGCTCCTTTAGAACCCGATTACTATTTATAGGATAGGTTTGATCCAACTAAACTTCAAGAGGGTATTTACCTATGAGACTCCATGCAAGCCTGAACCTAAGGATTTGTTTGCCTTGTTTGTATATGTTTACTTGTACATAACATCGTAAACATCATAACATCATACTCATACTCACTAACCATTTCAAGTATTTTTGGGATTTATCTTTGTTCTATTTTGTAGGACATGGATTCTATTCGCAGGAAAACCATTCAAGTCATTCTCGTAAGGATCCATCCTCAACTCAAAGAGTTAGCATCAAGGGTTCCCGAGAATTCTCCATTTACTGAAAGGCATGGTCACCTACTAAAATTAGTTACCTCTAACACTGATGAAGACATGATGAATGTGCTCTTTCAGTTCTTTGATCCTCTACACCATGGCTTCACATTTCCCTACTATCAATTTGTGCCAACTTTGGAAGAATTCTCCCAAATCTTGAGAATTCCCATTCTCAATCAACTACCCTTCAACGGTACGGAAAGAGATCCAAAACCAGAAGAGATTGCTCAAGCCCTACATTTGCATTCATCTGATATCACAACTAATTGGGAAACAAGGAGTGGTGTCAAGGGTTTCCTAGAAAAGTTCTTGTTTGAGAAAGCCCAAAACTGTTGGAACTCTTTGGATTTGCAAGCTTTTGAGGAAATTGTGGCTCTCCTCATCTATGGGATGGTTTTGTTTCCAAATCCTGACCAACTCATAGATGTGAATGTCGTCAAAATCTTCATGTATCGTAACCCGGTGCCTACTTTGCTAGGGGACATCCTACATTCCTTTCACACTCGCACTATGAGGAAAATAGGTATCCTTATGTGTTGTACTCCTCTCTTGGAAAGATGATTTATTTTGCATCTTCCCCAATCTGTATTGAAGAACGAGCAAGGTTCAAGATGGTCCCATAGGTTGATGATGCTCAGACATTCAGATATTCATTGGTGTTCTCACTCTTTGGAGAATGTTACTATCGTTGACCATTGTGGAGAATTCCCTAATGTCCCTTTACTTGGTATTAGAGGAGGTATCACCTACAACCCCTGTTTAGCCTTAAGACAGTTTGGTTACGCCTGAAGGGATGGCCCACATGAGATGCTCATTCAAAGTTTGATATTTGACTACGAGAACGACGATCAAGGTCATCGCTAGAGATTTATCCGAGCTTGGAGGATGTTGAACAAGGTAGATAGCAAGACATTTGGGCATAAGAATTCCATCCCTCTTGAGCCTTACCTCTAATGGGTACGAGCTCGTGCTTAAAGTCTTATGATGCCTTACCCCTCCATTCTACCAGTCATCATGGAGCCTGTGGTTGAAGGAGATGTTCCCTACACTATCCTCCATCCCGACATGCCTACCTCTCTCCAAGACTTGCAAAAGGGTTGGATCCAGCTTAAGGAAGAATGAGATACTTTCGAAGCTCAATTCTATGCTAGTGAGAAGAGGGTCTTGGAGCTTACGAAACAGCTACAAGAAGATAAAAGTGTGAACGCTTATCTCGCGCCAAAGAGGATGCGTTCGGTCTTTTTATCTTAGAAAGTTATTTTGTAAACCCAAGAGGCATGATGCAATCTTTCTTGTTTTGTATAATGAAAATTAACATTTGTTCATTCTTTTATCTATACAAATTTAAATCTCATTAATCCTTGAAATCATTTGCATATGCATATTCATGCATCATAACATGACAAGTTTTCACATAACAGGTTTCCTTATCTCTCTGCTGTTTATTTCAGCAAGATGGATCTAGAGAAAACTGTGAAGGATCTCTAAGCCCAGAATTCTCAGTTTCAGAAGACTCTACTAGCCCTAGCCAAGGGGCAGCAAGATATGAGGGCTTTGCTGGTTGTTAAGAAGAAACCAAATAAGAAAGCTCTACTCAACATGGGTAGAAGGTTCAAGGAGACAATCCGTCAAATCCCAGTAGGAGGAGATTCATCTGAAGAGGACGAGAACCAGATCGGTGAGGTTAAGAGTACTCAGGCTGACTGTGCTAATGATCAAGTATCTGATGATGATTATTTTGACGAGCAATATCTACCCGCCGATATCAAATACAAGTAATTAGAAGACAAATTGAAAGCTGTTGAAATCCAAGACGTCCCCGGTTTAGATTTTGACGATTTGGGTTTGATCTCTGGGGTAATCATTCCCCACAAATTCAAAATACCAATCTTTGCAAAGTACAATGGGGTTTCTTTTCCAAAACTCCATTTGAAATCTTATGTGCGCAAGATACAGCCGCACACTGCTGATAAGAAGCACTGGGTTCACTTTTTCCAAGAGAGTTTGGCTGAAATGCAACTTGAATGGTTTTATCAGTTATATGGTTCTCGTATCAATACTTGGGAGGATTTAGCTACTGCCTTCTACCATCAGTATCAGTACAACACCGACTTGGCGCCAACAAGGGTTCAATTACAAGATATGACCATGGGAAAGAATGAAGGCTTTAAGGAATATGTGCAAAAGTGGAGAGACCTTGCCAGTAGGGTCCAACCGCCCTTGACTAATAGGGAGCACATCAACATGTTCATGGGCACTTTATCTGGTCCCTTCTTTAATCTTTTGGTTGGTTTCTCTTCTTCTAGTTTCACCGAATTGATCTTAACCGGTGAAAGAGTTGAATTGACATCAAAAGTGGGAAGATCTATGTGGCATCTACCTCCACTCCCAATCCTATTAAATAACCTTTTGCTGCAAAGAAGGAAGTCAACATTGTGTACGGGGAAAGGGCCCGTACCAAGAAGAATGATCCCCCGTCTGTCAATGTTGCTCGAATCTCCAATCCAACTCCTACTCCAAGACCATCTGCAAATCATCAATGTTTTGAAACTCCAAGAAGACAATTTACGAGGTTAGGCATGTCATTGTCTCAAGCCTTATAACATTTGATCAAGGCTAATTTAGTGACATTGCGCGATCCTCCTGCCAACCTTGATACCTCGTCACCAAAGTATAATATAAACGCTAAGTGTGCTTACCATTCAAGCAGCCCCGGGCACGAGACTGACCAGTGCTGGTCCTTGAAGAATAAAATCCAGGATTTGATTGACAACAAGACTATTGAGTTTGATCCTCTCCGACGTCGAATGTAATTACCGCTCCAATTCCGAAGCATGATAAGAGTGTTAATGCTGTTGAAGATACAAATTGTGTTGCCTCTATTGAAGAATTGACTACTCCGTTGAATATAATCAAAAACAATCTGTTGAAATTCGGGATTTTCCTTAGCTGTGTAAAGGACTGTGTGTGCTGTACAAGACAACTCAATGGATGTGAAAGGCTGAAGAAAGCCATACAACGCCTAATGGATAGCCTCGAAATTCTATTCGAGAAAACTCCACTTGCCAAAAGTTTGACTAATAAATGTGAAGACCTCTCCATTATTACCATCTCAAACAAGCCTCTTAGAATCACCTCCAAAGGTCCTATTAGGATTTCAAATGAACCCACTATTGCTCCCTTAATAATTACCAGTCCCGGACTGATTCCCTACTCTTCAAATAAGGAGGTACCATGGAATTATGGTGTTGAAGTGTTATATCATGGGATTAAACAAGACGCATGGATTGAAGAAGGAAAAGATGACGATGTCGGTAACATAGCTGGTTCAAGCAAAGTAACTAGAACTGGGAGAATATTTTCACCCAATATCTCACCACCAGTTGTTACAAGGACGCCCATCTGCATTACTGCTGCCAAGCCAAGTACTGATACAAGAGGGAAGGAGGAGGTTGTTGAGCCTGATGTGATTGAAGTACCCTCCAAGGACGTAGCTGATGAAGAACCCTCCGCTCGTGATATGGATGAGATCTTGAAGATAATAAAAAGAAGGGACAATCAAGATTGTGGAACAGTTGGGGCAAACCCCTTCTAAGATTTCAATATTGTCATTGCTGCTTTATTCCGATGCCAATGCTCAGACATTAATCAAGTTCCTAAAAAAGGCTCATGTCCCCCATGAGACAACAACAGACCAATTTAAGAATTGCGTGGCTAGCCTGACAGCTGATAATGGCTTGGGATTTTCAGATGCTGACTTAACACCTCTTGGGAAGAATCACAATAAAGCTTTACATGTTTCTGTCGAGTGCAAAGGGACTACCTTATCACATGTGCTTGTCGACACTGGTTCTTCTCTGAATGTATTACCCAAGGGGGCGTTAGACCGTCTAGACTGTGAAGGTTTAGTCTTGAAGCCAAGCGATATCATTGTAATGGCATTTGACGAATCAAAGAGGACTATTCATGGGGAGGTAGATCTTCCAATCAAAGTGGGGCAACAAATATTCAACTCCACCTTCTACATTATGGATATTCGTCCTGCCTATTCTTGTCTGTTAGGTCGCACGTGGATCCATAAAGCTGGGGCAGTAACCTTAACCCTCCACCAGAAAAACAAATATCCAGTCAAGGGCAGAATAGTCACCGTCTATGGAGAAGAAGAGTTTATGGTGAGCCACCTTAACTCTTTCAAGTATGTAGAGATGGATGGAGAATTCATTGAAACCCCATGTTAAGTCTTTGAAGTTATGCCATCAATGATTGCTGCTACCAAATGTTCTTCTGATGAGTCTAAATCTGTTAAGGCCACACCAAAGATGGTTTCAGTCAAGGATGCCCGTGCGGCAATTGGAGAAGGAAACTGTGATACTTGGGGGAAACTCCTCGATATCCCCTTTAAAGCGGACAAGTTTGGTTTGGGCTTCACCGTCAAAGCTCAAAAGGAAGTGAGGCGTGCTCGTGCTTGAAATCCACCTCTTTGCATTAGAAGCCATGAAGTCAACACCATGGGTGATTCTGATGAAGAAGCTGCATTTGATGATTGGGTGTATCCAACTACAACCGAGCTGAAGAGTTGGCATGCAAAGGACTTTGTGCCCATCTCCTTCATTGAGGAGTAATCTATTTGTTATTGCTTTTCTTTCAATTCAAGAACATGTTGTCTGTAATATTTTAACAATGACTTTTCAGCCATTTGCCTAGCCCGGGGCACTTTGGTCCATTTGTCAAGGGTTTTATTTATGTTCATCTAATCATATGATCATTCAGTACATTGGACTCTAATGCATTCAAATATTTGTGTTCATTGTCTTTCCTTTCTTTCAAATACATTTTTCAAAAAATAGCCATGTATCTTACATGCACACACGCACACTCTCGCAGGTCCACATCCACTCTGGATCCTATTGCCAATGACTCTACTATTGTCGGCTATGACTTTGAATGTCCTATCAACCAAGCCGAAGACGAAGGAGGGGAATATTGTGACATACCAGGAGAACTAGCCAGACTTCTATTACAAGAGGAAAAAGTTATTCAACCGCACGAAGAGTTAGTTGAAGTTATCAACTTGGGTACTGAGTCAGATAAGAAGGAAATCAGGATCAACGCTAATTTGGAAAGCAGTGTCAAGAGCAGGTTGGTTCAGATGTTGCATGATTATGTGGAAGTATTTGCTTGGTCTTATGAAGATATGCCTGGGTTGGATACCGACATCGTAGTTCATCATCTACTGACAAAAGAAGACTGCCCTCCCGTCAAACAAAAGGTTCGTCGCATGAGGCCTGATATGTCTGAAAAGATCAAAGCTGAGGTGATGAAACAATTTGATGCAGGATTATTAGTTGTGACATCCTATCCCAAATGGGTTTCCAATGTGGTACCGGTGCCGAAAAAGGACGGAAAAGTTTTTACGTGCGTAGACTATAGGGATCTGAATAGGGCAAGCCCCAAGGATGACTTCCCTCTACCATACATTAACGTCTTAGTTGATAATACTGCTCAGCATAAAGTCTTCTCTTTCATGGATGGTTTCTCAAGCTATAATCAAATAAGGATGGCTCCCGAAGACATGGAGAAGACTACTTTTGTTACGCAATAGGGCACCTTCTGCTACAAGGTCATGCCGTTCGGATTAAAGAATGCAGGGGCAACATATCAAAGGGATATGGTAGCTTTATTTCATGACATTATTCATCATGAGATAGAGGTATATGTGGATGATATGATTTATAGATCACAAACTGAAGAATAAAATCTCGATCACCTGTACAAATTATTCGAGAGGTTGAAGAAGTACAAGTTGAGGTTAAACCCTAACAAGTGCACATTTGGAGTACGATCTGGAAAGCTTCTAGGTTTTGTTGTCAGCAATAAAGGCATTGAAGTTGATCCTGCCAAGGTAAAGGCCATCCAAGGAATGCCAGTCCCTCATTTTGAAAAAGAATTCAGAGGATTCTTGGGTCGTCTCAATTACATTGCTCGCTTCATATCACACTTGACTGCTAGTTGTGAGCCAATCTTCAAACTCTTGAAGAAAGATTAGGTAGGCAGATGGAATGATGAGTGCCAAGCTGCCTTTGACAAAATCAAAGAGTACCTACAAGAACCTCCTATTCTCATGCCTCCAGGTGAAGGAAGACCCTTGATCATGTACTTGACAGTACTAGAGGACTCTATGGGGTGTGCTTTGGGCCAACATGACGAGTCTGGCCAAAAAGAGCATGCTATTTATTACCTGAGCAAAAAGTTTACCGACTGTGAAACCAAATATTCATTGCTTGAGAAAACTTGATGTGCTCTGGCATGGCCTGCTCGCCGGCTAAGACAGTATATGTTGACTCATACAACTCTGTTGATTTCTAAGATGGACCCAATCAAGTACAACTTCGAGAAACCTGCCCTTTCTAGACGGATAAACAGATGGAAAATGATCTTGACTGAGTACGATATTCAATACACTACGTAAAAGGACACCAAAGGAAGCGTACTAGATGATCATTTGGCCCATAAAGATGTGGATGATTATCAGTCAATGAACTTCGACTTCCCTGATGAGAACATCATGCTGGTAACCGACTGTGCGAAACTTGGACCACATGACGGACTTGAACAAGGATCCCGATGGACTATGGTCTTCGATGGGGCTTTCAACGCCTTAGGTAACGGAATTGGTGTTGTGATCATCTCTCATGAAGGTTGCCACACTCCTTTCACTGCCATACTATGCTTCGATTGTACGAACAATATGGCTGAGTATGAAGCATGCATCTTAGGTATGAAAGCTGCTATTGACTTGAGGATTAAGCATTTGGATGTGTTCGAGGATTCCGCCCTAGTGATCAACCAAGTAAAAGGATATTGGGACACTAAACACCCTAATCTTATCCCTTACAAGGAACTTGTGCTATCCCTGATTCCCTACTTCTAAGAGATCACCTTTGAGCATTTCCCTAGGGAGGAAAACCAGTTGGCTGACGCTATGGCAACCATGTCTTCAATGTTCAAGGTCATATGGGACAACGAAGCCCATATGATTACAATTGAAAGATTCAACGAACCTGCGCATTGCTGTGAGCTTGACACCGATGCGAAAAAGCCTTGGTACCATGAGGAGATGAGATATCTTGAAGCACAAGAATATCCCGAGGGAGCATCCATCAATGAAAAAATTCTTATGATGATTTGTAGTCAAATTCTTCCTAAGTAACGGGGTATTGTACAAGCGCAACCATGATTCAACTCTACTCCAATGTGTGGGCAAGAAGGAGGAAGAGGAAATCATGAAAGACATGCACGATGGTCTCTTTGGTACTCACTCAAGTGGATATACGATGGCTAAGAAAATATTGAGAGATGGCTACTATTGGTCAATGATGGAGACTGATTGCCATCAACATTCAAGAACTTGTCACAAATGCCAAATCTATACTGACAAGGTCCAGGTGCCTCATATCCCTTTGAACTTCGTGACTGCTTCGTGGCCATTTGCAATGTGGGGTATTGATATGATTGGAGAAATCAAGCCCACCGCTTCCAACGGACATCTCTTCATTCTTGTTGCTATCGACTATTTTACCAAATGGGTCGAACCGCCTCGTTTTCCTCAGTCACCAAGAATGTGGTAGCCAGATTCATCAGACACAACCTCATCTACCATTATGGAATCCCTGAAAGGATCATCACCGACAATGGGACTCACCTCAACAATGCTATGATCACTGAGCTTTGCACTCAGTTTAAGATAAAGCATCACAATTCTTCTCCGTATAGACCGAAAATGAATGGCGCAGTCAAAGCGGCCAACAAAAATGTCAAGAAGATTATGTAAAAAATGGTAGTAACCTATAAGGATTGGAATGAGATGTTGCCGTTTGCTCTACATGGCTACCGTACTTTATCCAAAACATCAACTGGGGCAACTCCCTTTTCCTTAGTCTATGGCATGGAAGCTGTATTGATAGTGGAAGTTCAGATTCCCTCGCTAAGGATTATGAATGAGGTAGGCCTAGGAGAAGACGAGTGGATCCAAACGAGATTGGATAAACTGAACTTGATTGACGAAAAATTATTAGCTATTGTTTGTTATGGTCAGACGTGCCAAAAACGAATGATCAAGGCTTTCAACAAAAAGATCAAGCCTCGGGTATATCAAGCTGGTTTGGTGATAAAACGTATCATTCTACCACAAGGCGACCCCAGAGGAAAATGGACTTCCACCTATGAAGGGCCATTTGTTGTCAAGAGAGTTTTCTCTGGCGGTGCCATGGTGTTGACTACCATGGATGGTGAAGATTTCCCACATCCTATAAACGCGGACATAGTTAAAAAATACTACGCATAAAAGATCCGCTAGGTTGGCACACCTAGGCAAAATAAGGGCATTCCAGCAAACCAAAGGTTTAGGCAAAAATTAGGGATATATGCAAAATATTGTACACCCGGCAAGTTGAAAACCCGAAAGGGCGACTTAGGCAAAAAAGGGTATCTTGGTGGGCTGAAAACCGGAGTGGGCGGTCTAGGCAAAAATTAAGGATTGAAAGCGTATGACTATGTCCCGTAGAATTATCACAATCAATTTTATCACCAAGGTCCAAGTTCAAACGGTCCAAGATCAATCCAATCAACTTCTATCAACGGCAAGGGACATTCGAAGACATTTGGGAAATATTAGAGCTGGCAGGAAATGAGATCATTTCATATGGCTATTTGTTTTTGTTTCCAATTTTCTTTTCCTTCCGGCGATTTCCTCTTACTAGAATCTCTGTCTCTCTGTACAAAAACACCTATTCATGGGCAAAATATCAATACAAATATACTTTGAAGTGCAAAATTTTTGTATTTAATGCAAATTTGTCCAATGGCTAAAATTGAATGAACATATGCATATGAACATAATTAAAGTTGTTTGGCACATATGACCTAAGCAGTAACAGGTACCTCTTTAATGAATATGGAATACCCCCACGGAGTTATTTCACTAACATCCTCCTCAACAAAGTTACTCATAAAGTCTCTTTGCATAGGATAATCCCCAACCAGAGTCTCAATCTCTTGGCAGCTCTTTCTACAGCTAAGTCAAATTTTACAAGTTGAAGCCTCGTGGATCTATTCCTAAAAGAAACTCACCTTCTCAACAGGGTTTATTTCCCCAACAGGGTTTATTTCCCTAACAACAACCAAGGAACCAAATTTCCCCAGCCGAGTATATCCTCCCCA
Source organism: Vicia faba (assembly GCA_948472305.1). Lineage (NCBI taxonomy): Eukaryota > Viridiplantae > Streptophyta > Magnoliopsida > Fabales > Fabaceae > Vicia > Vicia faba. Next base: position 674,311,490 of record OX451737.1, read on the forward strand.
ACCGAGTTTGTATTCCCCCAGCATAGTCTATCTTCTCCAGCTAAGCCTGTTATCCCCAACTGTGTATTGTTAGAACAAAGTTTGAATCTACTACCCTAAGTTAAAGTTTTGATGATAACAAAATACTAGATTAAATAAATTGTATAATTCATATGAGACATATATGCTACCTAAAAAATTATATTGTGCATTTGCAGAAACTCTGATGGATATCAGCATATGAATGTCAACATCAGCATCAGAAGATGAAATATCATATGCCAGCATCAGAAGATGAAATATCACATGCCAGCATCAGAAGATCAAAGCATGTGCTTACGCTGAAGCTTAATGAACAGATATGCGCGTAACATGCTCTAAACTTTGATCAAGACCAAAACAATATCATCAGCACCTGGAAGCGTCAGAATAAGCCAAAGCCAATCAAACACGCTTAATTGACAACGGTACTGTGCATTCAAGACACTTTATTACCAACGACTGTATTCCAAGACAAATATCTTCTCAATATGGAAAGAACGTAATGGGCATTGAAATGGAATAATTGACTACAACGTATCTTTTCCAAGGCTATATAAACAAGTCAGTGAGAAATGAATTGGCTAATGCTCTACAACTCTTTACACGCATAAAGCAACTCATCTTCATCCTCACTCATACAGCTTTCTATATCTCTCAAATTGCTTACTCCATAGTTATAGCATCCTAGTTTCACATAAGCTTAATTTATGTATTATCACAGTTGTGATATAAAGTTTTTGTAGAAAACAATCAACACATAGTTTTCATTTATCTGTAAGAAAGAATTTCCTTGAGAAACCGGTTTGTGGTTTAGACTCAAGAAGGCTTTAGCAGTTGTTAAAGCAGTTGTAATATTCAGTTGAATATAGTGGATTAAGACCTCGTTGGAGAGAGGCGAAATCACCTTGACGGGTGGACTGGAGTAGTTTGAGATCAAACGAACCAGGATAAAAATAACATGTTGTCTGCATTTGATTTCAAGTTTTACAATTCAACCCCCCTTCTTGTGTTTTTCACTTCTTCAATTGGCATCAGAGCGCCTGGTTCTGAGCTAAAACACTTAACCGTGTCAGTACAAGATCCAGCGTCAGAAAAACACAATGGCAGGAACATATCAACACACCAGTAATGACAACACTGAAGATAGAGACAGATTCAGCGGCAAACCTCCAGTCTTTGATGGAGAGAATTTTGATTACTGGAAAGACAGAATAGAAAGCTTCTTTCTGGTACATGATGCTGATCTGTGGGACATGGTGACAGATGGATACACGCACCCAGTGAATACAAGTGGTCAGAAGATTGACAGGAAGGAAATGTCTGATCAACAAAAGCGTGACTTCAAAAATCACCACAAGGCCAGAACTATTCTTCTCAGCGCCATCTCTTACGCTGAATATGAAAAAATATCTAACAGAGACAATGCAAAGAGTATGTTTGACTCTCTTAGAATGACGCATGAAGGCAACATTCAGGTCAAAGAAACTAAAGCTCTTGCGCTCATTCAGAAGTATGAGGCATTCAAAATGGAAGAAAGTGAATCTATTGAAACTATGTTCTCAAGATTTCAAATTCTGGTGGCTGGTCTCAAAGTTCTGGACAAAGGGTATTCTACTGCTGATCATGTCAAGAAGATCATCAGAAGCTTGCCAAAACAGTGGAGGCCAATGGTTACAACGCTGAAGCCAAAATCTCTCTGGAGGAACTTATCAGCTCCCTCAGAAGTCACGAGATAAAGCTAGAAGCTGATGAACCTCAGAAGCAAGGTAAGCCTTTAGCTTTAAAGTCTAACAGAAAATATGACTCCAAAGTTTTGCAGGATGTTGAAGAAACCTCTGATGGGTCCTCATCAGAAGAAGACAAACTTTCCCTCCTCTCCAGAAGAGTGAACCAACTATGGAAGCAGAGACAAAGAAAGTTCAGGAATACCAGAAGATCCGATCAGAATGAGTCCTCCTCCAGATACAGAAGATCAGACTCCTCCTCTGGATTCAGAAGATCTTAAGGCTCCTCAGGAAGCAGAAAGCCAAACACCAAGGACATCATCTCCTATGAGTGCAACGAGCAAGGACACTACAAGAGTGATTGTCCAAAGCTTCAGAAGGAAAATCCCAAAAAGAAGTTTGGAAGGGAAAAGAAGAAGAGTCTCATGGCTACATGGGATGACTCTGACTCATCTGAGGCTGACTCAGAATCAGATGATGAGAGAGAAAACATAGCTCTCATGGCTAACATATCAGAAGACAGTGAAGCTTCTGAATCACACTCTGAATCAGACACCGAAGAGGTATTCCCTGACTTTGCAATTAATTTTACTAAGGCTGAACTTGCTGAAAGCCTTAACGAAATTCTGGAAAGATATCAGCAGATCAGAGTTAAATTCAGAAACCTGAAAAGGAATCTTGATTCTGACTCTGATAAAACTGAGAGTCTTAAACTGGAAAATTCTGAGTTGAAAAATAAAATTTCAAAATTAGAAAACCTTTTACAAAACTCTCAGAAGGAAACAATTTCTGAAACTCCCAGCAGCGCTGATGAGATCATCAAGGAGTATGATCACAGCTTTCAGAAGTTCCTTGCTAAAAGCATAGATAGAAGCAAAATGGCTTCAATGATCTATGGAGTTAGCAGAAACGGCAGAAAGGGAATAGGATACCAAGGTAAGGTACCTACACCAAATAATGTCATGGATCTAATTATTAAACACACTCCTCTGAATTCACACTTTGTGTATGGTCACACACATGACATTAAATATACTAGTAATAATTATTCAGTGAAACCAAAATTAAACCAGAGTTTTGGTAAAGCTAACAAATCAGGACCCAAGAAAATATGGGTACCTAAGGATAAAATAATACATGTTGCAGATATCTTTAGCAACAAATCAGAAACACCAGTCATGGTACCTGGACTCTGGCTGCTCACGACACATGACGGGAAGAAGGCATATGTTCCAAAGCCTGGAACTTAAGCCTGGAGGCCACGTAGGCTTTGGAGGCAATCAGAGGGGAAAGATCATTGGCTCTGGAATAGTAGGTAATGGAAATCTTCCCTCTATAAATAATGTTCTATTAGTAGATGGATTAATGCATAATCTGTTATCCATAAGTCAATTAAGTGATAACGATTATGATATAATCTTTAATCAAAAATCATGTGAAGCTGTTAGTCAGAAAGATGGGACTATCCTATTTAATGGAAAGAGGAAAAACAACATTTATAAAATCAAACTTTCTGAACTGAAAAGTCAGAATGTAAAGTGTCTTCTGTCTGTTAACAACGAGCAATGGATCTGGCATAGAAGATTGGGGCATGTTAGTATGAGAAGAATATCTCATATTAACAAACTCAATCTGGTCAGAGGACTTCCTAATTTGAAGTTCAATTCAGAAGCTCTGTGTGAAGCATGTCAGAAAGGCAAGTTTGCAAAACCTGCTTTCAAGTCTAAAACTGTTGTTTCCACCTCTAAGCCATTAGAACTTCTGCATATTGACTTATTTGGACCAGTTAAAACTGTTTCAGTCAGTGGCAAGAAGTACGAGTTAGTAATCGTAGATGACTATAGCAGATGGACATGGGTAAAGTTCTTAAGACACAAGGACGAGTCACACTCTGTGTTTGTCACCTTCTGTAACCAAGTTCAGAATGAAAAGGATCTTAGAATCGTTAAAGTAAGAAGTGATCATGGTGGAGAATTTGAAAACAAATATTTTGAGTCATTCTTTAATGACAGAGGCATTCTGCATGATTTCTCTTGTCCTAGAACTCCCCAGCAAAATGGAGTTGTAGAACGAAAGAACAGAACATTGCAAGAAATGGCCAGAACCATGATCAATGAGACAAACGTTGCTAAGATCTTCTGGGCAGAGGCAATAAACACAACGTGCTACATTCATAATAGAATCTCCATAAGACCTATTCTGGAAAAGACTCCATATGAATTGTGGAAGAACAGAAAGCCCAACATTTCATATTTTCATCCATTTGGATGTACTTGTTTTATGTTAAATACAAAAAATTATTTGAACAAGTTTGACTTTAAAGCACAGAAGTGTATTATGTTAGGATACTCTGAACGCTCAAGAGGGTACAGAGTATACAATACAGAAACACAGATTGTGGAAGAATCAATCAATGTTCGTTTTGATGATAAGCTTGACTCTGAAAAGTCAAAGCAGAATGAAGTCTTTGCAGGTATGGAAGTTGAATTCACAGGTTCTGAATACAAGTCATCAGAAGCTCTCAACAAAGACACTCCTTCAACATCAGAAAGAGGCATTGCAAGCAATCCAGCAACATCTGCTGATCAACCTCATAAAAGATTATCCAGAAGCAGCATGGATCACCCAGAAGAAATAACCTTAGGAAGAAAGGAAGATCCAATCAGAACAAGAGCCAACTTCAGAAACTCTGAAGAATCCCTCATGGGACTTGTTTCTCTGATTGAACCTTCTTCAATTGATGAAGCACTTCTGGACAATGACTGGATGCTAGCAATGCAAGAAGAGCTGAATCAATTCACCAGAAATGACGTGTGGGATCTAGTTCCCAGACCAAAAGGATTCAACGTCATTGGAACAAAATGGGTGTTCAGAAACAAACTGAACGAACAAGGTGAAGTCATCAGAAACAAGGCACGACTGGTAGCATAAGGTTATAGTCAGCAAGAGGGGATAGACTATACAGAAACCTTTGCTCTAGTCGCTAGGTTAGAATCTATCAGACTTTTAATTTCTTTTGTTGTTAATAAAGGCATCACTCTATATCAGATGGATGTCAAGAGTGCATTCTTAAATGGCTATATAGAAGAAGAGGTTTATGTGCACCAACCCCTGGTTTTGAAAGTACAAAAAATCCAGAGTATGTTTTCAAACTAAAGAAGTCACTGTATGGTCTGAAACAAGCTCCCAGAGCTTGGTATGAAAGACTAAGTAACTTTCTGTTAGAAAAAGAATTCACCAGAGGGAAAGTGGACACAACCTTATTCTGTAAGACAATTAAGAATGACATCTTAGTGTGTCAGATTTATGTTGATGATATTATATTTGGATCTACTAATCCTTCTCTTGGAAGAAAATTTGCTAAGTGTATGCAGGCAGAATTTGAGATGAGCCTCATGGGGGAACTGAAATTCTTTCTGGGAATTCAGATCAATCAAACTCCAGAGGGAACTTACATTCATAAGAGCAAATATGTCAGAGAACTTCTGAAGAAATTTGATCTCTCAGAATGTAAGTCATCAAAGATTCCAATGCATCCCACGTGCATTCTGGAAAGAGAAGAGGTAAGCAAAAAGGTAGAACAGAAGGTCTACAGAGGTATGATTGGTTCTCTTCTTTATCTGACGGCTTCAAGGCCTGATATTTTATTCAGCGTATGCATTTGTGCAAGATTCCAATCAGATCCTAGAGAATCTCACTTAACAGCTGTTAAGCGAATTTTCAAGTATCTGAAAGGTACTACTAATCTGGGTTTATTTTATAGAAAATCTAGTGATTACAGCTTAGTAGGTTACTGTGATGCTGACTTTGCTGGAGACAGAGTAGAGCGTAAAAGTACTTCTGGAAGCTGCCAGTTTCTGGGAGAAAATCTGATCTCTTGGTCCAGCAAAAGGCAATCCACAATTGCGCTATCAACAGCAGAAGCTGAATACATAGCAACAGCAGGATGCAGCACACAAATGCTCTGGATGAAAAGTCAGCTTGAAGACTTCCAGATATTTGAGAGTAACATTCCTATACTCTGTGATAACACTTCTGCCATTTGCTTAAGTAAAAATCCAATTTTACATTCTAGGGCTAAGCATATAGAAATAAAACATCATTTCATTAGGGACTACATTCAAAAAGGCATTTTAAACTTAAAATTTATTGATACAGACCATCAATGGGCTGATATCTTCACAAAACCACTTTCTGAAGATAGGTTCAACTTCATTCTGAAACATCTCAGCATGAAGCTCTGCCCAGAGTGAAAATGTTTTAATTTTATATATTAACCTTCAGAATTTGTTTCATTTTACTGTGAACTTCTGATGAATCTTCTTTCAGAAATTTAGACATGCAGATTGTATCAGAGTCTATCCATAAAGATCTGAGCGTTTCATTTCAAGGATAGATGTGTTTTTCACTAAATCAAACAAGTGTCATCCAGTCATCACCTAATTCCTGAAACAGAACACGCGTGCACGCTTCTGAGAAGGCAAAGCGCTGATTGGATGCATTGAGACACATGTCATGGGTAACCGTTCCTAATATCTTTCTAAATCCCCCAAAATCAGCCAACATTAAATGCGAGTAATCATGATTTAAGTTTTTGAAACGTTTATTTTTATGTTTTCAAAAACACTTTTTGAAACCTATTTAAACACCTTAAACACCATTCATTCACTTTTTACCGTCACTTACAATCTTCAAAACATTTCTGCGTTTTTCTCACTTCTTACTGTGTGTTCATCTTTTTTCCCTCAAAGAAACCCTTTTCAAAGCTTTTTCTCAAAAACCCTTGTGTGTGAACATGGCATCTTCTAGCACTCCTTCTGTAGGTTCCCAGCAAGATGCTTCTTCTGAATAGTATCAGATTCCTCTTAGAACGCTCCTTACTCCGGTCAAGAACTTGGAAGTTCTGTTAGAATTGATAGTTGATTTCAACAGCTTGAAGGAAAATGGCTTTGATTTGTCTGAAGAAATTAAGGCACAAGAGTGGGAAAGGTACTTTGATAGGTTGGTGGGTCCAACATCCCCATTTTGGTTAAAGAATTCTGGATACATGCGTCTTCCTCAACTCATCAGGTTACTTCGTTTATCATGGGAAAGAAGATAGTGATTACTGAAGATCACATTGCAAGGCTGATTGGATACAATGGTGGTGGCGTTCGCTGTATAGACATGGCAGAAAGGTGCTCAGATGCTACTGTTATAGCAAGGAAGATTTTCACACATGGGGTTCCCTCCAGCAAAATAAGAGATTTGAAAGATCAGCACAGAATTTGGGCAAAGATTATTCTGGGCTGTTTTAATCACAGGAAACCACTGATCAGATTAAGAACATGCTAGAAGCTCTGTTCACACGCCTTCCTCCCCATTCTTAGATTTTGACTCTTGATGTTTTCATTATTTTATTTACATGTTATCTGTAATATTTTCTGAGCTCTGAACTGAATACAATCGTTTTTCTACACTGATCATTTTTAACTTCAATTATTTACACTTTTTGATTGCTGACAAAAAGGGGGAGAAAGAAAATGATATTTTTCAATAATGGATTACTGAGACAAAAGTCTCAAACATTCTAACACTCTGATATACTTGAATGTTTCTTTGTTCTGCATAAGCTTACAGGTACAAGAATTCAATTATCTGTGATACACTGAAGCTCTGCTCTAGTGAAGGAAAGATCTGATGCTCAAAGAAAGTTCAATAAAGATCTGATGCTAAAGGACTCATGGAATAAAAGGGAAGTAATAAACTCAGGGGGAGTTTTTCTGATCATAACTCTGACAGTACTTTTTATCTTCTTAACTCTGATACTTTTTTATTCCCTATCTTCTTATCTTGATACCTTTCTGTTTATCGCTGATACAAATTTATTATTTGGTTATCTCTGATATTTTTTTTCTTCTTTAAATTTCAATTGAAAATATCCGGTTTTTGTCATCATCAAAAAGGGGGAGATTGTTAGAACAAAGTTTGAATCTACTACCCTAAGTTAAAGTTTTGATGATAACAAAATACTAGATTAAATAAATTGTATAGTTCATATGAGACATATATGCTACCTAAAAAATTATATTGTGCATTTGCAGAAACTCTGATGGATATCAGCATATGAATGTCAACATCAGCATTAGAAGATGAAATATCATATGCCAGCATCAGAAGATGAAATATCACATGCCAGCATCAGAAGATCAAAGCATGTGCTCAAGCTGAAGCTTGATGAACAGATCTGCGCGTAACATGCTCTAAACTCTGATCAAGACCAAAACAATATCATCAGCACCTGGAAGCGTCAGAATAAGCCAAAGCCAATCAAACACGCTTAATTGACAATGGTACTGTGCATTCAAGACACTTTATTACCAACGGCTGTATTCCAAGACAAAGATCTTCTTAATATTGAAAGAACGTAATGGGCATTGAAATGGAATAATTGACTACAACGTATCTTTTCCAAGGCTATATAAACAAGTTAGTGAGAAATGAATTGGCTAATGCTCTACAACTCTTTACACGCATAAAGCAACTCATCTTCATCCTCACTCATACAACTTGCTATATCTCTCAAATTGCTTACTCCATATTATAGCATCCTAGTTTCACATAAGCTTAATTTGTGTATTATCACAGTTATGATATAAAGTTTTTGTAGAAAACAATCAACACATAGTTTTCATTTATATGTAAGAAAGAATTTCCTTGAGAAACCGGTTTGTGCTTTAGACTCAAGAAGGCTTTAACAGTTGTTAAAGCATTTGTAATATTCAGTTGAATATAGTGGATTAAGACCTCGTTGGAGAGAGGCGAAATCACCTTGACGGGTGGACTGGAGTAGTTTGAGATCAAACGAACCAGGATAAAAATAACGTGTTGTCTGCATTTGATTTCAAGTTTTACAATTCAACCCACCTTCTTGTGTTTTTCACTTCTTCTTGTATATCCTCCCCAGTTGAGTTTATCATCCCTAAGCCGAGTCTGTCCTACCCGACTGAGTCTACACTCTCCAACTTGAGTTTTCCTTTCAGACTATTATAAATCATTGGGCCATAACCCCTGATCCCTAATAAAGCCGCCAGTAAAGCCTTTACTATTTCCAAAAAGATACTATGAAGCCTGGACCCGACCAGATATTAGCACAATTTTCAAGTTATTGTAGAAGCCTGGGCCCAACCAGATAGCAGTTTAATTACTACAAAATCATTAGCAAAACTCCTCTTCTCCAATAGAGTTTGCCACTATCCCTAGTGAATTACTGAAACCTAGACCCGACCAGATAACAGTTTGAGTGTCTAAAACCTAGACTCGGCCAGATAACAGTTGATCTCAATTTCAAGTTACTAAAAGCTTAGACCCGACCATATAATAGTTTAACTCTTCAAAATATAGAAGAACCTGGACTCAACCGGACCAAGGTTTAACTTCTTCTCCCCAGTAGAGTTTTCCTCTACCCCAACAAGTTCTTATGAAACCTGGACCTGACCAGATAACAGCTAAATCCCCCAAACAGTTTATTGTGAAACCTGGACCCAACTAGATAGCAATTGACCTCATCAACCTCAAATCTGCAAAGCCTGGACCCGACCAGATGACAGTTTTTCAAACAATTTATTGTGAAACCTGGAGCCCGACCAGATAACAATTAACTATGATCCCCATAGAGATAACATGAAGCATGGACTCGACCAAATAATAGTACAACTTTCCAAAAACCATGAAACCTGGACCCGACCAGATAGTAGTTACCACTTCAAGTTACTGCGAAGCCTGGATCCGACCAGATAATAGTTAACTTCTGTATCCCCAACAAGTTATTGTGACGCCTGGATTCGAACAGATAATAGTTAACTTCTGCATCCCCAACAAGTTGTTGTGACGCCTGGATCCAACCAGATGACTATTCAATTTCAAGAAATTTTCTGTAAAGCCTGGAATCCGAACAAATAACAGTTAATTCGTCTCTTCCCCCAGTAAGTTGTTGTGAATCCTAGATCCGACCAGATAGCAATTGACTACTTCATCCTCAGCAAATTGTGAAGCCTGGATCCTTTCAACAAAATTTTCCATGTCATTTCTCAAGGATTCTCCCACAAGATCTTCTATGACATCAAGTTTGCAGCACTGATACATCAATTTAGGCTTGGAATTGGCACAAGGGAAAAATGGTCAATTGCATACTGGAAAGTCAAACTTTGACTTTTTGGTGAACATTACATTCCAAAAATAAAAATTCATCAAGAAGTCAAGAAAGTCAAAAGTCAACTTGAAAAGTCAAGATTTCCAAGACTTAGAAATTTTCTAAGTGTTTTTACACATGATAATTTCATCACTTCAAGCCAATTTTTCACCAAGATGCAAGATGATTCAAGGAAAACGTCCAACATGAAAGTTGTAGATCTCAATGAGATCTAAAACATTATAGGGAAGGACTTTTTCTAAAAATGCTTATATTTTGAGTTATAAATTCCTAAAGTCATGACATTTTCATAAAAAACACTTAAAGAAATTTTCAGCAGTTTTGGTCAAGATTTTATCCCAACTTCTTGGCATTTTTTCACATAGTTACAAGATGACTTTTTCAAAATGGACAACATGAAATTTGTAGAGGGTGTTTCAAGATTTCCAAAACATTCAAGAGCATGAATTTATCATACTTGAGCTAGGAGATTTAAGGGCTTGAAGTTGCGCATCCATTATTGGATTGCAAGTCATTCTATTGAAGAACACATAATAAAACTCTTATGATTTGATTCATAATCTTATGTTGTAGACCACCTTGCTTTCAAATATCTATATAATTTAATGTTTACACAAGATATTGAGTTATTACCCAAGTGTTTAAACCTTTGTTCAAAAGATCTTTCCATTTATGACATAAAGGCACCATTGTTATTCTTGAAAAGCAAGCTTTTTGTACAAAGTTTGTCTTAAGCCCATACCTTGTTTGTTGCTTATTATAATCCACCATAAATCATGGGAAATATCTCTTTAATACCAGCAACTTTGGTACCTCATATTGGGACTATGGAGTACTTGACTTAGTTTGATCTTTGTAATCCAACCAAACCATAACATGCTGTTTTGAAAACCAAATCAACTCATATGCACAAACCCCTTGCCTATATATAGAAGAAGCATTTGCAAGAGAAAGAGGTTAGAAAAAATAGAGATAAAATCCATAAGTTTTGTTGTAAACTTGTCATTAAGATCCCATACTCTCCAAAAAGCCATAACTGTCCAAAAAAAAGCTTCCACTCTTAAGTTTTAAAGTCCAAATATTTAGAACTCTCACACCTTGAAAGCTCTGTCCAAACATTTAAGCACCTCACATACATCACCTAGAAATTGTTCAAACTCAAGAACAAGCTTCTACAACACCTCTGTTTTCTCTTCCAAGTTCAAGAACAGTCAAGACAACAACTCAAGCTCAGAATATAAGATCCAGCTCAAAGGTATGTTTTTTTACTTTAGTTCTTCATTTCAAGCATCATTAGTAATTCATTTTTTGAAGACAAAGTGTAGTAACCTTTGTCCTTGAAGCTAACCTTCTGTTTATCTTTCATTATTTTCATTATGTGTTAAGAACTAACCCATGTATGCAGCAAAACAATGTTGAAGTAGAAAAATAACAGTATGAGTCGACACATAGCCTTATGAGTCGATACATACTGCTTTACTGGCCCAAAACAGAAGAAAAAACATTGTATGAGTCAACACAAAGCATGTATGAGTCGACACATGCAGTGTATGAGTCGACACATACCATTATGTATCGAATCATACTAAGTTGATTTGGCAATACAGGGGCAAGGAAAGTTATGTGTCAATGCATGTGAGCTTGTGTCGACACATAATAGTTCAAAAACCAAATTTTCCTTCTTTTTACACTTTTATTACGTTGCCTTCATTGTTATTTGATATGGTTGTAATATTTAAGTTTCTACTTCATCCCCATTTGTAAATTATACCCCCATCCCCTAAATGATGTAATAGCGTAGGACTTTACATTTCTGCAATTTAACGCTTTCAAATACAAATGCTAGTAATTAGGGTTTTGTATGGAAATACTAAAACCAATCAATAGAAAACCCTAATCAAAGATAAAAACAATGCATGCAAATAAATACACTTGCACACAAACACCCTTAGGTTAATCCCGCTTTGTTGCCTTTCAGAAAATAGTCATGTCCCTCGAACATGGGCGTTTTAGCAAAGACCCTCAATAAGAGATCGTAGTCCCTCGATGACCCTCAATATTGCCTTCGGTAAATGATCTAGTCCTTAAGCAACATTGCGAAAACGTCCCATGGGTTTCCTTCTATGACTATACAAACGTCCCTACGCCCGTCCCTTTACATCCAAAGATAGGGTTACTTACCAAAATCAGTGGTAAGATAACAATGTCAAAGGAAAGAGGAAATAAACATGAAATAATTTTGAGTAGGTAGATTGATCCTAGTCGCTTGCTCAATTTCATAACCAAAAACATCCTTTCTATTTTCAAAACAAACACCAACACTTTCAAAACACCTTTCAAACTTGGAAACATTTTCAAAAGATCAACACTTTGTACACATTCTTACGAACGAGAATCATTACAAAGTTTTCCTAAACGATGGAACCTTTTCAAAATACTTTCAAAAACCATACAAAGCACATTTTTAAACAAAAGCAAGTGATCTAGCAAGTAACTAAGAGCCTATGGAAAACCATGGATGAAAAGGGTGCTAATACCTTCCCTTTTCATAATCTACCCCCCAAACTCAAGAAATAATCTCAAAGGTCTTTCCTGTGCTTTTTCACCTTTCCTTTTGGATAAAAGAAAAGTCGGTGGCGACTCTTGCTAACCGCAACATTTGCGATCAAACGCAAAACATCCAAGTCAGTTCTCTCACTGTATCACACTTGGTATGAAAGATTAAGTAATTTTCTGTTAGAAAATGATTTTACCAGAGGGAAAATGGACACTACTTTATTCTGTAAACTATTTAAAAACAACATTATGGTTTTTCAAATTTACGTAGATGATATTATATTTGGATCTACTAAAGCCTCTTTGGGAAGAGAATTTGCTAAGTCTATACAGGCAGAGTTTGAAATGAGCTTGATGGGAGAACTCAAGTTCTTTCTGGGTATCTAAATTAATCAAACTCCAGAAGGAACCAACATACATCAAAGCAAGTATGTCAAAAAACATCTGAAGAAATTTGACTTGTCAGAATGTAAGCCAGCCAAAACTCCTTTGCATCTCACATGCATTCTGGAAAAGGAAGAGGTAAGTAAGAAGGTAGAACAGAAGCTCTACAGAGGTATGATTGGTTCTCTCCTATATTTAACAACTTTAAGACCTGATATTCATTATAGTGTCTGTCTGTGTTCTAGATTCCAATTAGATCCTAGAGAGTCTCACTTAACATCTGTTAAGCGAATTTTCAAGTATCTGAAAGGTACTACTAATCTTGGTCTTTGCTATAGAAAACTAAAAATACAAGTTAGTAGGGTACCGTGATGCTGACTTCGCTGGAGACAGAATAGAAAGAAAAAGTACTTCTGGAAGCTGCCAATTTCTGGGAGACAGTCTAATCTCGTGGTCCAGCAAGAGGCAATCCACCATTGCATTGTAAACTGCTAAATCTGAATATATAGAAGCAGCTGGATGCAGCACACGGATGGTCTAGATGAAAAGACAACTTGAAGAATTCAACATATATGAGAGTAACATTCTTATTCTCTATGACAACACTTCTACTATATGTCTTTCAAAAAATCCCATTTTACATTCTAGGGCTAAGCATATAGAAATTAAACATCATTTTATTAGGGACTATATTCAGAAAGGAATTCTTTCATTAAAATTTATAGACACAGACCATCAATGGGATAATGTTTTCACTAAACCCCTTTGTTGTACCCCAAAATTTGCCCTCTCATTTCTCAAAAGATCATCCTGGACCCTCAATTTTTGCTTCCATCCAATTTCAAGCCTTGAATTACAATTTTCCAAGAAAACCATTCACAAGGGAAAAATGGTCAAAAGCACATTGAAAAGTAAAACTTTGACTTTTGGATCAAAAATCAAGTTTCAACAATTATATTTCATTAAGACATAAAACTAGTTCATTAAAATCAGAAGCCAGAAATTACCCTGAAAGAATCAAGTTTCTAAGCATTTAGAAAATTCTCTAAGTGTTAAGAGGGTATGATGCTTCAGAACTTCTGGGCCAGCCCCCCCACGCAGGCGCAATCAGAATTTGCAAGCATGGCTCAGAGTATGATACTTCAACCAGAACATGTGGAAGCGATACCCTTTGGTCAGAACATGACTCTTCAGCACATGCTTCGATCAGAACATCACAAAGCCCCAAAAACTTGTTTGAACAACCCACTGTACTGCTATGGCACTGTCCTACAACCACCTGCCACAACACTCCAAATTGCTGCTGATCTAGACCACGCCTGCATTTTCCCCAAACCCTATATTTACACCAAATTAGCATACGAAAACTGTGATTAAAAATAAATGGAACATTATACCAAAAGGGTTTAAATCCCATTTGTTCCCCCCCCCCCCCAAAACCACGGCAAAACCACCTATAAATTATTGGGCTCCATCACACGTTCAAGGGGCTGGCTTTTGGAGAGAGGAAATCATCAAAAGAGGGGAAAGAAACATGTGAAACCCTTCGTAAAAATCCAGAAATCCAAAACATAAAACCAAACCTTTGTTCTTCCTTTTGAATCAAAGAGCTTGGCATTTTGTCTTCTGGTGCTCTTGCTGATTCTAGAACATCTGAAGGCAGCAGTTCAAGTTCCAAGCACAGGCTCCAGGTCCAAGGTAAGTCTTTCTGACTTTGCCTCTTTTCATTAAGAACATCATTAAATATGTGAATATCATAGTATTAATGTTGTACATATCATTGCATAAGTAGAAACAACTAAGGGACAAAACTTAATGGTTAAAGGTAGGCTCAGAATTAGGATCAGAACTTCTATAAGCTGCTGTGTTTTTTTTATCCTTCTGATTTGTTGTTGGTTAAGAACCGAATAAATTGTTGACGGATGATTAATATGAGAAAAGATTTGAAATGTAACACAGAACTTCTGATGCTCACTCACTGTTTTAGCACAACACAGAACTTCTGAGTTCTTCTTACTTTTTAAACACACAGAACTTCTAGGTTTTCTTGTTGTTTTAACACAACACAAAACTTATGAGTTCTCCTCACTGCTTTAACACGCACAGAACTTCTAAGACCTTCTCACTGTTCTAATACCAAAAATTTCAGCACATAGCAACCCAGAATTTCTATATTTGTCCTCTAACATTTCTTGCAGGAACTCATAGTGTATCGATCCAGAACTTCTGACTCCCACTGACTTTTCTTTCTGAAATACAGCGCACCTGGCATCAGAGCTTCTGATCTCCTTTGTTTTGCTTTCAGCAACATGCTGATTCTTTTTTCTCGTTAGTTTCCCCGTTTATCATTTTTTTAACAGTAATATCCCTTTTATTAATATAAAAAAGACATAAAAATATTTCCTTTTTAATTAATTTATCTCTTTTTTATTTATTAAAGACCAAAAACCATTTTTTTTAAAAGTTCTTTTTTTTCTTATATTATTATTTCAATATGGTTGTAATATATAATTAGGATTTATTTTCTTGCCAAAACCCCCATTTGTAAATTTGTACACCCCATCCCTCTAATGATTGTAATAACGTAGAACCTTTACTTTCTGCACTTTTATTGCTTTCATATGTTATTAGTAACTAGGGTGTGTATGGCAAGATATGAAATCGACAAATAGATCACCCTAATAAAGACTAAAATGCATGTAATCAAACACACTTGCACACTAGCACCCTTAGGGTAATCCCACTTTGTGGCCTATCGGAAAAATAGTCATGTCCCTCGAACATGGGCGTTTTAAGCAAAATACCCTCGATAAAAGATCGTAGCCCCTTGATGACCCTCAATGTCTCCTTCGTTAAACGATCTAGTCTCTAAAAACGACATTGCTAAAACGTCCCATGGGTTTCCTTCTATGACTATACAAACGTCCCAACGCCTGTCCCTTCACATCCAACGACGGGGCTTCTTAAAAACTCAATGGTAAGATAACAACATCTAAATGAGGAGGAAAAGAACATCTAAGACCTTTTGAGTAGGTAGATTTTCTCCTAGTTGGTCGCTTGCTCACAACAAAAACATTTTTATACACCAACACTCTCATTTTGAAACATTTTCAAAATACAACACTTTGTACGCGTTCTTATAGAGACGAGAACCGTTACAAAGACACCTTTTTAAAATCACTTTCAAAAAACACACATCTTTGAACTATTTTCCAAACAAACACTTTGTACGCGTTCTTATAGAGACGAGAACCATTACAAATACGTTTTCAAAATAATTTCAAAAAACCATACCACAAGTACATTCAAACAAAAAGCAAGTGATCTAGCGAGTAACTAAGAGCCCATGGAAAACCATGGATGAAAAGGATGCTAACACCTTCCCTTTTCATAATCTACCCCCAAACTCAAGAAAATATCTCTAAAGGTCTTTCCTATGCTTTTCACCTTTCCTTTTGGATAAAAGAAAAGTCGGTGGTGACTCTTGCTAAACCGCAACATTTGCGAATACAAAACGTAAAACAAAAAGTCAGTTCTCCCATATGTTACACCCTTTCTGAAGATAGGTTTAACTTTATTCTGAAACATCTCAGCATGAAATTAAGTCCAGAATGATAGTTTTGTTTATATATACGTTAACCCTTAGAATTTTATGCATTTATTTTTTTGTGAACATCTGATCAATAGTTCTTCAGAAGTAAGAAGAAAGGTTGTATGAGGATCTATATAAGAAGATCAGAACGTTCTCCAAATTGTTCATTTCAAATATACAAGCATACAATTCAAAATATCAACATTTTCCAACTCTACACAAGGTTTTCCTCTAAGGCTGAACACGTGTTCAAATTCTGAAGAGACTGAAACGTTGAGTTGATGCATTGAGGCTCGTGTCATATCAGTAACTATTTCATATCTTTACGATATCCCTCTTTTCAGGAATCATCAATGGATGTAATCATTTTAAAACCTTTTCTTGTTAATTAAGTCTTCTATTTTCCTATATATATTTACCTCGTTCACCTTCACTATCACATTTCCACTCTCAATTCCTTTTTCTCTCAAATTTGTTCAATTTTTCAAAAACCCTAAAAGAGTTTGTGTGAAAAAATGGCTTCCTCTCGACAACTTGATAAAAGTTCTCAAAGCATTCATGGCTCTTCTTCCTCAACAGCAGAAAGGTACGAAGAACCCTCAAGAACTCTCCTCACACCCATTGATTCACTGGAAGTTCTGTGTGAGCTCATTGTAGATTTTGTCAGCATGAAGGAAAACAAATAGGATTTAACCTCTGATGTTGAGTTCCAAGGGTGGACTAAGTACTTTGATCGTCTCCTAGGTCCAATTTTTCCAAGACTCGTTAAAGAATTCTAGATTCACGTTACAACTTTAAATCATCAGGTTACTTCTTTCGTTATGGGAAAGAAAATTGTCATCTCTGAAGATCTCATTGGGAAACTGATAGGTCACGACGGCGAAAATATTCATTGCAGTGATATGGCTGACAAAGGCTCTGACCTAACCAGGATTTCAAAAGAATTTTTTACTTCTGGCCAACCATCCAACAAAACCAAAGATCTGAAAGATTACCTCAGAATTTGGTCTAAAATCATTTTGGGTTGCATCAATCACATGAAGCCTACAAGCTCTCCAAATTACATCAATATTGATCAGAAGTATCTTCTGTACTTCATAGAAACCAAAGCAAAGGTTAATCTTCCACATCTTTTATTCAATCATCTAAAGACCAGCGTCAAAGAGACAAGAGAAGAAGAAAGAACAAATAGAGATTGGATCCCTCTTGGCAGACTCATTTCAGATATTCTGATAGAAAAGAAACTGATAGAACATCTGACTGAGGCTCAACAAGCTAGCACTCTGGAAGCTTATGCTGGTAAGCCTCTCAACACCAAAAATTTGAAGAAGATGAAGATTATTGAAACTATCAAGAAGGATACAAAAATAACCACTAAGGAAGTCATTACCACTAGAAGAGTACCTCTGAAGGATTTTCCTCTCTTAACTTAAATAAATGCTTCTCCAGATATTATTCTCATGTATCTGGATGCTTGCGAGAGGGACAGGACAAACCCATATGTGAACATCCGTGATCTGAGACAACAACCTCCAGATGTTGCTCTCTAAAAATCAAGGAAAAGGAAAGCAGCTGCAGAAGGAACTTATCAGAAGACTCCCAAAGCTCCCAAAAAGAAAGGTAACCCTTCTTTTGTTTTTGTTATTGAATAAGTACTGCTATCAACATCTGAAAACCCTTCATCTCTAAAACCCACAGAAGATCCTTCTACTCAAACCTTTGATGACTTAGACTTAGACTTTGACACCTCAATTCACCTAGATAACCTTCTGAATAATCCACCTTCTACCCATCTTGACCAAAATCAGCCTGAACTTGCTCAAGTTCTTTCTGATATTGATCAATTTGATCCGCTATTTGAAGCTCCCCACACATAAAATCCAAATCTTGACACCAATACCACAACATCCATCCTTGGAATCACCTTCCCTCTCATGGTCTCTCAACCATAAATAAATCCACCAACATCTTCATAGAACCTATCCATTCCAGATATTCCATCTCCTTATCAATCCACTCCACCAAATTCGCCCATTATCATTTCTGACTCTCCCTCTCCAAAAAACCACCCAGAAGATCCTCTTAGAACTGTTATAGACTTAGAAGCTTTGGATAATCTCGTTATAAGCTATCAGAAAATTGTCGTTCTAAAACCAAAACCAAAAATCTCCAAAGCAGATGTTGGTAAATCTTTGCTGATTTTTGAAATAGAAATACAGGAATGGGTTAACTCTCAGAAGCTAGCTTGCTTAGAGAATCTCAATCC
The DNA here is from genome assembly GCA_948472305.1 of Vicia faba. Taxonomy (NCBI): domain Eukaryota; kingdom Viridiplantae; phylum Streptophyta; class Magnoliopsida; order Fabales; family Fabaceae; genus Vicia; species Vicia faba. The sequence goes on from OX451737.1 coordinate 674,330,224, forward strand.
AGCTACTTTTGATTCTCATTGGAACCAGTTCAAAAAATGGTCCAACTCTGAATCTCCGATATTAAAGGAGCTTAGTTATGAAATAGCTCAACAGACCTTCTGTGATCACCTGAATATCTTCAAGGATCAAGTTCTACGACACTGGGAAAAGAAGCCACTCCTTATGTTGGATAATACCCCTTGGGAAGATCATCAGCCATCAGAATGTGATGAACCATCCTCTGATCCTATTCCTCTGGTCATGTTTCAACATAAAGGAAAGTAAGTTGAAGAATCTCCTGAGTCAAAATCAGCCGTAACTTGCTCTGAAAAAGTGGTCCCTTCTGCTGAAATAACCTCTTCTTCTCTTGTGCTACAAACTCTGGAGGAGCTGAAGAAAGAAAATGTTGTATTTAAGAAAAGGCTAAAAAAACAGGATGAAACTTGCAATGAAATTGAGGGGATCCTTGGAAAACAAGAGGAATCAAACAATCAGATCAAGAATTTATTGGAATCCCTGTTCACACGAATTCCACCACCTCAAACTTAGTTCTAAATTTTGCTTTCTTCATTGTGTTCTTTATTTGTTTCGTTGAATCTTTTTTAATATAACATGCCTTTTATTGTCTAAAGTTTTTTATTGCTTTTTGATTCTTGACAAAAAAAGGGGGAGAACGTAAGGTATTTCGAATATAACAGTATCGAGACTCAGTCTCAAACATTTTGAATATCATAACTACTATTGTTTTTTTTCCTGAAAGAAAACCAGGAACAAACTCTATTGAGGAAAGTTGTGGGCGCATCATAAATCTTTTTCTCAAAAACTCTGATCAGAAAAATCTCCAGGGAAGTACTTCTTCTCTATCTGACTATTCATCTTAGGGGGAGACTTTAATGCTTTATGTTCTTTACGTATTTGATCAAAATATCCAAGTTTTTGTCATCATCAAAAAGGGGGAGATTGTTAGAACATAGTTTATTTCTACAACCGTTGTAAGAGTTTTGATAATAACAAACACTCAAAAGAAAAATTATGCTCCCTAAATAAGTATTTTGTTTTGCAGGGAAGTTCTGATGTAAAGAGCACATAAGATGAGTTATATTGTGTTTAAAGTCTGATTCAACACATCTTATATAGAAAGAAAAATCAGCATAACACACTTATATAAAGAAGTTCTAAAGCTACAACTTATGAGGGAACTAAACACTGCAAACAAGAATTCCATTATTCTGTTCGTACAGTTCTGGAAAGAAGTAAATGAGTCCCAATGGTAATATTCATCTTCTGATGTAATCTCTAGAAACATGTTCTAAAGTGTTACATTTCACTAATAACTATTCAAAAGTAACGGCTGAAACAGGAAAAAAATCTCTATGTTTGGAAAGCTCTTTAATTACTATTTATCAACATTCCAAAAGCTCCTCACATGCATTGCATATATAAACAATACTTGAATGAGAAATCGTTTATAATTTTTAGCTGTGCACCACAAACGTGAAATTTCATCACCTTTAACTTACTGAATTTCATTTGTGTAAAACATCACTTGTGTGATACTGTTTTGTTAGAAAACACATCTTGTACACTCTTTCAAATATTGTATTATGTAATACCTTGAGAAAACCGGGTTATTGTTTAAACTTAAGAATACTTTGACGGTTGTCATTGTATCTGTGTAATCAAGTTTAATTAGTGGATTAAGACCTCATTGAGAGAGGCGAAATCACCTTGATGAGTGGACTGAAGTAGTTTGAGTTCAAATGAACCGGGATAACCAACATGTCTTTTACTCTAAGTTTTAAAAACTCCAATTTAAACCCCCTTTCTTCATATCCAACCATCAGATAGGAACCTTGAGGAGTATCTCTGAACATGTCCACAAGCTCTCGTTCCAAAAGGGGAGGTTGGACTCTAGTAGATAATTCTCTCCATCTTTGTGCATACTTTTTGAATGATTCATCAACTATTTGAGTCAAACCTTGAAGTTGATTTCTGGTAGGAGCCATGTTACCGTTATGACTGTAGTGCTTGAGAAAGGCTTCCACTAATTCCTTCCAAGTTTGGATGTTGGTCCGTTCAAGTTAGGTATACCATTCAAGAGATGCTCCATTTAGGATATTCTGAAAGAAGTGCATTAGAAGCTTTTCATATCCTGCATAAGGAGCCATCTTATTGTAATAAGCCTTGATGTGAGTCAATGTACACGTTGTACCCTTATACTTATCAAAGATGGGGACTTTGAACTTAGCAGGAATCTTGATACCAGGCACCAAGCACAAACTAGCGGCATCTAAACCATGGGAATCATAACCCTCGATAGCTTTCATCCTTTTCTCTAAGAGGAGATACTTTTTCTCAGACTCAGTCTCATCAATCGAGAACCTGAAGGTATCAAATGACGTATCAGAAATGTCCTCTAAGACTCAATCTCATTGATCGGGAACCTGAAGGTATCAAATCACATATTAGAAATGTCCTCATGGTGAGGATCTCCATTGACAGGGATCTGAATAGTGTTTCTTCCATTCTGATTTAAGAGAACCTCCCCTGGAGTAAGATTATCACCTGGTGGATTAACATGATCAGTAGTAACAACTGCGGGCCTCTGGATAACTTGTCTCAACTCTTCTTGCCCACGGGCGAGGTTCTGAATAACCTCCATGAATTTACCCATCTGGGTCTCCATCCGTGCACTCATCTCAGCCATATCTGCTTGTAACTGATCCATGATGATGACGATGTCGGGAAGTCAGTCTTGCAGTATTGATATTATGAATAAGAAGTCAAGGTGCAATGAGTCTTCTAGTTTGAACGAATGAAATGTAAGATGATGCATGAATTATAAGAGAAATAAACTCTTATGATGATTGATGCAATGTAACCCCATAAGTTCAAAAGTTCAACATAATAATGAATAACATCTGTACAATTAGATAACATCTGTATAATCCTCTGAATAAATGATATATAAATCTGCTGAATAGTCTGAATGTCATAAGATCAAAGGTCTGACACCAATATCAGAACCCAAAGTAACTAAGTATCACAAATATCTACCCATGCACCTATAAGGATAATTCCCACCCATCTCACATGTAAATTCTAATCAGAATAGGGGGTCCTAATGGACAACCAGAGTTTACAGCCCTCTTGTGTCAACTCTTGCGTATAAAATGCCACGGGAGTTAACATGACTATCCACTATAATCCTAGGTGAACATTGGCCTCGGTAATGGGCCTTTTACCTCAATAATAACCCACTCAACCTGAAAAACCAGCAAATCAAGCACAACAAATATATCTATCATATATAAGAATAGATAATCCAGATGCAAACATGCAATGCAAATAGATAAAGTGAGTAAAACATATAGAAAGTAAACACTCAATGAACTAAAAACAAACAAGGGCTAGGACTGACTCACTTAGGTATGGTCCCTAGTGAAGTCGCCGGCTGAAGTAACTAGGAAAATAATGAAGTTACCATCAAATGTTATTTATCCCAAAGAAGGGAAAGGAAAACATCGATTAAACCTGAAGTAAGCGAGAACAAGGTCTCGCGACAAAGAAATGGGTACGGGAGTCGATTATGCAAGCAGAAGGTATTAGCACCCCTCACATCCGTGGTACTCCACGGGGTCCACTCTTATTGTTTTAATCAAAGGGTTTGTTTAGACTATGCTAAAGCTTACAAGCTAAGGGAAACCATTAAGAAAATTATATAGGGAAAACAAAAGTTATAAATAGTTGTGCTCGCTTAGTCCATGCAACCTAATGACCACGTATCCCTTTTAAGGAATTAGAGCACCGTAGTTCGGCTCAAAAGTTTCTGTTTGTTTTGTATTTTTAATTAAACATTGTTAAGTTTTGCATTATATTGAAGCTCGACCTTTGGAGACTCATGGATTTGTCGTAGAAAGGAATTAACAAGTTCTTACCTGAAAAATGTTTTCAAAAGGAAAAGCCTGAAGGTAGCCTAAAGGAAAAAGGTTTGAATTTGTTGAGTGTTTTTGGTAGGAGATCTCTAAAGTGGTCCCCCTAGGGGTACTTGAACCCATCACCTTTAAGGTTTGAAAATGTTTGAGAAATGTATCATGCTAAAGTCTATGACATGAAGACCCTTGAATGATCGAGTCAGATGCCTCAGATCTGAAGTCCTCTTCATGTACTTAAGGCTCATGGCGCACTACACGTATCTTTACTCATTAAGTGTTTTTTAGTTTTCTTGAGAAAAATATTTTAGTTTTGGATGCAAATGCAAAATAAAGCAAAATTTAAGGGAAACTCAAGTCCTAATGTTAGCATGCAATGGTGGTACTAAAGTTTAGATTAACAAAGTGGAGAAATCTACCTAGTGTTAGCATACAAAGATAGACCTAAGAGTGAGGATAACTATCCTATAGGGAACATACAATGAGAGCGACATTGTTATCTTAATTCTAACTGAGTGACATCATCAATAAATAATAAGTAAAGGAAAGTAATAAATTCTTATAGAGAATATGCACTGAAAGGAAGTCATGATCTCAATTCTAATTGAGTGACTCATCGATCGATAATAAATAAAACCAATGCCTACATCATAGGACTTTAGATGTAGATGCATGAAAGAGAGATAAACTTGAGTTGTACCTAAGGGAGAAGGTCCGTTGCCTCTTAGAAGCGTGCAAAAGCTCAAGCAATATGCCAGAAGCTCCACCAGTAGTCAACCAAATTAATACTTGTGCATCTCATACCATAAAAGGTCGCCTCAATATTCTACCATAAAATATTAGCTAAAAATAGAAATGAAAATAATTACCAAACATAAAAAAGTAATAGAAAACTCCAATTAAAAATCTAAAGAGGAATCTTAAAGGATTCAAAAATATTTTTCTATTTTTTGTATCACTTTTATCATTAAAAATCGTGAAAAGAAAAGATTAATGCATAAAAGAAAATTAAACTCTAAAATAAAGGAGTATGAGCTGAATCTAGGTGTGCGATGCAGAAATTGGTACAAGGCCCAATCAGATAGAGTCAAACACCTTTTTTTGTTTCAAATACTTCAGGTTTCACAAAAATAAATCGTGACAGGCTTAGAGGGCTGTAATTTTAGTCCACAAGCTACTTTTTTGTTTGTGCATTCTCAGGCTTCATAAACCAAACAAGATATGGACCTCAATTGGGAACAACCCTGCCCATCCAACAATCCTACACAGTCCAACATTTATCCATTATTATCCTTGTTTAACTATTAGCAAAAAAACAAAATGCACATTACCAAAAAGATGATGTATTGGCAAGAGAATAAGGTTGAAGAATGTGACTCTTGATCTATTTCCAAACATAGATCCTTCTTCCTTCAGCCTTCAACGACCGCGATAATCTCAACCTTCTCTACTCGCATGAATGCTACCGGAAATCACTATCCGCCGCTACAAAACCTCCATCATATTGTTTGTTCCAGCGCCTTGACCGTGATTCTTGTTGGAGTATCTCTGATGATTTCTTCAAAGGCGACAACCTTACAAGAAATTCAGATATGGAGATATCCCGGTATGAGTCTCCTTCTTCTCATTTATGCTTTTTTTTCTTGCAATTCATGTTCTTTGAATTTTTTTTGCTTTCGTAACTGATGTAGAGAGGTCTTGTTGAATTATGATCTTGCTGCAAAGATGCTGCTGCGGTTATAGAGTCTTTTTAGTTCGGGTGTTTGATGATGAAATTGTACGGTGATGATGTTGTAGGTTGATGGGAAACATATGTGATGTGAGTAAAGTAGTGGTATAGAAGAAGATGATGATGTAATGGGATGTTTGTTTACAGACAAAGAAGGTTGATATCAGATGAGGAAGATGATCCAGCGATAGGATTGAGGTTGATAAAAGTCAGAGAGAGAGAGAGAGAGAGAGAGAATTTTCTAAGCTTTTTTGTGAGTTTTTGGGGGTGTTTCTCCAAATGATGAAGAATGAATCAATTTCTGGTGAGTTTTCAATTATATACTTCTGTAGAAGTTAGAAAGTTTGTTATATGAGAATTGAATATGAGCCATTGACTTTAATAGTTAGTTACATGAATAAGTGGTGAGGATTGTTCTAATTTTTGCCTTGTGACTTTTTGTTATACACTGAGCTTGAAACCTAGTTATGTCATTTCCTATTTTCTAAGGGTGTATTTGTTTCAAGGTTACAAAAATTATTCCGTGGAATGTGACAACGGGAATTCAATATTCCCATGTTTGATTCAAGTTTTAAAAAATCATTCCAAGGAATTTTTTATTCCAAGGAATATTATTTACTCATGGATTCTCTATTCTTATTCCAAGGCATAAAGGGTGGGAATAAAACATTTCCATGGGAATAAATTCAACTAACTCTAACTTCCCACTATCACTCCTATTTACTATTATTTTTATTTTTTTATAATTTAAAATTAAACAAATTTTATAATTATTCTTAGGAACCTAAATTCTTACCAAACACATGGATTGGAATAATATTCCCAAGAATAATAATCCTAGGAATATCATTCCAAGGAATAAAATTTTCAACCATGAAACAAACACACCCTAAGTAAATAGCTTTTTCCTATTTTCTTTATTCTTCTGATTTTCTGTTCTGATTCCGAGGCTTGGTTATTTATTTTTCCAATAACTTGGGATTAGTCTCATTTTTCTGAATTGCTTTGGTAAAGTAACTGGTGCATCAAGTTATGTGCAAGTTACAACTAACCTTTTTTGACTGCCTTTTAATCACGTGCATGCTTCTTTCATAGCAATTATTGGACAAGTTTAGACGTTCAAAGAAAGTCCGTGGTTTTTAATGAAGCTAAATGAAGCATTTGAAGAAGGAACTATATTGAAGAAAAAGACTCTTGGATACTCTTTTGGCTCATGAGAACTTAGCTTTTAGTAAGATTTTGTAGTTTATAACATGAACCTTGTGTGTATATTTTCTTTGTATGTATATGGTGTAATTGGATTTTGCAATGGAGTTATAATGTATTGAATGATTATAAATGAAGTTTGATAGAAACCTTGATGTAACTTTGATGAACCTTTTACTAATTGAATCTCATGAATCTTGTTGAAAAAACCTATTCTTGTTCCGTATGGTCTTCATGTGATAACTATTTTTCCATTCCATTTCAAATTGTTTCGAATCCATATTTACCAATACTTAATCTAATCACAACTTTCAAATGAAATACACCTCCGTTTGTTAAATCTGAAATCCAATGAGCTTTCAATTGTGAACTTTTACAAACCTAATTCGATACCAAAAGATCTTGAATGAACTCCCAAAGAAATGGCTTGTATCAAATGCTAAGCATAGTTATAAGAGAAGATGTCTTTATTCGAAAACCAAGTATGCCAGTTCAGAACCTTGAGTTGTTAGATGAAACCCCTATAATCATGACTTTGTGAAGCAAGTAGCTGGAATAAGACCTTAGACGAGACTCAAGATAGCCATAAGATCCAACTATAATCCAAATATCCTAAGTTGAAGCATAATATGTGAAAACCCCACTCTTTAACCTTGAAGAGGAAAACTTTCCAATTTGAAGTTGAGAAGAAGAAAATAACCTTATAGCTTGAAGAAGAAGAAAACCCATAATAACCATGAATCAACACCTTAATTTCACCATTAAAAGCTTGAAGAATAACCAGAATAATCAATCTTTATTTAAAATATACACCTCAATCACTAAAAACCATAACTTGAATAATCAACTGATCTTTTACACCTCAGGGTATTTATTAAATGAAATGTATGCTATGCAAAATGCCCTAATGAAAATATGCAGACGAATGCGAATCCTAAGCCAAATAAATGAGAAGATAGGATGGAAAAATTTGGGGTTCAACACTATCTTTGAAGTGACCGATACAGTCTATGAACGTCTTGAAAAGCCACTTTGGTTGCTTCAGGGAGACTGAACTATGTTTTCCGTTCAAAGTCTATCGTTGGATATGGAAGCAACAGAAGAAAAAGGGGGATCGTGGCGCCAAGATCAATATATCGGCACGACCTCAAATTCTCGAATTCTCTAATGACGTCAATCTCTTTTGGGTGCAGCTGGGACGACGCTAACTCTAGATGACTAAAAACCATGATCTAAAAATCACTGAAGGGCAGCCGGAGTCCCAGTTCCTTAAAGATGAAGTCATACATTGGAAAGTGGTTCCCTTTATAGTAAGAGAAAATCCTTACGTCCTTGATAAGTTTTAAAATATTCCAGTTTGGCTCGAATCCCTATTCGCCCACACCCTGCTCGATGATCCTAAATGCGTTACCCAAGGAGGCAACATAGCGAGAGGCTATACCCCACGGTTCTGGCCCGACCCAGATCAATTCGGGATGTTGTGTCGACTAGCTAGACGCCCTTGGCACTACGAACCATCATACCTGAAAAGTAGAGGGAAACATTGAATTCGACGATCAAATCAAATCCACTAAAAATCAAGTGAAAGGGCATACGAAGGCACGAGGACAAACTTGCTGACCAAATCCCTTACTCAACGACATGTAATATATCATCATATTATCATGTTAACATTCATCATCAAACATCACTTGGATCACAATGTCATCAACATCAATCAACCAATAATCATGCAATGTCACAAAGAATGCAATGCAACATCATTGACTCATGTATATGGTACCAAACTTCACTAATGACTGAGTCATCTTTCTTCCAAAGATCCCCCTTAGGATCGATTCTCGCTTGGAACCAGAGCCTTCACAAAAATGCACTAAACTCACACCATGGGATTGAGGTTGTCACTGGACCAACATCCTAAAATATCACTAGACCAATATCCTAATATATGCCATGAATGCATGATGCACAACAACATAAATAACACCTGACCACTACTAGTCAAAATGCATCATCATCCATGTAATTATCATAATATCATCACATGTTTCATAATACACATGGAATCACCAAAACAACAATTATTCATTATAAAAACACACATTATATTAGGCCAACTCATATTCACATCAAATTACCATAGTAACATCACAATCCACCACTAAAAATCTAAATTAATCATAGCAAAGGTACTGGGGAATACATTATTTTACTCATTTTGTTCTACCAATACATAGATCATCATGTTAGATTTCAAAAGCTTTAAATGACGCGTTAAAAGGAGTATGGAAACTCAAGTTATGCTACTTCGAAGTTTTAGTCTAATGCCCCTCGCCTGAAGCTCGCCCGACGAAGCAGTTTGCTCGCTTGAGTAACGCCCAGCGAAGCTAGGGCGACTTACTTTCCCCATACAAAATTCCAGGAGCTTGTATTTTCTCCCATTTCCTTCGCATCACACTCGCCCAATGAATCAGGGGTAGAGTCACTTCTCCCGACGACGCAGAAGGCTCGCTCGACGATGCTGGACGATCAAGAACTTCCTGATGCAATTTCTGCATTGCACCAATCCCAAAATCCTTACGATTTCACATCAAAGCAGATCCATAACTCACATAATTCAAATGTTTTCATAGATACAACAATAACACATCATGATGGGTATCATATACATCATTTCATAGCATTACAACATCAATCTATCAATAATTTTACCATCTAATTTATCACAACCATCATATTAAAAAGTTCATCATAAAATCCACGAATAAACTTACATACATCTAAACCCTAAATCGATTATAATAATCAGGATATCTCCCCATACCTTAGATAATATCTTTGATTCCTGTTCCAAGTTCTACGGTTGATTCTCTTCTCTTCTCTTCGTGCCCTAGCTCTTCACTACTCTCTTCCCAATTTTCAAGATCACGCAAAATGAAATAGTGACTTCCTCTCTTTTTCCTTTTTGTCCAACTTACCCCTCTGACCCCTAATATGTTATTTCACTCTTTCCCTCACTTACTCCATATAACATGACTAATAAGCCCTTAGCATCTCTACTCCAATCATTCTATTTTATTTAATTTTAAATAATAATAATTCTAATTAGTAATTCTAAACAATTATACTAACTATCTAAATTATTATATTATTCTAATTTCCACCTTAATCTACATTATCCCACCACACACCTCGCATACATCACACATCAACTCATCAATAATTCACACATAATCACAACAACATTGTGATGCGGTGGGAGAACTGACTTGAGGTTTTGCGTTTTATCACAAATGTTGAGGTTTAGCAAGAGTCGCCACCGACTTTTCTTTTATCCAAAAAGGAAAGGTGAAAAAATCATAGGAAAGAACTTTAGAGATGTTTTCTTGAGTTCGGGGGGTAGATTATGAAAAGGGAAGGTGCTAGCACCCTTTTCATCCATGGTTTTCCATGGGCTCTTAGTTACTTGCTTAGATCACTTGCTTTAGTTTGTTTGAAATGGTGTTTGATGTGGTTTTGAAAGTATTTTATAAAAGAGGCCATTCGTTTAGTCAATCTTTGTAATGATTCTCGTTTGTAAGAATGTATACAAAAATATTTGTCTTTTGAAAATGTTTTCAATGTTTGTAAGATGTTTTTGAAATGTGTGTGTGTTTGTTTTTGAAAATAGCAAGGATTTTTTGAAATGGAGCAAATAACTTAGAAGCTATGTACCTACTCAAATGTCTTTCTTATGTATTTTCTATTCCTTTGACATTGTTGAATTACCATTGATTTGGTAAGCAACCTTATCTTTGGATGCAAACGGGATGGGCGTGGGTCATCGTATAACCATGATAGCAATGTTGCAAAGTATCTTTGCATTTTTGAGGGACCAAGATCATTTTGTTTAGGCAACTTTTGAATAGCGTAATCAAGGGGCTATGATCTTATATTTGTTTTGTTTTGCTTTTGCCAAGATACTTCGCATGCGTAACGTGGCAATTTTATTTTAGGCAACCAAGTGGGAGAAACCCTAAGGGTGCTTGTGTGCAAAGTGTATCTTTTTTCATGCTTTTGATTTTGTCTTGTATTTAGGGTTTTCTATTTTGTTGTTTTTATCTTGCCATACACACTTATTTACTAGCAATATATGAGAAGCAAGTAAAAAGTGAAAAGTAAAATCTAAGCTATTACATCACTTTAGAGGGATGGGGGTACAATTTAACAATGGGGGTGAAGTAGGAATTAAAATATTACAACCATATCGAATGATAATAAAAAGAATGTGAAAACAATGTAAAATAAAGGAAAAATTCACTTTTGAACTGCTATGTGTCGACCCATGCTTCTATGCATCGACACATAGCTTCTCCTTGCCCCTGTAAAGTGAAATATGTTCAGTATGAGTCGACACATAATGGGATGTATCGACTCATACACCTTTTTCCTTCAACGCGAAATGCGTATGTATCGACTCATAGTCCTTTCCAGTTTCTGTTTTGTGACCTGAACTCAGTATGGGTCGATGCATGAGGGTCATGTGTCGACTCATACCCTGTATTTTCACTAAGATGGGTCGACACATGTCGATATGTGTCGATACATACTGCATTTTTCTGCCTTAAACACCACTCTTTGCATACATCAATTAGTTTTTAACATAACAGGAACAACAAATAAATGATTAACTTCAAGAATAATGATTGCTACATCCTATAAACAGAAAAGTTGATGTATGGAAAAGGCAAGGTAAAGATGACTTACGTTGAAACTGCACTTTAAGTTTTGAGTCCAAATGCCCTTCAAGATGTTGTATGAACCTTAAGGAAGCTCCAACAGGCTGCTAGACTTTCCTTTTTGTTGAAGGTTATTAAAGAACCTCTGTGTGGTATGGACTCTTTGGATGGTTTCTAGATGGAATATGCAAAGTGTGAGAGGTTTTAAGGTTTAGACTTCAAAACTCAAGAGTGGAAGTCTTAGGGTCTGTTATGGCTTTTTTGAAGGTTTATCAATAAAACTACTGGTCGTTCACTCTATTTTTCTAACTCTTTTCCAACCTGTTTTTTCAATCTCTTTCTCTTGCAACTGGCCTCTCTATTTATAGAGAAGGTTTGAGATTTGAAAACTCAGATTTTTAATCACATGTTATGGCTAGGTTAGATTGTACATGAAGCAAGCTTGATGATTGTAGTTCCAATGCTTTGTACTTTTTTGCATAGAGATGTTGGAAACTTTAAGCATGCCCTTCTGATTTGTGTGTGATTAGAACAACAAGTTAGAGGCTCAAGAAATTGACTTTATGATTAAAGTGAACTTTGCAAGAATGGCAATGGTGCCTTTGTGCCAAAAATAGAAAGATCACTTGAATAATGCTTAAACCCAATGGGCCATAGCTCAAAAGTTTATGTAAGCATTAAATTATGGTAAAATTGCAAGTTACAAGGCCTGCAAATTGGAGATTATACAGCATGGGTTAAGATTCTTGTTCCTTGTTCATCACAAATCTTCCTTGTAAATCAAGAATGAATGTCCAACTTCAGATCCTTGTATCTCCTAACTAAAATAAGATAAATTCATGCTCTTGGATGTTTTGGAAAGCTTGAAATACCCTCTATAACTTTCATGTTGGCCACTTTTGTTAAATAAAACTGGAACTTGATGAAAAATGGGCAAGAAGTTGGGATAAAAACCTAACCAAAACTGCTGAAAATTTCTCTAAGTGTTTAAATGAAAATGTCATGACTTCATGAATTTATAACCTGAAATCCAGGCCTGTTTAGGAGAAGTTGTGTAAAGAAATGTTATAGATATCATGGAGATCTACAACTTTCATGTTGAAAGTTTCCCTTGAATTGTCTTGCATCTTAGTGAAAGAATGGCATGAAGTGATGAAATTATCATGTATAAAGACACTTAGAAAATTTCTAAGTCTTGGAAATCTTGACTTTTCAAGTTGACTTTTGACTTTCTTGATTTCTTGATGATCAAGTTTCATATTTTTGAATATCTTGATGAAATTTGATCCTTGGAATGTAATGTTGACCAAAAAGTCAAAGTTTGACTTTCTAGTATGCAATTGACCATTTTGCCCTTTTGCCAATTCCAAGCCTAAATTGATGTATCAGTGCTGCAAACTTGATGTCATAGAAGATCTTGTGAGAAAATCCTTGAGAAATGAGAGGGAAAATTTTGGGGTACAACAGCTGCCCCTGTTCAATCTTCTTAAACCTGAAGAGTTAGATTGGCAAGTTTTGCCATTCGTGACTCGAAGGTGAGAGAATGATTGGACACTAGAGTGCCCAGAAATTTGCACTCGGTGATGCGCGGTTGAAGGAATGGGCTTAAAGACGCCATTTAGAGAGGTGATAGAATCTTGTTGGGGATGGGCTTGTAGATGCCATCCAAGAGTGTTTGAGTGTCAGAATGGCGTCTGTGTCTGGAGCGTATCTGAACTGTATCTGAAGTTTGAATCTGTAACAGGATGGCATCCGTATCTGGAGCATATCTGAACTGTATCTGAAAGTTTTCTTTGAATGAGTATCAGGATGGCATCTGTATCTCGTGCGTATCTGAACTGTATCTGAATTAGTAACAGGATGACATCCGTATCTAGAGCGTATCTGAACTGTATTTGAAAGCTGTCTTTGAATGAGTATCAGGATGGCATCCGTATCTGGTGTGTATCTGAACTATATCTGAAAGCTGTCTTTGAATGAGTATCAGGATGGAATCCGTATCTGGTGCGTATCTGAACTGTATCTAAAGTCTGAATCTGAATGAGTAACAGGATGGCATCCGTATCTGGAGCATATCTGAACTGTATCTGAAAGCTGTCTTTGAATGAGTATCAAGATGGCATCCGTATCTGGTGCGTATCTGAACTGTATCTGAAATCTGAATCTGAATGAGTAACAGGATGGCATCTGTATCTGGAGCGTATCTGAACTGTATCTGAAAGCTTTCTTTGAATGAGTATCAGGATGGCATCCGTATCTGGTGCGTATCTAAACTATATCTGAAATATGAATCTGAATGAGTAACAAGATGGCATCCGTATCTGGAGCGCATCTGAACTGTATCTGAAAGCTGTCTTTAAATGAGTATCAGGATGGCATCCGTATCTGGTGCATATCTGAACTGTATCTGAAAGCATATCGTCAATGGTAACTGTTTAATCTTATCCTTGAAAAGGGTAAAATGTTGGTTAAAATACAAAGTTATGTTGCATGAAGTGTATGATGCAATATATGTGTTTTATCAATGTTTATGATATGTGGATGTAATGTATGCGCATGTAAGCTGATTCGCTGAGGAAAATAAATCCTTGACTGCTGCTGAGGATATGAGGATTCTTCATGTCTTGAAGTTGGAGTAATTGACAAAAATTCTGTGGCGGGCAATGCCATATACCGCTTGAGTAATCTGCTTGGGGAATCCAGAGAATTTTGATGACTTCTACTGGGGATTTAACAATGGGAATCTTCGTTCTGTTGCAGAACAATGAAAACTCTATGGGGAAAAAGCTTATTCCTATTTGGAAAAAGTTCAGGAGTTTCGGTCACCTGCCACTCTACTGGGGAATTATCCTAGGTTAGGGAGAAACAAAAGTTAGCCGTTATCCGGTTGATTTTCAGGTTTCAAGACAACTTGCTGGGGAACTTGGAGAAAGTGGATGGTTTCCACCGGGGATTAATAGTTTTGAAGTTTCAGCTCCGCTAGTGATCTTAATGACGTACTGTAGGGATTGTTCATGGAATAGCCTAAACACATTTTCCTATTCTTTCGACCTGTCAGTAATTGTCCTTTTTCATTTTGTTTATTTGTAAACAGTAATTATGTTCAAATGCATATGTTCATTAATAAATCATTGGACGTTTTTTGCAAATAAAACACAAGTGTAAAAGAAAAGGACAAATAGTTTTCTGTACTTTAAAGAGATATCTTTGTATTCACTTTGAATAAGTATTTTGTACAAAGGAGATAGACATCCTAGTAAGAGGATGGTGTCATTAAAAATAAGAAAAATTTATACAAAGAAAGATAGCTATGTGTGATAATCCCATGGGGTTCCCATTCTGCTATAGCCTCCGTATCTCTGAATATCTTGACTATTTGTTGCTTCGTCCGAAGATGATTGAATTGTTCAGAACTCTGAGTTTGTCAGTGAACAAATCATCCTCAAGGTGATCTGACGAGACATAGTCATATGCTTTAATTCCCTAACTTTTGCCTGGACTTCCCTTTCGGGTTTTCAATCCATCGGGAAACCCTTTTTTTCCCAAGTTGCCCTTTCGGGTTTTCAACTTGCCGGGTGTACAGATTTTTTTTATTTTATCCCTAATTTTTTCCCGAACCTTTTGGTTCGCCGGGATGCCCTTGTTTTGCCTAGGTGTATCAACCTAGCGGGTCTCTTATGCGTAGTATCTTTTGACTATGTCTGCGTTCGCAGGGTGTGGCAGGTCGTCGCCGTCCATGGTGGTTAAGATCATTTCCCCACCAGAGAAGATGTTCTTGATTACAAATGGTCCTTCATAGGTAGGAGTCCATTTGCCCCTGGGATCACTTTGTGGAAAGATGATGCGCTTGATCACTAGATCTCCAACTTGATATACTTGGCGTCTGACTTTCTTGTTGAAAGCCTTGATCATCCGTTTTTGATAATCTGACCATGGCAACAGTAGTAAGTCTCTTTTCATCAATTAAATTCAGTTGATCAAGCTGGGTCCGGATCCAATCATCTTCACTCAAACATGCATCCTTCATAATTCTCAAGGAGGGTATTTGAACCTCGATAGGCAAGACAACCTCCATGCCATTAACCAAAGAATAGGGTGTTGCCCCAGTTGATGTGCGAGCCGTGGTACAATACCCGCGGAGAGAAAACGGTAGCATTTCATGCCAGTCCTTGTAGGTGACTGTCATTTTCTGTATGATCTTTTTAATGTTTTTATTAGCAGCTTCGATTGCACCATTCATCTTTGGCCGATAGGGGGATGAATTGTGATGTTGAATCTTGAACTGCTAGCACAAGGCGGTGATCATAGTATTGTTAAGGTTCGTACCGTTATCAGTGATGATCCTTTCTGGGATACCGTATCGGCAAATGAGATTCTGCTTGATGAAGAGGGAAACAACATTCTTAGTAACAGATGCGAAGGAAGCTGCTTCGACCCACTTTGTGAAATAGTCAATGGCCACTAGAATGAAGTGGTGTCCATTGGAGGCTGTAGGCTTGATCTCCTCAATCATATCGATTCCCCACATAGAGAAGGGCCAAGGAGCTGTTAAGACATTTAGAGGAACCGGAGGCACGTGCACCTTGTCTGCATTGATTTGACATTTATGACAGGTCCGGGAGTGTTGATAGCAGTCTGCTTCCATGGTAGACCAATAGTAGCCTGCCCGTAGGATTTTCTTCGCCATCGTATGCCCACTGGAGTGAGTGCCAAAGGTACCCTCATGTAATTCAGCCATGATCTTTTCAGCTTCAATCTTATCCACACATCGGAGCAGAATAGAATCATGATTACGTTTGTACAGGATGCCATTACTTAGGAAGAACTTATTGGAGAATCTCCTTAGGAACTTTTTATCATTGATTGAAGCTCCTTCTGGATATTCTTGAGCCTCGAGATACCTTTTGACTTCATGAAACCAAGGCTGGTTCACTACTTCTTCAGTATTAATCTCGTGATAGTGTGCTGGTTCGTCCATTCGTTCAATGGTTATCTGGGGAGCGTCGTTATCCCAATTAAGTTTAAACATAGATGACATTGTGGCTAGAGCATCTTCTAGCTGATTTTCTTCTCGCGGGAAGTGCTCGAAGGTAATCTACTCGAAATGTGGTAACAATGTCAAAGCATGTTCTTTGTAAGGGATAAGGTTTGGATGCTTAGTGTCCCATTCTCCTTTGATCTGACTGATAACCAAAGTTGAATCTCCAAATACAACTAAAGATTTGATTCCCAAGTTTATGGCAGCCTTGAGACCAAGGATGCACGCTTCGTATTCCGCCATGTTGTTCGTACAGTTGAAGCAAAGTCTGGAGGTAAAAGGAGTATGACACCCTTCTGGAGATATGAGTACATCGCCGATACCATTACCAAGTGCGTTGGATGCCCCATCAAAGAACAGGGTCCATCGGGATCCTTGTTCAGGTCCGTCATATGGTCTGATTTCTTCACAATTGTCTAATGTCATGATGTCCTCGTCCGGGAATTCAAACTTCATAGACTGATAATATTCTACAGGTTGATAAGCAAGGTGATCATCTAGCACGCTGCCCTTTATAGCTTTTTGGGTAGTGTACTGTATGTCATATTCTGTTACGATCATCTGCCATCTAGCTATCCTTCCAGACAGAGCAGGCTTCTCAAAGATGTACTTTATCAGATCCATCTTAGATATCAGCAAAGTGGTATGAGTCAACATATATTGTCTTAGACGGCGAGCAGCCCATACCAAAGCGCAATAAGTTTTCTCGAGCAATGAATATCTGGTTTCACAGTCGGTAAACTTTTTGCTTAGGTAATAAATAGCGTGCTCTTTTCGGACAGACTCGTCATGCTGCCCCAATACACACCCCATTGAGTTCTCTAAAACGGTCAGATATATGATCAGTGGTCTTCCCTCGACTGGTGGCATCAAGACAGGAGGCTCTTGTAAATACTCTTTGATTTTGTCAAAAGCAATCTGACATTCATCGTTCCATCTGACTACTTGATCTTTCTTCAACAGTTTGAAGATTGGTTCACAAGTAGATGTTACGTGCGAAATGAATCTGGAAATATAGTTCAGGTGTCCCAAGAATCCTCTGACTTCTTTCTCTGTACGAGGAGCAGGCATTTCTTGTATCGCTTTAACCTTGGCAGGATCAACCTCGATTCCTTTGTTGCTAACAATGAAACCTAAGAGTTTACCGGAATGGACTCCGAATGTGCACTTGTTTGGATTCAACCTTAGTTTGTACTCCTTCAATCTCACAAACAGCTTTTGCAAGTGATCGAGGTGCTCCTCTTCAGTTCGTGACCGGGCTATCATGTCATCTATGTAGACCTCTATCTTATGATGTATCATATAATGAAACAAAGCTACCATGGCGCGTTGATAGGTTGCCCCGGCATTCTTCAGTCTGAATGGCATCACTTTGTAGCAGAACGTGCCCTACTGTGTGACAAATGTAGTTTTCTCCATGTCCTCAGGTGCCATTTTGATCTGGTTATAGCTTGAGAATCTATCCATGAAGGAAAACACTTTGTGTTGGGCCGTATTATCAACCAGGATGTCGATGTGTGGAAGTGGAAAATCATCTTTAGGGATGGCCCTGTTTAAATCTCTATAATCCACGCACATCCATTCTTTATTGTCCTTTTTAGGCACGGGAACTATGTTGGCCACCCATTGAGGATAAGAAGTAACAGCCAGAAATCCAGCATTGAATTGTTTCATGACTTCCGCTTTGATCTTCTCTGACATGTCAGGTCTCATGCGGCAAACTTTTTATTTCACTGGTGGACAGTCTTCTCTTATAGGTAGACGATGTACCGCGATGTCTGTATCGAGTCCCGACATGTCTTCGTATGACCAGGAAAAGATATCAACATAATTATGCAATAGCTGAATTAGATGCTCCTTGACACTCGGCTCTAAATTGGCACCCACTTTGATTTCCTTTTTATCTTCCTCGGTACCCAAATTGATTGTATCCAACAGCTCCTCATGAGGCTGAATAGCTCTCTCCTCTTGTTGTAGTAGTCTGGCCAATTCCCCTGGCACCTCACAATCTTCCTCACCTTCGTATTCGGCTTGGTAGATCAGATCTTCAGAGTCACTGAAGGCTATAGTAGTATCGTTACCCATGGGATTCGGAATGGAGGGGTACCTGCATTTGTGAGTGTGTGTGTGTGTAAGGGGTATAACCATCTTCAAACAATAAAATGTAAAAGAAAGACAATGAGCACAAAAGGTTTATATATGAAAAAGCGTCCATGATTCATTGAATGTCATATAAAAATGAAATAAAAACCCTTACAAATGGACTATTGTGCCTCGGGTAAGACACAAGGTTTTTAAAGTGCGAATTGTTCGTGAATATTACAAGTCTAATAGAAATGTAAAAGATAAATTACTGAGAGATGAAAGTTATTGGGACAAAGTCTTTGGCTTCCCAGTTGCGAAGTCCTCCGTTGACAGTTGGAAATATCCAATATTCCAAGTTGCCATCTTCTTCATTGCCTTCTACTGCATTGACCCCTTGGTTGCTAATCTCCACAGGTGGCCCCCCAGCGCGGGCATGGCGCACAACCTTCTGAGCAGTTGAAGTAAACCCCAAGCCAAACTTGTCTGATTTGTACAGAATGTATGGAAGCTTCCCCCAGATGGTGCATCCACCCTCTTCCACTACTGCCTTTGCATCCTTTAGAGATGACATCCTAAGTGGAGGTCTTGTGATCTTAGGAATCGAGGATACCGCCTTGGTCGCTGCTACTTCTTGAGATACTTCTTCAAAATGTTGGAAAGGGGTTTCAATGAACTCTCTATCCAACTCCACATATCAGAAAGAATTCAGATGACTAATCATGTACTACTCCTCCCCATGGACAGTTATGATCTTTCCTTGGACCGGGTACTTCAGCATCTGGTGTAGCATGGAAGTGACAGCACCGACATTATGAATCCAGGGGCGTCCTAAAAAACAGGAATAAGAAGGACAGATGCCCATCACATAGAAGGTTGAATTGAAAGTCAGATTTCCCACCTTTATCGGGATGTCCACCTCCCCATGGACCATCCTCTTCGAGCCATCAAATGCTCTCACCACTATGTTACTGAGTTTTAAAGTCAGCCCTTAGCAATCCAATCTATCAAGGGCTTTCTTTGGTAAGACGTTTAAAGACGATCCCGTGTCCACCAAGACATGGGCCAGAGTCGTTCCTCTACACTCCACAGAGACATGTATAGCCTCATTGTGTTTTCTCCCTCTGGGTGTCAAATCAGCATCAGAGAAGCCCAAGCCATTATCAGCTGTCAAACTGGCCACACAATCCTGGAATTGGTCAGCAGACGTCTCTTGTGGCACATGGGCTGTCTTTAAAAATTTTACCAGAGCTTTTGCATGTGCCTCAGAGCACAGCATCAATGCTAGCATGGAGATCTTAGAAGGGGTTTTCCCAAACTGTTCAACCACATCATAATCACTCTTCTTTATTATCCTCAGGATTTCTTCCATTTCCTTCTTGGATGTTTCGGGGATAGCTAGTGATTGAGCCTTCGTCCGGACAGGCTCTTCTTGAATGCTTTTTCCTTTATTATCAGCAGTGGAAGTAGGGATAAGGATTGTGTTGTCTTTGGCGGTAAGTACGCTTGTAGGTATAATCATTGGTACAGAGGTAATCTTCGGAATGGCCACGGGTCCAAAAACTGCCTTTGGAGGGGAAATCTCTAAAGAGAAGATTCTACCACTGCGGGTAATCTTGCTAGTTCTGGAAATATTTCTAATGTTGGAATTTTCTTCTTTGGAGCTTTCTTCTTCGACAGTCAGTTCATCTTGTTTAATACCATGGTAGTAGATTTCTCCACCATAATTCCATGGTACTGTTTTATCTGACTTGTATGGGACCGGCCCGGGCATTGTAATTATGAGAGGAGTAGTCTTCGAAGCTGATGTAATCCTCACGGGTCTTTTGGGGACCATGGAAGGATTGGCGGAGATGGTTATGATTGAAACGTCTTTAATAGGAATGGGTAAAACAGGAGCATTCTCAAACAGAATTTCTTGGTTATCAATCAGGCGTTGGATACCTGTCTTCAATAGAAGGAAATTGGCGGGTGAGGATAAGAAATGATGGCAGTCTTCCTTACATCCTGGGAATACACCAACTTTTAACAAATTCATCTTAATGATCGGGAGCGGAGTCAAAAGTTCATCTACTGTGGCAACAAATAAATCTTCCTCAACAACATTAACATTGTGACCATGCCTAGGCATCAGAGACGAAATAACATTTGGTTTCTCAGGTGCATCAAACTCAACCTCCTTTGCATCTATAAGATCCTGAATCTTGTTCTTCAGAGTGCAACAATTGTTGGTGTCGTGCCCTGGACTTTCAGAATGGTATGCGCATCTGGAATTTGGATGATAATGAGGGGACGCAGTATTGTGATTCTTTGGGGCCTCCTTTAAAGTTGCTAGATTCAATTTCAAAAGATGTGGTAGAACCTGGGCTAGAGTCATGTTAATCCTGGTGAATTTCCAGACTGGCCTTTCCACCCTTTGCTGGTTATTTATAGGCTGGTCAGATGCAGGCTTTAGAATCATAACGGACCCCACCACTGGTTGGCGCTCAGTTCTTCCTTGATTTCTGTGTGAATAAACAGCAGATACTTCCTTCCTTCCAGTGAAGGGTTTTTTCACAGCTGCAGAGGCAGACGAATCTTTCTGAATCTTCCCACTTCTTATACCAACTTCCACCCTTTTGCCGGTTAAAATCAATTCAGTAAACCCTGCAGAGGAACTTCCAATCAGATGATTGAAGAAAGGGCCTGATAGAGTTCCCAAGAACATGTCCACCAACTCCCTTTCAGACAGAGGGGGCTGCACTCTTCCGGCTAGATCTCTCCACTTTTGCGCGTACTCTTTGAAGCCCTCATTGGAAACCATCGCCATACTCTGAAGTTGAGTACGGGTAGGCGCCAAATCTGCGTTGTACTGGTATTGTTTATAGAAAGCTGCGGCCAGGTCTTCCCAATTATGGATGTCGGCCCTTTCTAATTGGTAAAACCAATCAAGTTGCATTCCTGATAAACTGCCTTGGAAAAAGTGGACCCACAAGTCTTTGTTGGTAGAGTGCGGCTGAATCTTTCTGACATATGATCGGAGGTGCATTTTAGGACAAGACACCCCATCATATTTCACAAATAATGGCACTTTAAACTTTGGTGGGATCACAATTCCTGACACTAACCCCAATTCCTCGAAATCTAGCCCCGGTAATCTCTATATTTCCATAGCGGTTAAATGCTCCTCCAGGTGTCTCTACTTATCATCAGCCGGAGGGTATTGTTGTTCAGAGTATTCCTCCTCTTCCTCCTCTTCTTCAGAGTCTGACAGAACTTCCGTTTCTCTTCCTTTTCTTTCCCCTTCATCAGACGTTGTTGGAAAATCTAAGGTCCTTCTAGCATGTCCCTGAAACCATGATTACCACACCAGCTGGCTTCTTCTCTTTCTTCTTTTTCTCTTTCTCTAGCAGAGTCTTCAGCTCCTCTTGCTCCTTGGCTAAGGTCATGAGTAACTGTTGAAATTGTGTGTTTTGAGCTTGAAGGTCTTTGACCGTCTGTTCGAGATCCATCTTACTGAAATAAACAGTAGAGAGATGAAGAAACTTGTTGCAAAGACCTGTTTATGTTTATGATGAATGATATGTATTCATGCAATGCTTTCAAGGATTTAGAAATTCAAATTTGTTTCAAACAAAAAGAAACACACGTTATATTGATAAGATAGAATTTGAGTACATCAATGCCCCTTGGGCAAAATAATACAAAATTCTAAGATAAAAAGACATTGCGCGTCCTCTTTGGTGCAATGTAGGTATTGAGAGTCTGATCTTCATGAAGTAACCGAGTGAGTTCCAAAACCTTCTTCTCGCTTGCGTAGAATTGGGCTTCAAAAGTATCGCGCTCTCCTTTGAGCTGTATCTAATCCCTTTGTAGGTCTTCGAGTGATGTAGGCATGTCAGGATGTAGGATAGTGTATGGAACTTCTCCCTCCTTAACATGCTCAATAATCACTGGGAGAATGGAAGGATAAGGAATCATAAGACTTTGAGCGCGGGTTCGTACCCACTTGAGGTAAGGCTCAAGAGGGATGGAATACTTGTGTCCCAAAGTCTTGCTATCCACCTTGATTAGCATCCTCCAAGCTCGGATGAATTTCTGGTGAAGACCTTGATCATCGTTGTCGTAGTTGAATACTAGGCCTTGAATCAGCATATCATGTGGGCCATCTCTTCGGGAATAACCAAACTGTCTCAGAGCTAAACATGGGTTATAGGTGATGCCTCCCATAATTCCAAGTAGAGGGACATTAGGGAATTCCCCACAACGGTCAACAATGATAACATTCTCTTTGGATCGAGAACACCAATGAATATCTGAATGTTTAAGCATCATTAACCTTTGTGACCACCTCAAACCTTGCTCATTCTTTAAGACTGATTGGGGAAGATGAGAAATAAACCATCTTTCCAGGAGAGGAGTGCAACACATAAGAACACCTCTTTTCCTCTTTGTACGAGTGTGAAAAGAGTGTAAGATATCCCCAAGCAATGTAGGCACCGGGTTGCATGACATGAAGATTTTGACAGCGCTCACATCTATGAGTTGGTCAGGATTGGGGAACAAGACCATCCCATAGATGAGAAGAGCTATAATCTCCTCAAAAGCTTTCAAATCTAGGGAATTTCAACAGCTTTGGGCTTTCTCAAACAGAAACTTTGCCAAGAAGCCTTTGACACCACTTCTAGTTTCCCAATGAGTTGTGACATCAGATGAGTGCAAGTGCAGGGCTTGAGCAATCTCTTCTGGCTTTGGATCTCTTTTTGTACCGTTGAAAGGTAGTTGATTGAGAATGTGAATCCTCAAGAGTTGAGAAAATTCTTCCAAAGTAGGCACAAGTTGATAGTCAGGAAATGTGAAGCAATGATGCAAAGGGTCAAAGAACTGGAAGAGAACCTTCACCATATCCTCCTCTGTGTTGGAGGTGACCAAGTTGAGTAGACGACCATGTCTCTCGGTGAATGGAGAGTTCTCAGGGATCCTTGAATCTAACTCCTTGAGTTGTGGAGGAATTCTTACAAGGTTGATTTGGATAGTTTTTCTACGAAGTGAATCCATATCCTACAAAACAAGAACAAAGATGAATCTCCAAAATCCTTGAAATGGTTAGTGAATGCATATGATGTTCATGATGTCCATGATGTTATGTACAAGCATGCATATGTAAACAAATCAAACAAGTTCTTAGTTTAGGCTTGCATGGGGTTTCATAGGTAAGTACCCTCTTGCAGTTTAGTTGGTTCAACCTGTCCTAACAATAGTAATCGGGTTATAAGGAGCTCAATTTCACTGGATTGTTTCCTTGGTCATTGTTTCAGCTCAAGCCTCTCTAATGGTGACCGAAATATCCCAAGAAACCAACCCTCAATGAGTGTAGTATCGAGTATCTACCAACTTCGGACTGCACCAAAGCCGGTCATCTCACTACATCCTAAAAGGCCAAGTTGGTCAAGTAAAGGGTTCTAGAAGTTCATTAGTGCTTCATGACATCACTCAGCGGCCCCTTATTCTCTTTTATTGACTCAAAGGCTACCGGTACCCACAAATATGTCACACTAACATAGCTATTTCTTAGACCATGTCGATATACCCCGCACAGTTTCCACAATGTATTGCTATTTACCTATAATGTTTCCCAAATCCGGGTGGAGGATTTAAACCCAAACAAAGAACCATAATTGTAAAGCAAACAAGTTAAACAAGGTAATCAAATAAATGTGATCTAAACCCTAAGGGAACCCCACTTTATAAATTTCCCCAGCAGAGTCGCCAGTTCTGTGATGCGGTGGGAGAACTGACTTGAGGTTTTGCGTTTTATCGCAAATGTTGCGGTTTAGCAAGAGTCGCCACCGACTTTTCTTTTATCCAAAAAGGAAAGGTGAAAAAAGCACAGGAAAGACCTTTAGAGATGTTTTCTTGAGTTCGGGGGGTAGATTATGAAAAGGGAAGGTTCTAGCACCCTTTTCATCTATGGTTTTCCATGGGCTCTTAGTTACTTGCTTTGGTTTATTTGAAATGGTGTTTGATGTGTTTTTCAAAGTATTTTGTAAAAGAGGCCATTCGTTTAGGCAATCTTTGTAATGATTCTCGTTTTTAAGAATGTATACAAAAATGTTTGTCTTTTGAAAATGTTTTCAATGTTTGTAAGATGTTTTTGAAATGTGTGCGTGTTTGTTTTTGAAAATAGAAAGGATTGTTTAAAATGAAGCAAATAACTTAGAAGCTATCTACCTACTCAAATATCTTTCTTATGTATTTCCTATTCCTTTGACATTGTTGACTTACCATTGATTTGGTAAGCAATCTTATCTTTGGATGTAAACGGGATGGGCGTGGGTCATCGTATAACCATGACAGCAATGTTGCAAAGTATCTTAGCATTTTTGAGGGACCAAGATCATTTTGTTTAGGCAACTTTTGAATAGCGTCATCGAGGGGCTATGATCTTATATTTGTTTTGTTTTGCTTTTTCCAAGATACTTCGCATGCGTAACATGGCCATTTTATTTTAAGAAACCAAGTGGGAGAAACCCTAAGGGTGCTTGTGTGCAAAGTGTATCATTTTGCATGCTTTTGATTTTGCCTTGTATTTAGGGTTTTCTATTTTGTTGTTTTTATCTTGCCATACACACTTATTTACTAGCAATATATGAGAAGCAAGTAAAAAGCGAAAAGTAAAATCTAAGCTATTACATCACTTTAGGGGGATTGGGGTACAATTTAACAATGGGGGTGAAGTAGGAATTAAAATATTACAACCATATCGAATGATAATAAAAAGAATGTGAAAATAGTGCAAAATAAAGGAAAAATGCACTTTTGAACTGCTATGTGTCGACCCGTGCTGCTATGCATCGACACATAGCTTCTCCTTGCCCCTGTAAAGTGAAATATGTTCAGTATGAGTCGACATATAATAGGATGTATCGAATCATACACCTTTTTCCATCGACGCGAAATGCGTATGTGTCGACTCATAGTCCTTTCCAGTTTATGTTTTGTGACCTGAACTCAGTATGGGTCGATGCATGAAGGTCATGTGTCGATTCATACCCTGTATTTTCACTAAGATGGGTCAACACATGTGGATATGTGTCGATACATACTGCATTTTTCTTCCTTAAACACCACTCTTTGCATACATCAGTTAGTTTTTAACATAACAGGAACAACAAATAAATGATTAACTTCAAGAATAATGATTGCTATATCCTATAAACAGAAAAGTTGATGTATGGAAAAGGCAAGGTAAAGATGACTTACCTTGAAACTGCACTTTAATTTTTGAGTCCAAATTCCTTTCAAGATGTTGTATGAACCTTAAGGAAGCTCCAACAGGCTGCTAGACTTTCCTTTTTGTTGAAGGTTATTAAACAACCTCTGTATGGTATGGACTGTTTGGATGGTTTCTAGATGGAATATGCAAAGTGTGAGAGGTTTTAAGGTTTAGACTTCAAAACTCAAGAGTGGAAGTCTTAGGTTCTGTTATGGCTTTTTTGAAGGTTTATCAATAAAACTACTGGTCGTTCACTCTATTTTTCTAACTCTTTTCCAACCTGTTTTTTCAACCTCTTTCTCTTGCAACTGACCTCTCTATTTATAGAGAAGGTTTGAGATTTGAAAACTCAGATTTTTAATCACATGTTATGGCTAGGTTAGATTGTACATGAAGCAAGCTTGAAGATTGTAGTTCCAATGCTTTGTACTTTATTGCATAGAGATGTTGGACACTTTAAGCATGCCCTTCTGATTTTGGTGTGATTAGAACAACAAGTTAGAGGCTCAAGAAATTGACTTTATGATTAAAGTGAACTTTGCAAGAATGACAATGGTGCCTTTGTGCCAAAAATAGAAAGATCACTTGAATAATGCTTAAACCCAATGGACCATAGCTCAAAAGTTTATGTAAGTATTAAATTATGGTAAGAGTTGAAAGTCACAAGGCTTACAAATTGGAGATTATGCAGCATGGGTTAAGATTTTGTTCCTTGTTCATCATAAATCTGCCTTGTAAATCAAGAATGAATGTCCAACTTCAGATCCTTGTATCTCCTAACTCAAATAAGATAAATTCATGCTCTTGGATGTTTTGGAAAGCTTGAAATACCCTCTATAACTTTCATGTTGGCCACTTTTGTTAAATCAAACTAGAACTTGATGAAAAATGGGCAAGAAGTTGGGATAAAAACCTGACCAAAACTGCTGAAAATTTCTCTAAGTGTTTAAATGAAAATGTCATGACTTCATGAATTTATAACCTGAAATCCAAGCCTGTTTAGGAGAAGTTGTGTAAAGAAATGTTGTAGATATCATGGAGATCTACAACTTTCATGTTGAAAGTTTCCCTTGAACTGTCTTGCATCTTAGTGAAAGAATGGCATGAAGTGATGAAATTATCATGTATAAAGACACTTAGAAAATTTCTAAGTCTTGGAAATCTTGACTTTTCAAGTTGACTTTTGACTTTCTTGATTTCTTGATGATCAAGTTTCATATTTTTGAATGTCTTAATGAAATTTGATCCTTGGAATGTAATGTTGACCAAAATGTCAAAGTTTGACTTTCTAGTATGCAATTGACCATTTTTCCCTTTTGCCAATTCCAAGCCTAAATTGATGTATCAGTGCTGCAAACTTGATGTCATAGAAGATCTTGTGAGAAAATCATTGAGAAATGAGAGGGAAAATTTTGGGGTACAACAAATATCATAATTCAAAAAAAAATTATATATTCGCAATTATTCATCATATAATCAATTAAATAATAATCTATTTATTTTTGGGTGTTACAACTCTCCCCTACTTAAAAGAATTTTCACCCTCGAAAATTACTTGGCAGAAACAAAATCGAATAAGACTCTCAACTGATCCTCATGTTCCCAAATCCAACTTTCACCAGCTGGTCCATCCCCTAATAGCTTCACTAAGGCAATGTATTTACACCGCAATTGCTTCACTTCCCAACCTTCTATCCGCACGGGTGATACTTCAATAGTTAGGCTATCTCTCATCAATATATCATCCATTTGGATCATATGCGAAGGATCCATAATGTATATCCTCAACTGAGACACATGATACACATTATGAAGATTTTTAAGCGACAACGGTAAAGTAATCCGATAAGCCACCTCACCTATCTTATCTAATATCTGATTTGGACCAACAAAACACGGTGTAAGCTTCCGTGACTTAAAAGCTCTACCAACACCAGTTACCAGAGTAACTCTAAAAAACACATGATCATCCTTTTGGAACTCAAGTGCCTTCCTCCTTTTACCATGATAACTCTTCTGACGACTCTGAGAAACTTTCATCCTCTCTTAGATCATCTTGATCTTCTCATTTGTTTCCTGCATAATCGCAGGTCCGAGCATAGCACTCTCGCCTGACTCATACCAACATAATGAAGTTCTACACCTCCTATTATATAATGCTTCATACGTCTTCATACAGTGACAAGTGGCTATCCCAAGCTCCTCCATGTTTTAGCACACAAGCCCTCAACAAATCCTCTAAAGACTGAATAATCATCTATGTATGACTGTCTGTCTGAGGATGATATGCGAAGCTCAACCTTAACTTAGTACCAAAAGCATTATGCAAACCTTCCTAGAACTTTGACGTAAACCTCAAATTCTATCTGATACGATACTTGAAGGTATCCCATACAATTTCAGAATCTCCTCAACATACATCTCAGCTAGCTTCTCCATAAGATGATTGATCTTCATCGGCAAGAAATGAGCCGACTTAGTCAACCTATCCACTATCACCCAAATCGAATCATTGCCCTTAGAAGTCTTCAGCAAACCAGACACAAAATCCATAAAAATATAGTCCCATTTCCATTGCAAAATGTTTAACGGCTGCATTAGGCCCAAAGGCTTTTGATGCTTAATCCTCGACTTCTGACAAGTAAAATAAGTATAAACAAACTTGGCGACTTCCTTTTTCATACCAGGCAACCAAAACAATTCTTCAAGTCCTGATACATCTTCGTGGCACCGGGATGAATACTCAGTCCACTTTGATGCCCTTCTTCAAGAATAACCCTCTTAAGCTCTGGCACATCTGGAACACAAACTCTATCACCAAATCTCATTACTCCATTCTCGTCAACTCTGAATTCACCCCCATTACCTTGGTTAATCAAGGTCAACTGATCAACCAACTTCAAATCAGACTTCTGAGCTTCTCGAATTTCTTCTAAAATACCACAAGTCATTTCAACATTCCCAACCTTACACTATTAGGAGTTTCTTCAAACACAAAGCTCATATCCCTGAATTGTTCATTAAATTCTAACTCTTACACCATAAGAATTAACATATGTAAAGAATTTCTACTCAATGCATCGGCCACCATATTTGCTTTACCGGGATGGTAATTCAAATCAAAATTGCAATCTTTCATCAACTCAAGTCATCTCCTATGCCTCATATTCAACTCTTTCTGATCAAACAAGTACTTTAGACTCATGTGATTACTAAACACTTTGAATTTAGATCCAAAAAGATAATGTCTCTAAATCTTCAACACAAACACCACAAATGCTAACTCTAAGTCATGCATATGATAATTCCTTTCACGAACTTTCAGTTTCCTAGAAGCATAAGCAATAATCTGTTCATTTTGCATCAATACACCACCAATAACCGTATTAGATGCATCATAATACACCACGAAAGACTCACTCGGATTAGGAAAAATTAATACCAGAGGGAACATCAACTTCTTCTTCAATTATACAAAACTTTCTTCACACACAACATCCCACACATAAGGTTGACCCTTTCGAGTCAACAGTAACTCCAACTTAGAAAACCCTTCAATGAACCTTCGATAATAACTCGCTAAACCAAGAAAACTTCGAATCTCGGTTGCAGACTTCAAAGTTTCCCATTGCAACACTATATCAACTTTAGAAGGATCCACAATAATTCCACCACTAGAAATCACATGGCCAAGGACACTTACTTCCTTCAACAAAAAATCACACTTTGATAACTTTGCATACAATTTCTTTTCTTTCAACACTTGCAACATAATTTGCAAATGCTCAACATATTCCCCTTCTGATTTAGAATAGATCATAATATCATCAATGAAAACTACAACAAACTTGTCCAAATACGAATGAAATGTTTAATTCATATACTCCATGAAAACATCAGGTGCATTATATACACCAAATGGAATCACAATATAATCATAATGACCATACCTTGTTTAAAAAGCCGTCTTCAGAATATCATCTGGTTTAACACGAATCTGATGATAACCCAATCTCAAATCAATCTTGCTGAAAACACAAGCACCCACCAACTGATCCACTAAATCATCAATCCTCGGGAGTGGATACTTATTCTTAATAGTCACTTTATTCAACTTCTTGTAGTCCACACACAATCTCATACTTCCATCTTTCTTCTGAACTAACAATACAGGTGCACCCCACGGAGAAAGACTCAGTCGAACAAACTTCTTATCAAGCATTTCTTTCAGTTGTTTCTTAAACTCATTCATCTCTGAAGCTGACATTCTGTGAGGAGCCATCGACACTGGACTTGTACCTGGCACCAACTCTATAGAAAACTCCACTTCATGTTCTAGAGGTAAATCAATTATATCGTCTGGAAACACCTCTAGAAATTCACAGACAACAAGTAGATCAACACTCGCAGCTTCACCATCAACTCGCAATGATGCAAACATTGCAAGCATTAAAGCTTTACTTCTAGGAGTTCATTCACTTGCTTAGTAGACAACAACATTAGTTCTCCATTATCACCAAACTTAAGGAACCTCAAAGTTTTATTATAACAATTGATATGAACATAGTTAAACTCCACCCAGTTCATCCCAAGAATAACATCAATTTGGTGTAAGGGTAGACACACTAAATCCATCACAAAACTCTTACCAAAGATAGTCAAAGGAAATCTTGCACAAACAAAAGTATTAGTAATAGAACCACTAGTAGGAGTATAGATTACCATACTACAGTTCATATCAGATAATTTCAATCCCAGCATAGTAGCACATTCATACAAAATAAATGAATGAGTAGCACTATTATCAATAATAGCAACCAACTCAACATTGTTAAGAAAACAAGTACCTCAAATCAAGTTGTCCTCCTTAGAATCCTCCGATCCACTCAAAGCAAACACTCTACCATTGGTCTGAGCAGCAACATCATTCATATTTGACTTCTGACACTGGGTACTGATATGACCATGTTCTCCACAGTTAAAACAAGTTGAACCATCATTCTTGCACTTAGGAGCATGATGACCCGTCTTACCACATTTGTAACATCTCAGGACCTTATTCTCACATTAATTGGAATGGTGACCTTGTTCACCACTTCTAAAGCACTTGACATGAGTGGGAGCCCTTCCCCCACTTGTCTTCTTCCCATCGAAAACCTTTTGTTTCCCTTTATCAGCTGGAGCATTGTAAGGCTTCCCACGGTCTTGATTCTTCCCCTTCTTATCATTCATCATATTATAATGAGCCTTACTATCCTCTTCATAAATTCAACAACTATTCACTAACTCTAGAAATCTACGGATTTGTTGATATCCAATCGCTCGTTTTATCTTTGGACACAACCCATTCTTAAACTTGATACACTTCGAGAATTCAGCAGTCGCTTCATTGTAACATGAATAATAATTTTCCAACTGCACGAATCTCGAAGCATACTTAGTCACAGTCAAATCCCCTTGTTTTAACTCTAGGAACTTAATCTATTTCTTCCCGCGCACATCCTCAGGAAAGTAATTCCTCAAAAACTCATTGTTGAGCATAACCCAAGTAACGAATTCACTCGCCATTTCCAGTCTCTGACGGGTGCCGACCCACCAGTCACCGGCTTCCTTTACCAGCATATACGTACCAAACCATACCTTTTGTGCCCTTGAGAAATCCATGACCCAAAATATCCTTTCAATCTCCTTGAGCCAAGTTTGCGCTCAATCGGGATTGTACCTACTCTTGAATATAGATGTTGCACCCCAAAATTTACCCTCTTGTTTTAAAATTTTAATGGCTTATGTTTCATCATATGCGTTTATATATTGTGACAATATCAAGGTATTTTGGTTCCCAAGTTCTTTTACAAGCTAAGAAAGATGGATTATATTGTCAACCAGTGCAAAGATGAGTCTCATGCCCTAAATTTTCGAGCCACTCAAGCTACAAAGGTTTTTAATACCTCAAGACATCTCAATTGTCTTATTGATCCATCAGAAGTTTGAAATTGGCAAGAGTATTGAAGTGAATCACTATTCTCCTAATCATCAATTAAGATTAGGGTTTTGGCCAGATGAAGTGTTTGATTCTTGTGTGGGCTAACTTTATGAAGCAATATCCTCTCATTGTCAAATGAGGCATCTTTTTTCAAATAATTTCTCACTGTGTTCCTTGAAATTAGGGTTTTAAAGCTTGATCATCACCTCCTAACACTAGGGACCAAAATTAGGTTTTTGGATTTAATCAGAATCTCTTTGAGTTTTTTTACTCAAACTTGCATCCATTATTTTCTACATATCCCCAAGCATCTATGATTTAAGAATTGAGCATCAATTTTGGTTGGCAGAGATTCAATTGATCAATTGGGGGTAAAACATTCATTTGAGCAAAAGTCAATTGTTGACCAAGTGGAATTTTAGTCAAAGTTGAGGTTAATGATCATGTTTCAACATCATATTGCCTATGGTTGAAGAAATTCAATAGAAATATTGATTTTGAAATTAACTTGTTATGAAGGTATCTTGGTGAAATTTGAAAAATTTCTAGATATGTATAAGGCTGAATTTCAAAAATTCATAACTTCTTAATTTCTTATTGAAAATGTGTGTCGCACCCCAAATTTGCCCTACCTTTTTTTACTTTTGTCTGGATTTGAACTTGGCATCCCATTTGCATCATTTTTACTAGGTCGTTTGCATATCCCGCATCTCATGGAATAAGGCACTTTGGTTTGAAGTATTAGGGTTGTGCCCTCTTTATGTCTAATTTTGTTTTTAAGTTTCCTCATCAGGTTAAGGACAAGTTCATCTAGGTCTTGAGCAATGGATCGTGGAATTAAGTTTTAAGGTGTCTTGGGTTTCTTTCTCATCAAGTTACAAGGTTGTTTCTCACTCGAATTCCTCATATCCTGGATTAGGGTTTATTTCCCTATTTGTTTGTCAAGAATCTCTAAGTCACCAAGTCAAGAGTTTGAAGTTTAAACTGATGAATATGGAACCCGGGTGCAAGAAATAAGGTGGTAGGTTCATGATGATCAAGGCATGTCTTTGTTGCTTAAGTTACAAGTTACTTATGGTTTGGATATCCAAGTTAAAGTTCCCGTTGAGAGTGAAAGTTTGGTTTAGACGTGATATGAAGATTGAGGATTGAAAGATAAGGCACATGGTTACTTGAGATACAAGTTACTAAGGTCATCTGTGATTTCTTGAAGTTCAAGTTACAAAGTGAGGTGTATTATTCAAACCATTCAAGTGGGAATTTCTAATTTCAATTAAGATTCAAGAGTTGTTTGGTTTCCATACAACAAATTCATCATTCATAAAATCCACTCAAGTTTTGTATTCAAGTTACATTTTTTTGGGGAAATTTGCAAAACGGATTACAAGTTAAATCACAAGTTACAATTGTTTGTTTACAAAAAAGAAAGAAATGCTTCTTCTTCAAGTATCTTTGCTTCACTTCAAGCAACTCGTCCTCCTTTCCCTCCGTGACTTTTCTTCATCTTTCAACCTCGCTTTGACTGTCCAACCCTTATGCTCATGAAACAAGAAAGAGAAAAGTTAGCAAACATCAACATGTGAAAAATTCCAAGAAAGAATTAATTGTTAAAAGAAATTTGCATTTCATCATTAGGGTTGGCATTTAGAATCAGAAATCAAAAAAGTTTTTATTTTCAATTATAAGATATCTTCTCCTATTTTGCAAATCACAAAAAGCCTGAGCTTTGGTTCACAAAAGGGAAAAGAAATTCACAACTATTTCATTGTAAAACCAAGTCAAAACTGCCATAAAAAGCTAGCTAAACAGGCATACAAAAAGGAAAAATAGAAAGCGACCAAAGAAGCCTAAAGTGCAACGAACAACAACAAAAACCAGTGCAACAAACAGCATAACAAACAACAACGAAAAACAGCAGGCCAACATGCGTAGGAAAATAGCGCAACAACAACATGTAACAACAAACAAGGTAGCATAGGCAGCATAAGCAAAACCAATAACAGCCTTGACCAAACAAGCCAAACCTGCAACACAATACAAAAGGAAAACCTGCAGCAAAACAAGCCAAGGCAGCAACAACGAGTAAAACAAACTGCACAACAGTAATTCATGAAAAAACAATGCAGGCTATCAAGTAGCTCACAAAACCTTATGTCATCATATTCCTAAAAAGCACCAACCCTTCAGAATTATGTAAAAAAGCAGGACCACTTTACATCATTGAAAGATAAAGAGGAAAATAGATAGGGTTGAAAAGATATCACCTAACCCAAAACAATCCAACTACATGTCAAAGTCAGCCCTGAAAAACCTGTGCCAAACCTGTTGCTAGCCAAGCATATCACTCCAAGTTTTGCACCTAAATAGGCTAACCCAAAACCTACATCCTAAAGCATAAAGACAGCAAGCCAATAATGTTCAAAACTTCACCAAATTCCCTCCAATTTCCACCCTGATATCAATATAAGAAGAGCCACTGTTTCATTGAAAGATAGTGAGATTTCTTACCGAGTAAAAAAACCAAGGAGAACACATAAAATAGCAGCTACCCATAGAGCTAGAAAACGAAAAGAGGGTTACCAAGTAAAAAACACAATACACAGAAATCACAAAAAATGTACTAAAACCACACACATCATTTGCCAAGCCTATGCATAATCCATACTCTCTATAATCTAACCTTCACCCATCTTTCAAACCTACTGTCATCATCATCATCATCGACACTGCAAACTCTCCCAAGATTCAACAACACCAATTGTTCACCACCCTAAACTAGAAGAAGATATTAAAAAAAAAAATAACCAAACTCTATAGAAGTGGAAGGGATTTCTTGAGCTCATCTCTCTTGAAGCTCCGTCGGAGAGACTCTGACAGGTAATTGTTTCTTACCATTTATATATCTCCATGCTTGTGATTGACTGTTATACGAGCAAAGTCATTTTATTCTGTTTTTCATGAATGTGTTTGTCTTTAAATCTGAACCATGAATCTAAAATAGTAAGTAAAACAATGAAATAAAATAGAACAATAGCATGTGATGAAATCGAAAACCCAAAAAAATTCATCCAGATTTCTCCCTCATCTCTCAACCATTTCAAAAAAATTCTTGAAACAAAGTTGTAGATCTTTATGTGATCTACAACTTTGGTGTTTACAGTTTTCAATTTTGTTGAGAATTGAGAGAGAAAATTGAATGAGAACATGAGCTGGTGAAGTTGTTGCTTTCACAATTTTTTGGGGTCTTAAACATATTTTGGCTTCATGTTTCATAATGCGCTAACATATGATTGGTAGATTTAATTTTCTGTGTTATTCATGCCAATCATTGGATAGCCTCGTGATTGGTCAATGAGTTTTTGTGGGACCAGCGCTGAAAACTATGTTGACTTCTATTTTATTTTATTTAATTCTTTTTGTTTATTTTCACAATATTTCAATTGATTTCTAAAAGTTATTTAAAATATTTTTATTAACAAAAAATTTCTGAAAAAATCATGAGTGAATTTTAAAATGTCTATTTTATTATTATGATTTTTATTTATTTTTCTAACATTTTTCTATATTAAATAAATAAAATGGTTAAAATAATTTTAATTGGTTTTTATTTTATATAGTTTTACTGTAAAATTAATTCTGAAATTTTTAGGAACCCTTAAAATTCACAAAAAAAAAAAAATTCACGTTCCTCTGGGTTTTCCTGATTTTTCGATGGTGTTAGACCTCATTTATTTTAGGTTTTGTTTGGTTTTCAAAAAGTGAGAATTGATTTAATGGTTTTTTTTTGTTGAGTTTTTATTACTTCCTTTTGAAGTTTCAATATAGTTTACTCACTTCCATTGATCTCAAAATTACAAAAGAAATATGTTTAAGCTTAATTAGGATGTTAAGGTCATATTTTTTATTTTCGTGGATTTTTAATTCTGAATTTTGTATTTTATACAAATTTATCTTGTTTGATGGTCATTTAAGCCTACTTTTTAGCTAGTATTGATATTTCAATTTAATTTTGATATTTCCATGAACTTTTAAGTTGATCAAAGATTGGTTTCTAATTTGTAAGAGAATTGAGCTCCTTTGTTCATTTTTGTTGGGATTTTATATCTTATTTTTCTATTTTTTATAGAATATTGAAGTGAACATGTCCCTTTGGCCTAGTTTAATTGAGTCATGCTTCATTTTGAAACTTATGGATATAATTTAAGGCCAATTTTTGGTTATGATATGATCATTTGGATGCTTTAATTATATTTAAACTTGTTTTCATTTATTAAAAATTGTATGTTGATTATTTAGTTTTTACCTTGAGCATAAAGTTTGTGTGGTTTGCAAAACCCTAATTTGTGATTCTTGTAATCTTTTGAGCCAATTCTTGATATGATTATGATTCCATTAATATTTAGAGATATGATAAAGGCTTGAGAGGCATTTTTATATCCGTTTGATCATTTCTCATTTCATTTTGAGATGGATCATTTCTTATGCTTCTTTATTGATTATGTAAGATAAAATGAATGCACTTCTGCAATACATAATGGATCAAACTTCTTTATTTTTACTCTATTCTCACAACTTGTTTAGGATCTTAAGTTTAACTTATTTGAACCATTTAAGCATCCTAAATTGAATTTATTTATGTGCCTAAATTCACCAAATGAGATCAAGGTTAGGAGTTTGTTTTGATGCATTCCTTTGTCAAATACTTTTGATCCATAATGAGTGAAGCTTTTTGTTTTTTCTACTGACTTCTAAGGTCATTATTCCTTTAAAGCATAAATCCCATGATTCTATGGCTTGCACTCAATTACAAGTCCACCATGATTACAATTGGGAGACATTTCCTTGTTTTAACATAGTTTGTTTGTGATGATGTTTTAAATTTTCTTTAAAGTACCAATGTCCAACATCTTTATGCTTAAGTATTTTTATTAACCTCTATTCTCATCTCATTTCTCATGCTTATTTGATCCTTGGTTAAGCAATCACTTTCTAACCAACATGGTGATATATAAGAAGCTATATTCCCTTTTCTACTTATGTTTTGAGCATCATTGTCTAATGATTGACTCATGAGCTTTGGTGCCATGTCCCACGAATGTATCTTTATTTTGGCTACTTCCCATAACATCTAATAACATTGACTTTGATTTAATTAGATCATAATACTTATATGCATCAAGGGACTATAGTTTGTCAATATATCATGACACTTGAGTATGTTATCTTATTGACATTTCTTGAGGCTTTAAGTTCATGATAGATATCTTGTGAGGGTTTTAGCATTACTTTATGACACACAAGATATTATTTCACTCTTACTTGATCTTCATCAACCTCATTTGATCTAAGACAAGTATCATCCTTTTTAGATGATTTTATTCATCAATTAGGTGACTTTTTCTTGTGTATGAAGTTTCATCTTCTTACTTGGTTGATCTTGAACATCATCTTGATTTAACTTATTATACGAGTAACACATTGCATAATTCTTCAATTATTCTCTCTTCTTTTAATCTTTACTTGTTAATTTGAGCATGCTTGCTTGCTTTATTTGGCCAAATCCTTTGTATGCTATGTATGTATTCTTTTCCCCATACTTGTGATTTTTGAATGTTTGATATTAGAGATCATTTTCTATTGACATGTATGCTTTGACACCCTCTAAACATGTTCCCTATTCATCTATACCTTTATTGTGCTTCACTCACCTTTAAGAACATGTTAAGGTTTTGTTTTGACCTAGTCTTACCTTATCTTTTGAATGTTATTAAGTAGTAATACCTTAGGGGTATTATAGGTCATTGATATGTTTTATCTCTAAGTGTTTTATTCTTACTTCACTCTTACTTGACATGTATTTCCATGTTCACTTGATCACACACTTGTTCTCACCTCACATCACAACTTTGATTGAAACTAGTTTGTGTATTTTGGTGTTTGTACCATATTTTCAATGACTATTTGAACTTCTTATTGACAATTAGGTTTATGATAAGTTTATAACATATCTATGATTACCCTTTCTTCTTATTCTTCTTCTTCACATTACCTCTTCTTTTCTAATTTGTTTGCTTGTTAGCAATGCATGAGGATGTACATTTAGGTTTGATTGTGATCCTTTCTTTATTTTATTATGTTGTGAATCTTTCTAAAGTATGTTTATGTGATGATGATAAGTACTTGATGTGTTTTCTTCAAACTTTTACACGTCTCCATCTATATCACTTCATTTTAACCTTCTTATACTATGCTTGGTTAGACACTTGACACGTGAATGCTCCTATGCTAGTATGCTTGCCTTTTTACTTTTCTTGTGATCTTTAGATCTCTACTTCTTGTGCATGACACTTAGGGAATTGTTTTTACATGTCTAAGTATTATCTTTGATGTCATATTGTTTCCCCTTTTTTTGTTTGTCACTTACTTGAGATACAAATCTTATCTTGTCACTTATCTACACTTCATCTTCTTCTTTTATGCCTACTTGTTAGTTTAAGAGGATGTTAACATATCATCTCTTGGTGATAATTTGTCATGTTATGAAGCATGTTTATACTTAGGTATCCACCTCTTGTCTCTCAGTTTGATTAATTATTTTGACATCTGTTAAAGTTTTGTCTTCAAAATGCACACTTGCACTTATACATGCCTAGTTAGGTAAGTTCTTCTACTTCTTGACCCATGTTGCTATGCTTAGGGTAGTATAAAGTGTACGTCATGTTAGGACCAGAATTAATACCTTAATTTGATGTGCTTTTATGACATTCTCCTTGGATTGCTTATCATTTCCCTCTTATTTTCCTTATTCACTTCTTCAAGTTTGTTCGTGAGATCTCTATCTCTTATGTGTTTTATCACATTGTTTTATGTGCTTAATATTTTATCATCTTCCTTCTTGATGTTTTATCATCTCTCCTCTTATGCGTTTTATCACATTATTTTATGTGCTTGATGTTTTATCATCTTCCATCTTGATGTTTTATTATCTTTATATGATGTTTTATCATCTCTTCTCTCATATGTTTTATCATGTTGTTTTGTGTGTTTGATATTTTATCGTATCTTAGTTGATGTATTACCATCTTTTCCCTACTTGATGTATTATCATCTTTGTGTGATGTTTTATCATCTTCTCTCTTATTTGATATTTTGTCATCCCCTCTTTATCTTGATGTTTTATCATCTATTACTTGATGTATTACCATCTTTGCCATACTTAATATATTATCATCTTTGTGTGATGTTTTATCATCTTCCCTCTTATTTTATGTTTTGTCATCCCCTCTTTATCTTGATGTTTTATCCTCCCTTATATACTTATTACTTGATGCTTTATCATCTTTTATTTCTTATGTGCTTAGGTATCTATCCTAATTGCATGCATGTTTATATGATACTTGCTTTCTCTCTTATCTAAGTTTGATTGTTTGTTTCTTCTTCCTCTTCTTCTTTTTTATGAGATTGCCATGTTCCCCATAGGATTTTTAGTTCATTCTTCTCTAAGTTTGAACTATATAGACCTTAGATTTGCTATCTATGCATTAAAACATTAGGTAGATCTCCCTCTTATCCCAACTTTAGGTCTACAAGCATGACAACTTTTGAGGTGAACTATGAGTGCCTTGATCCCCATTGCACGGTCGGTGGTACGTACGCACAAAGGTTCACAACTGTGGAAGACACAACTATTGCAAACATTTTATTTTTGTACCTAATACTTTGCATCCAGGCATTCCTTTTTACCATTAAGCTTTAGACATAGATTATATACACCCTTAAATTAGAACAAACTTAAGTGGATCCTGTGGAGTACCATAGACGTGAGGGGTGATAATACCTTCCTCTCACGTAACCCACTTCTTTACCCTTTATCTCTTGGTCATGATGAACATGCTCATTTCCTTCCCTCGGGTTTACTCAATGTTTCCTTTACCTATCTTGAGATAAATAACATTGATGGCGACTATTTTGTATTTCACCTCCCTTCGCGCTTTGATGAAAATCCCAGATGCGACAGTTGGAGACTCTGCTAGGGAGAGGTTAACCAATTGTTGGTCCATACTTAGTGTTGTACCCCAAATTTTGGCCTCAAATTAATCAAGACAAATTTATTCAAGATAGCTCCTCATCATGCTCATGAAGGTCTCAATTGCTCAACACCACTCAAACAATGATCAAATGAACCCTCCTCCTAAGCATTGACCTACATCTAGGGTTTTGTTTTTACGAAGGGAAATTGGACTTCTAATACCTCAAGTAGATTTCATGGTTTCTCATATGCTTCAAAGAATCCTCATGCCAAGTTTCAAGCCTTGCAGCACAAGTTTGCTCAGTTAACTACTCAGAAGATTAAAAATCAATTGTATTGGACACAAAGTCAACTTTGACCAATTTACAGTCAAACTTCAATATTTTCGGTCAATATAAAGATTTTGAAGTCACATTCATCATTTTATCAAAGGTTTGATCATGATTCATCAAGAAAACTCAAGATTCATCAAAATTCAAAAGTTACTAAATTAGGGTTTTCTTAAGGAGAAGTCAACTAGACTTTGACCAAGCATAACTTTCACATACTTCATAAGAAATTTATCAACCAAATCCTAACTTGAATTAAATTCAATTCTATACAACTTTGTCTCTCTAAGATCAAGGCCAAAAATACTTCATTTGAAAGATATGGGCCAAAATTTACAGGTCTTTTTAAAAGTCAACAAAAAGATACTTTTTGTCAAAGAACTTTACATAAAGATAAATTCTTCAAATGGAAAAATGATCAACATGAGAGTTGTAGGGGACGTCTTGAGCTTTCCAAAAAATCAAAGATCACCTTCATATGATAAAACTTAAGCAAGCTATGAGTTTCACAAGTTGGGAAATTTTGAGAAAATGCATGAAACCCAAATTGAGCAAACTTGAATTTTTGGGCTAATGGGCTTATCTTTTAAGTTCCAAATGTGTTCTTGACCTCATAATGGACCTCTAAATCCATTCATGCACCATGATAAATTTTATCTTATTTATTTTCATTTTTATTCATTTAAATTCAAATTAAATAAAAAAATCAAATGGAGGTGCACGACTAAAAAGGATTAAGATTTGATTTTTTTGCGGCCCCAAAACCATACAAAAACTGTGTGAGGTTATTATTGTAGAAAATCCTGATATTTTGTCTTATTCAAATTCTATTTTTCAAGCAAAATCAAAAGTTGTTTCATACAAGTCCAAGCCCATTCTCATTGACCTAATCTTCATCTATATATAGTCATCATATTCATACACTCAAGACACGAAAACCTTGCAAGAATACTCCCACAAAAAACCTCAAAATTTCTCAAAGTAGGGAAAACTTGAAACTTTGTTTTCAGTCTTTCTCAAAACAAGCTAGCCATCCAAATCGATTCCAGGGGCATTACAGAGTAAGTTGGGATCATCCTTGATGATCAAAAGAGCCTGAAACAAGCATCCATGCATCACCGATTTACATAATTTCTTGATTTTTATATTTTAGTTTCTATTGTGCTTTACTTCATCCTAATGATATTAATGTGTTCCTGAGGTATAAATATGCAGTTCTGGATCATCACATGAATCCCATAATGCCAGAATCATGTGTTGCCTTTCTTGAACCGATTTACAATATTTTCTTTGTATTTCATTATGCGGGGAGAATTATCCAAAACTAAGGCCACCATTGAATTCACATCCCTCAAATTAGAGGGTAGGGTCCTATTATTCATTAGCATACTCTATTTTACAGGTTGTAAAAACATACTCACCAGAGAAGAAGACCAGAGCTAGGGTTGTGGCGCTTCTCCGGCCCCTCTGGTTTGGTTTATTTCATATTTATTTGATTTCATTCCACTATCGGATGTAACAGCTGCCCCAATGAAAAGAGTGTGCGCGTTAAGGCATTGATCTATAAGGGCGTGGATTCGATCCCTGCCTTTTGCAACCTTTCTTATATTTTTCCAATTTCTGCAGGTTTTATATATTATGCAACGCCCCTGTATTTCTAACACCAACCAACACTTGGCTTGGTGGTAAGCTGCACATGGAAAGTACTGAAGGGCATGGGTTCAACACCCACCCCATACATTTTTTTCCTCATATTTTTCATTATCCCTATTTTCTTTGTTTTCACTTATTTTTCTTTTCTTTTAATTAAACCTAATTTTAATTAACTTAATAATTTTCTAATACTAATTAAATTAGGTTTAGTTTTTTTAACAATTAAAATTTTGTCTTTTATTTTTATCAATTAAATTAATTAAACCTTTTTTTAAAATATTAAAATCAATTAGAGATTTTAGGGTTTATTAGTTATTTTTATCACTTAAAATTATTTTCTAAAAAACAAAACATTTTCTTTTCTCCAAAATTTTTTCACATATTTTCTTTTTTTTGCTATTTTAATTCTTAGATAAAAATGTATAGGTTGCATTATTCGATTGTAATAACTTAGGTTTATTTTATCACTTTTTTTTTCTAATTATGTATTTGCTCCGAGAATGTAATAATTATAGGTTTAAATTCTCGCAATCATTATGTAACTTCTCTGAAGCCTTGTAATAGCATAGGAACTTTTCTTTCCACACCTTTACTTCCTGCTATATTTTATACTGCTAGTAATTAGGATTTGTATGGCAAGATAATAATCAACTGATAACATAACCCTAAATTCAAGATAAAATAACTGAATTGAATTACTATTCACACTCGCATCCCTAGGATAACCTCTCTTTGTTGCCTTTACAACATGGTTGTGTCCCTCGAAATTAGGGATACTTTAGCAAAGTCCCTCCGAATAAAAGATCATAGTCCCTCGATGACCCTTCGATGTTGTCTACGAAAAATGATCTAGTCACTCCGATAAACTGCTAAAGAATCTTTATATGTTACCTTCAATGACCATACGATGACCCTTATATTGTCCCTTCACATCCAATGGATAGGGCTACCTACCAACTAATGGTATGGATATCACTATCTCTAATGGAGAAGGAAAATAATAAAAAATACTTTAGTGGGTAAGAACTCCTAATTGCTTGCTCACAACCTTTTTCACAAATAATACATTTTCACATCACTTGCAAACAAATATTTTCAAAACACTTTGTACGTATTCTTAAGGACTGATACAAGAATAATTACAAAGTTATCCTTACACTGGAATTTCAAAATATTTTCAAATCACACACACACACACACACACACACACACACACACACACACATACACACACACACACACACACACACATACACACACACACACACACACACACACACACACACACACACACACACACACACACACACACACACACACACACACAC
The DNA here is from genome assembly GCA_948472305.1 of Vicia faba. Lineage (NCBI taxonomy): Eukaryota > Viridiplantae > Streptophyta > Magnoliopsida > Fabales > Fabaceae > Vicia > Vicia faba. The sequence goes on from OX451737.1 coordinate 674,373,486, forward strand.
ACACACACACACACACACACACACAAAGCAAGTTTTCCAAGTGAGCTAAGAAATTAAGTAGATAACTATGGATGAAAAGGGTGATAACACCTTCCCTTTTCATAACTTACCCCCTGAACCCAAAATCTATCAAAGGTCTTTCCTGTTCTTTTCACCCTTTCCTAAATATTGAATAAAATAAAAGTCGATTGTGATTCTTTCTATTCACGCATTTGGATAAAACCAAAAAAGTCAATTCTCCCACATTTGTTTACACTCTTGCTATGTCGGGACGACTTGCTGTCAAATGTAATAAAGAGCCAATCATACCTCTATACTTTTTAGTATCAATTGGAATACAAGATTCATCTTGATCAACATATGTACCGGAGCCCATTGGAGTATTCATCACTTTGCAACTATCCATATCGAACCTTTTCAATAATTATTTGCAATACTTGGATTGGTTGATGAAGATTCCATCTTTTAGTTTCTTAATTTGAAGTTCTAGAAAATAATTCATCTTACCCATCATGGACATCTCGAAGTCTCCTTGTATCATCAATGAGAATTCTTCACACATTTCTTTATTTGTTGAACCGAAGATGATATCGTCAACATAGACTTGAATTAATAAAGTGTTACCTTTGATTTTCTTAATAAACAAGGTCTTATCAACTTTACCTTTTTCGAATCCTTTTTCTCATAGAAAATTACTAAGTATATCATACCATGCTCTTGGTGCTTATTTCAAACCATAAAGAGCTTTTCTCAACTTAAAGACATGTGAAGGTTTCTTAAAGTCCTCAAAACCTGGGGGTTGTTTGACATAGACTTCTTCAATGATGTAGCCACTCAAGAATGTGATTTTGACATCCATTTGGTATAGATGAAAATTTAATGAACAAGCATAAGCACATAATAAACAGATAACTTCTAACCTTGCAACCGGAGTGAACGTTTCTTCAAAGTCGATTCCTTCTTCTTGATTATAACCTTGGGCCACTAAACTTACATTGTTTCGAACAATTATACCATTCTCATCAAGTTTATTTTTAAACACCCATCTGGTACCTATGATGTGTTTACCACTTGACTTAGGAACAAGTTCCCGAACTTGATTTCTCTCAAATTGATTTAATTCTTCTTGCATAGAAATAATCCATTGATCATCTCCCTAAGGCCTCTTCCACTTTAGAAGGTTCAATTTGTGAGACAAATGACATATTTAAGCATGCATCTTTGATATTTAGTCTAGTTGCAACTCCTTGACTAATGTCACCAATGGCTATATCAATAGGGTGATCTCTATGAGTTCTCCATTCCTTGGGTAGATCATTGATATTTGATATTTATTGAGAAGTATCTTGTTGTTGATATGGTTGATCCTTATTTGTATGTTTAGATGATTCTTCATGAGGAAAATCTATTATATCATCATCATCGTCATTACAAATAATAATATCCTCCTTAGAGAGGTTAGATTCATCAAATGATACATGCATTGATTCCTCAATTTTTAAAGTTATTTTATTATATACTCTATAAGATTTACTTGAAAGAGAGTAATCGAGAAATATACCTTCATCTGAATTTTCCTCAAACTTCCCGAGATTATCTTTGTCATTGTTTAGGACAAAGCTTTTGCATCCAAAAATGTGAAAATAAGCAATGTTTGGTTTTCTTCATTTGAAAAGTTCATACGGTGTATTTTTCAAGATAGGTCTAATATTAACTCTGTTACCTACAAAGCATGCCATGCTTACCGCATCCGCCTAAAATTATTTTGGAAGATGTGAGTCGCTAAGCATCGTTCTTGCAAGTTCCACAAGAGACCTATTCTTTCTCTCCACCACTCAATTTTGTTGAGGAGTCCTTTGTGCTGAAAAGTTGTGAGAGATACCTTGTTCACCGCAAAAATCTTCAAAGGAGGTATTTTAAATAGTTCGTATTCTTGACTACGAGTGTTCAATCTTGATCTTTTAACTTCATTCGTTCCTTCATGAGTTTCTACAAGAGTGTCCCATATTTCCTTCGCGACTGTGCATGTTGAAACACGAAAGAATTCATCCATGTTAAGTGCACTTTGAAGAAGGTTAATAGCTTTCTTATCATAAATGACTTTTTTCTTATCATCTTCATCCCATGCTATTTTTGGTTCTGATGAACCAACACCATTGACAACACATGTTGGAGTGAATGGACCATTTTGGGCAGCATCCCAAATTTATTCCCCTTGTGCTTCTAGATGTGCCTTCATGCGTATTTTTCAGAAGTCAAAATATTCACCACAAAATAGAGGAGGCTTGTTGTTACTACCACCATATTTAAAAGTAGGTTATGCGGAATCCATTTCTTGGATCGAAAAGGAACAAGTTACCTTAACTTGCTCTGATACCAATTGTAAGTTCAGAGAACGCCTAGGAGGGGGGGGGGGGTGAATTTGGTTCTTTAAAAAATTTACCAGTTTTTGTTAAACATATAAAGTACTTTTCTTGTTATGATGGTGATAGGAAATGGTAAAGTGTGTAAAGTAAAAAGACACAGCGATATATACTGGTTCCCCTCACAGACCGAGAGTACTCCAGTCCCCTTACACAAGTAAGAGATTTCACTATAGTTAGAATGATTGTACAACCTATTCACACCAATTGTCATGCTTACTATCTAACCTATAGGGAGATCAAAGGCTCTTAAAACCTTTAAGTTCTAAGCCACTAAGTGCAATAATAACAATCCTCTTCAATGCACAACTTGCTTCCAACAATCCTGGATAGCAAATATATAATAAGTGTATTTGATTTTTACAAGAGTTTGGATGAAGGTGAATAATGAATCAATCATTTGATTGATATTCTCTATCAAATATGAAAATAAGAAACAATTACTCTCTTTTGTGCTCAAGAAAACTTTCAATATGTAATGAAAATTATGTTCACAAATCTGAATATAGAAAGATTCTTGTTAAAGTTTTATAGAGATTTTTTCTTAATTTGAAAGAGGTTATTTGATTTTGAAAAATCAGAAACAATTTATAGTGAAGTAATACCTTTTAAAAAGTCATGGCAAAGGTTGGAGAGATTCTGAATAATTGAAAGTGAAAAGATACAAGTGTTTCCATGAAGAGATGTTTCTCAAAAAGTGCAGGAAAATAGTGGTTTTTCAAAATCTGGGAGAATACAATCGATTGCAGTAGTGTTACAATCGATTGTATCATTTTAACATTGTAAAAATTTGAAAATTTTAACTATGACAATCAATTGTCATATGGATGCAATCGATTGCATTAACTACAAAATCATTTTCTTCATGTTTTTCTAAGTGTACAATCGATTGAGGAAAAGGTGCAATTGATTGCACTAGATCAAGAAAATTTAAATAAACTATTTTAAAAATATATCACTTTAATTTTTCTCATTTTTTCACCAGAATCTTTATATGCATGATTAAAAATATTTTTGAGCACTAAGATTATTAAATTTTGGATTTACATATACCTATTTAAAAGTTGAAATCATAATCTTGACTTAGATCTTATGCTTTGAAATATCTTTGTCTTTAAGCTATTGAGAATTTTGTCGTCATCAAAACATATGTAGATCATTTGAAGAGCTTGACTTCACATTCTCCCCCTTTTTGATGATGACAAAACATTCTTCATTGGATGATTTGTAATTTCCAAGAGAATTCTCCCCCTAAGTTGCATAACTCTCTTTTAATGTGAGAAGTTCATGACTTGATTATTTTAAAATTGATTTCTTGAAGGAGTATTTGTTTGTACCTTAAAATTTGAAAACAAGGAAATATACACAAGCATACAAGCATTTTCTCCCCCTTTTGACATTATCAAAAAGAATAAAAGATGAGAAAGAAAATAAAAGTAGACGCATAATATCTTGAAAGATAATACATAGAAACATTAAACTTAGAAACATAAAGCTTAGAAACGTGAAACGAGAAACATAAAGGCTAGAAATATGAAACTAGAAACATAAAGACTAGAAAGACATAGTAAAAACAAACTAAATTTTAGAAATGCCTAGTCACCGTTCATGTTATCTGCAAAAAAATTACCAGCTTGACCTTCATCATTAGCGAAATCATTTCCAGCTTGACCTTCATCTTAAATGATGAAGCTTTGTATTAGATGATTTAAACATCGTTATCATCTAAAATTCCTAGTTCTCTTCGAATTTTGAAAAATGGTTCTCTTTCCAAAGGTTTTGTAAATATATCCGTAAGTTAATTATGAGTATCTACGAATGCTACTTCGACATTGCCTTGATGCACATGATCACGTAAAATATGATGTCGTATGTCAATGTGTTTGGTTCTTGAGTGCATGACCAGATTTTTTGTAATGTTTATCGCACTTGTGTTGTTGCATCATAGAGGAATACATCCGAGATCATGTTCATAGTCACGGATTTAGTGCTTAAGCCAAAGAATTTGTGCATAACAACTACCCGCTGCTATATACTCTGCTTCGACTGTGCTAAGTACAACACATGCATGCTTTTTACAAGCCCATGATACTAATGCATTTTTAAGAATGTGACAAGTACCACGGGTGCTTTTCCAATCAGTTTTACATCCTGCATAATCCGCGTCAGAATAACCAATTAAATTGCAAACACTACCTTTTGGATACCATAAGCCAACATTGGTTGTTCCTTTGGGTTTGCTTGAAAGCGAGAAAAAAGATAGACACTAAACATTATGTCAGGACGGCTTGCTTTCAAATATAATAAAGTGCCAGTCATACCTCTATACTTTCTAATATCAATTGGAATACCATATTCCTCTTGATCAACATATGTATCGGAGCCCATTGGAGTATTCATCACTTTGCAACTATCCATATTGTTGTACCCCAAAATTTGCCCTCCTATTTTTCCACAAGAAATCACAGCTTCAGGTTTTCCCTGACTTTTCAGATTGGCGTAAGAATCAGTCAAACAGACTTTTTCTTATCAGTCTATCCAAATTAGGGTTTTCATGGACACTGGAACAGTTCAAGCAGATTATTAGGGTTTGGTTGAGTTTGGCTCAGGGTTTGATCAGGCGGACGCTTCTTTGACATTAAATCAAGAACTAGGGTTTGTGCACGCATTCTCAGAAAGAATTAATTCTACAGTTCTTTTCAATTTACTATGGGATATGGGTTGAGGTTTCTGATTAAGAGTTTGCAGTGTTTGATTTAATCAATGAGATAAAGGACACGTGGACGTTTGTTTGATTAACTGTGCAATGTTTTGGATTATTCGGAACACCGAACGTTTATTGATTATTTATCATCTCTAAGTTAAAATTATTGGATAAATTCCAGTTATTATAATTCAAGAAATATAAATAATTAAATAAACAATTGAAGAGGAATTAAAGAGATATCTGACAAAAGACTTTTATTTATTTTTAATTATTTGTACAAGTGTTATTTAAATACAGTAATTATTTACAAGTATTTATAATAATATTTATTACAATGATTAAAAGTAAAATAAAATTACATCCTAAAGTTTCCTAAGTCTTCATCTTCTACTGATGCTCCCCATTGCTCAATTGATTTTCATCTGCAAAAACAAGAAAAAAAGAAAAGAAGTCAACACAGATGAATTAAAAAGGTAAACAAATATTTAAAACTCATCATTAAAAGTGATTGGCTGGAATCAGTTTATTCACCCTCTCTGCAAATCACAAGAAAATTCTTGGTTCACAAAGAGGGAAAGGGAAATATGCTTGCAAATGTATGAAATGCACAAAGCTACATGGAAATATACAAGGCTACATAATTCCAAATTTTCAACCAAAGAGGCAAACTGAACAGCCAAGTGAATATGCCAAAACAAGTCACAGTTTCAAACTAAGCAAACTGAATGTCAAAACAAACTGTCAAAAGCTGTCCAAAGAAGATATAGAAAGATATCAAAAGCTAAAAGCTGTCAACAAGTACACAAAAGGCAGAAAACTTGGAAAAGAGATATGCAGAGAAAAACCATAATGCAAGCAACATTTCAAATATTATCCATCACTTTCCAGTTAACACTTTTTCAGAGTAGAAAGTACAGTGTAAGCAATAAAAAATGCTTTTCTGTGGAGAGAGAAAAGAGAGAGAAGATAGGCTTACAGTGGGCAGGCTTAGGCTTAAGAGATATAAAAAAACCATATCAGAACAAACAACGAAGAGGCAGAAAAATACAAAGAAAAATAAGACAAGCTCTCAAGCCTGTATCAAAAACACAAACAAAGCTGCCTCAAGCTTCAAACCTGTGTCAAAAGCCAAACCTGTTTCAAACACAGAACCATAATCTCCAAACTTACAAACTGAAACAAACCCTCAAGCCTTGCTAAGCATAAAACATAAGCCAGCCTGTCAACACAAGCCTAAAGCCTTCTTTCAAGCTCATACCAAAAACCAGCATATGAACCTGCCTGTTTCAAAACAAACCTTTAAAGGCCCAAAAAAAAAACATAACATAAGTCCTAAAGCCAGTCAAAAACCTGCTTGCCTCTAACCTGCTTCAAACAGAATCCCTTTCAAAACAAGCCTCAAGCCTGTTTCCAGCCATCAAAACCGGCCTCTAGCCCTGTCAAAGGAAAACTACACAAAGCCTTTCAAACCATAAGCCAAAGCTTGCATAATACCAAAGCCTGTCAAAACACAAGCTTGCCTCTAGCCCTGTCAAAGAAAAACATCACTAACCCTAACAATCTTTGTTTAAAATCCAATCCATCCAGATGTCCAAATAACAAAAATGAGTGCCTCAGAACTAGGTTCATCATAGGCGAAGCTAGCTCAGTCCAAAAGAGAGAAAGAGAATCAGAATAAGGCAACATCATCAAGTTATCAGAAGCACAACAATAAGGCAACTCAGAACCAACATATCAACAACAACTGAAGCAACAAAATCCTCAGAGCCAAGCTCCTCACAGGATCAAACAAATCAAAGCCAAAAAGCCTCCCAGAATAAAAGAGCAAATAAGCAATCAGAGAAAGCGATCAAAAGAGGAAAAGAAAGTTATACAAGGGTTTTCAGACATTCATCATAAAACCAAAAGCAAGATATAAGTACCAGATTTCCAGCAAAGCTCACAGCTTCATACTCCCTCCGTCTTGGCCGCCTGAGGACACCTCCTATCCACTTCTCCTCCTCCGTCTCCAAAAGCCAGCAAAGTTATAAATTTCCTTTTCCCTTTTCTTTTTACACCTCACAAGAAACAGATAATAACACAAAATATCAATGCATGAAAAAGCTAAAACACGAGCAAGACAAATCCAAAACCCTAAGACATAAAAAATGGAAAATGTTACCTTTTCTTGTCGCTGCTGTGCTCAACCATGGAGGGAGGAAGAGTTTACGGTAGCGCCTAGTGGCCATAGGCGGAGTTCTTCCAGGAACATCAATGGCATTTGCTTGAGGAAGAAGAATGATGAAGACGATGAAGGGAACGACGCCTTTGTAACTCTGTATCCCTATTCTGAAAATAACAAATGAAACCCTAAAACAAATTTCCAAACTCGTGTTTGGGCCTCTGCCTTGACAAAAAGCCTAAGCCCAATAGATTCCAGGCGTGTACCCCCCCCATTAACCTCTTTCACACACATTTTGGGCCCAGCTTTCCCCTTACGCCCATATAACCTTTTTTATTTTTAACCAACACCTTTTTTTTTATATAACTTAATTCTTCTTTTTTTATTTAATATACTAATTACTCATATAAAAAATGTTGCTAATACTTTTCATTATAATTAAAAAATACATACATATTAGATTTTATTAAGATTAAACATTTTTTTTCTTTTATTAAAACCTTTTTTTTTGTTTAAATTTAAACCTTGTATAAAACATTAATAAAATACATAAAAAAATAGACTTCTTTTTTTTAAGGTTGAACATTCCTTTTTTTTTTTAACTAAAACTTTTGTTTGTACATATTTAACAAAAACTCAAAAATAAATAATAATACTTAATAATACATTAGGTTCACATTTTTATCACTTGTAAAAAATCACATACACTTTCACAAATACTTTTATTTCTCTTTGATTCTTATACTTTGCTATATTTTACATTGAGAATATGACGATTCAATTTGGTTGTAAATATTATTTGGACACTACTATCCTGATAAGACTCATCCCCATTTGTAAATATTTGTACCCCCATCCCCGGATACTTATTTGTAATAGCTTAGACTTCAAATTCACGCAATTTATCACTTTTCATATACTGTATAGTAATTAGGGTTTGTATGCGAAGATTCAAAATCAACCGCTAGATAACCTAATACAAAGATAAATGCATGATAATCAATACACCAATCACACTTGCACCCCTAGGATAATCCCGCTTGTTGCCTTCAAAAATGGGTCATGTTGCATGTCAAGTTTCTTTGGCAAAACAAAAACAAATCAAATGATCATAGTCCCTCGACGACGCTTTCGAAGTTGCCTAGGCAAAATGATCATAGCCCCTCAAGCAAATTGCCAAAGACACTTGGCACCATTGCATTCATGGTCTAAACGATGACCCGCGCCCGTCCCGTTAACATCCTAACGCAAGGTTGTTCACCAAATACAATGGTGAAACAATATTGTTAAAAGGGTTAAAGCACGAGAAAGATCTTTGAGTAAATTTAGGGGTAGACAACTCTTAGTTACTTGATCAAACTTGCAAAAACACACTTGCCTACTTTCAAAACACACCTCCACAACACAATTTCAAAACAACTTTCAAAAAACCTTGAAACATCTTTTCAAAAAGACACACACCTTTGTAAAACATTCGAGTAAAGAATTGTTACAACGGTTTCCTAGACAAGGCATCTTTTTTAAAACATTTTCAAAACCACACACACACAAACACCATTTCAAGCAATTGATAATCAAGGCAAGTGATCTAAAACAAGTAACTAAGAGCCCATGGATAACCATGGATAGAAAGGGTGCTAATACATTCCCTTTCTATAATCTACCCCCCGAACCCACGAAAACATCTCAAAGGTTTTTCCTGTGCTTTTTAACCTTTCCTTTAGGATAAAATAAAAAGTCGGTGGCGACTCTTGCTAAACCGAACAAGTGTGAATATAAACGCAAAACCTCAAGTCAGTTCCCCCACCGTATCACAGAACTGGAGACTCTGCTGGGGAAAGATTTAAAAGTGGGGTTACCTTAGGGTTTAGATCACCTTTACATACTTGCTTTGATTGCTTTGATTGCTTTAATTTTTTGGGTCTTTGTTTGGGTTTGTTGTAAATCCTACACCCGGATTTGGGGGCACTTTTTTAGGTAAATAGCAATAAAACTGTGAGGGAACTGTGCGGGGTATACCGACATGGTTGAAGCAGTAAGCTATGTTAGTGTGACATATTTGTGAGTACCGTTAACCCTTGAGTTCAATCAAGGAGAGTACGGGGCCGCTGAGTGATGTCGTGAAGCACTAACGAACTCTTAGAACCTTAATTGACCATCTTAGCCTTTTTAGGGGTAGTGAGATGACCAACTTTGGTGCAGTCCGAAGTTGGTAGATACTCGATACTACACTCATTGAGGGTTGTTTTCTTGGAATATTTTGGTCTCCAGTTAAGTGGCTAAACCAAAACAATAAACACAGAAAATAATCCAACGATATTGAGCTCCTTAGAACCCGGTTTCTATTTTAGGACAGGATGAGCCAACTAACTTCAAGAGGGTACTTACCTACAAACCCCATGCAAGCCTAAGCCTAAGGACTTGTTTGCTCTGTGTGAATATGATTACCCGTGTATACACTCGCTTACTTTTGCATACATGTACATAACATCATGACATCATACCATAGCATTTTCAATAACCATTTCAAGGATCTCGAGGGTCTGTTGATGCAGGGTCACGTTGAACCAGACGTCTACCAAGGGGCAAGAGGTTTTTTATTCTAAACAAATGCCATCAACGATCAAGTGCAACAACTTGAATCAGGGGATATGACCCACTTGACATGGTGAGCTTGATTCTCGTGGAAAGACATCCACATGTGCAAAGTTCTCCAATCAAAGATCGAAGTTCAACCTCTAACATTTTCTTGTGTTTACCCCAAGAGATCCTTGAACACATGCATCCATATATCATGCATTGCATCATGACAATTTTTACTTTTCAAGTTTCCTTATTCTCCTACTGTTTATTTCAGTAAGAGATGGCTCTAGAAAGGACTGTCAAGGATATCCAGGATCAAAATGCCCAGCTTCAGGAAATGTTCTTGAACCTGTCTTTGGGGAAAGAAGAAGTGAAAGCTCTCCTCACAAGGGGCATGGTCCAGGGGAATTCAAGCAATGCCAGGAGTGATCAGTTGGAGGAACTGCAGTTCGAGCTGGCAACAATGAGGATCCAGATGATGGAGCAACTGGTGGGCCAGATGGCTCTCATCCAGGACTTGGCTCAAAGACAAGAGGAGCTCAGAGTTCTCGTCAACCAACTACTTCGGGACAACCAAGTGGAGCAAACATCTAAGGTTGAAGAGCAAGTCACCACTCAACCCCCCTCCAGACAAGAAGACAAGGGAAAGGCTCCTCTACTTGCTTCAGGGTCACAAGCCCATCAACAACCTCGTCAGCGTCAACGGGGTAATCAGCGTAAGAAAAATACGTCGGGAAGACAGTTCACTGAGACTGACATATCGTCATCTCTAATACTGGAGCGCTTGTTGGAGGTCAATCTGACTGCTCTGAGGGATCCTATTCGGAAGCCCAATACCTCCGCTCCTAACTATCATCCCGACGCATTTTGTGTATACCACTCCTATAGCCCGAGACATGACACCGACGACTGTTGGGCCTTGAAGAACAAGATTCAAGATCTGATTGACATTGGGGTGCTGAGATTCATGCCAGATGGCGAGATGAAAATCTTCCGTTAAGGGTTTCTCCACCTGAAGTGACAAAGCTCAAACTGAGAGACTTTTGTTTCATTTGGATTTTCAAGTTGTAATCTCTTTGTTCTTCAAACAATTATCTATTAATGTCAAACTTTGTTTCATTTATGCATTGCATATGTTTGTCTTGAATTCATCCATTCGTTTTCACTACTCTTATGCTTTCCTTATGATATTTTAACTCTTGATAAAAAGCTGCAAGCCTTTAGAGGGAGGATGACGAAGCAATACCACATTCTCATACAGTATGCTTTTGAACAGACCTTGCTGATGATGTACATGCATTTCTTTCAATTCCCAAACACTGGAGTTATAAGGAAGATAATCCCTAGTCATCCCCTTCGAGCCAAAGAAGTAGGAGTTTTCTGTTCTAAACAAATTAAAACCTTTGATTAAACCTGGGGCAGGGTAATCGCTCAGTTAATTCAAAAAAAAAGATGCGCATTGAAGTCGCAAACTCTCAGTTCGTAATACAACGAACGACATCAAAAAAAGAAAAACATTCCTTTGGAATCAAAAGACAGTGATGGTTCCTCATCTCATAGGCATTCATTATCTCTAAAAAAAAAGCCCACTAAGCCAAAACCTATAAAGGAAGCTTAAGAAAGTTGGGGCATCTCGCTGACTGTAATCTCGAAAAACAGGAACAGTCAGGCAAAAGTTAGGGATAACAAATCAAAAGAACGAGGTCACTACGAATCCTCAAACAACATGAAAAATGTTGCAAAAATGACTTCCCTCCAACAAATTCAACTTGTGTGAACCATCACCAAAAAAGTCGTTCCAAACTCGAATAGAGTTTGACGCACAATTAACTGAGTCTAGGATTGAAGGACATCACGAAGAGCGGGTGGGTACAAATATACTTTGAGCCTTTATCCTTTGTTTCTTAAGCCGTGAACCAAGCCACGTTACAACCCTTCAAAAGTCCTAATTGAAGCATGGGTTAGTTCGAAAGCATACTGTTACAAAAGGTATCCAGACTCCTGTAAGGATTTGCCCTAAATCTTGTGTTGAATTTGTCTTATAAAAAGTTTTCTGCTAAAAAACGCATTTTTCAAAACTTCGAGACAAGCATAAACTTTGCATTATTTGAATATCGTTGTTTGCACATGGTTATTTGTTTGACAGCGAAGAAATTCCTACAGCGAATGTTCAGAGGAACGAAAAATCTCTCAGTGAGTAAAATCACTTCAAGAAGGATGACACTTCCAACGATAAATCTCCTATCAACAAGGGGGCATTGACATGTCACCATCCAGCACGCCTGGGGCAGTCCAGTCAAGGTTTCAACAGATCTTTCAAAGTTCAGTTAACCTGGGGCAGTCCAGTCAAGGTTTCAACAGATCTTTCAAAGCCCAGCACGCCTGGGGCAGTCCAGTCAAGGTTTCAACAGATCTTTCAAAGCCCAGCACGCCTGGGGCAGTCTAGTCAAGGTTTCAACAGATCTTTCAAAGTTCCGGGGCAGTCCAGTCAAGATTTCAACAAATCTCTCAAAAGTTCAGTGAACTTGGGGAAAGTCTCCTTCATCATCACTTGGGGCATTCGAATGTCAAAAGTGTTCAACAATTCCTTCATCACCTGTTGGAAGATACAGTTTCAGATACGCTCCATACACGGTATCCATTCTGTCACTCATTCAGATCCTAGTTACAGTTTCAGATACACTCCAAACAAGGAAGTCATTCTTCTACTCATACAGATCTCAACTCCAAGATAAAGTTTCAGATACGCTCCAGACACGGTAGCCATTCTGTCACTCATTCAGATCCTAGTTACAGTTTCAGATACACTCCAAACAAGGAAGTCATTCTGCTACTCATACATATCTCACCTCCAAGATACAGTTTCAGATACGCTCCAGACACAGTAGCCATTCTGTCACTCATTCACAATATCAGACCACCGCGAAGCCTGGATTACGACCAGATAGTGGTATCTCCTAAGAGCAAGCTATGAAGCCCGGATTCGACCGGATAATAGTTTAATCCCCAACAAGTTATTGTAAAGCCTGGAGATCGACCAAATAGCAGTTAACAGTTAACAGAATGAAGACTCTCATCCTTAAAACCTCAGAAGATTGTTATACTCCCGATTTCTGACTGTTAATAAAATGAAGACTCTCATCACCTCAGAAGATTGGTATACTCCCAATTTCTGACCCTTAACAAAATCGGGATCAACACCTTCCGAGATTTCCTTCTAGAGATAGTTCAGATGTGACCCAGACATGGCGACATTCCAATACTTATTCCAGATTTCCTTCTAGAGATAGTTCAGATGTGACCCAGATATGGCGACATTCCGATACTTATTCCAGATTCGCTTCTAGAGATAGTTCAGATGTGACCCAGACATGGCGACATTCCGATACTTATTCCAGATTCGCTTCTAGAGATAGTTCAGATGTGACCCAGACATGGAGATATTCCGATACTTATTCCAGATTTCCTTCTAGAGATAGTTCAGATGTGACCCAGACATAGCGACATTCCGATACTTATTCCAGATTTGCTTCTAGAGATAGTTCGGATGTGACCCAGACATGGCGATATTCCGATACTTATTCCAGATTTCCTTCTAGAGATAGTTCAGATGTGACCCAGACATAGCGACATTCCGATACTTATTCCAGATTTCCTTCTAGAGATAGTTCAGATGTGACCCAGACATGGCGACATTCTGATACTTATTCCAGATTTCCTTCTAGAGATAGTTCAGATGTGACCCAGATATGGCGACATTCCGATACTTATTCCAGATTCTCTTCTAGAGATAGTTCAGATGTGACCCAGACATGGCGACATTCCGATACTTATTCCAGATTTCCTTCTAGAGATAGTTCAGATGTGACCCAGACATAGCTATATTCCGATACTTATTCCAGATTCGCTTCTAGAGATAGTTCAGATGTGACCCAGACATGGCGACATTCTGATACTTATTCCAGATTTGCTTTTAGAGATAATTCAGATGTGACCCAGACATGGCGAAATTCCGATACTTATTCCAGATTTCCTTCTAGAGATAGTTCAGATGTGACCCAGACATAGCGACATTCCGATACTTATTCCAGATTTGCTTCTAGAGATAGTTCGGATGTGACCTAGACATGGCGACATTCCGATACTTATTCCAGATTTCCTTTTAGAGATAGTTCAGATGTGACCCAGACATGGCGACATTCTGATACTTATTCCAGATTCATCCAGATGCAGTTTTACACGGACTCATCATCAGGAAACCCTACACCGGTTCCTTCTCCACTTCAAGACTTCTGAAAATAGTTTACGGGTTCTCCAGACACGGATGTTAACCTATCGCTTATTCAGATTCTTCAACTTCTGAAAACAGTTTACGGATTCTCCAAACACGGAGGTTAATCTATCGCTTGTTCAGACTCAACTTTTGAAAACAGTTTACGGACGCTTCCCAACATGGATGCTACTCTATGGCTTATTCAACTTCAAGACTTCTGAAAACAGTTTACGGATGCTTCCAGATACGGATGGCAATCTATTTCTTATTCAGACCCCCAGTTCAGAGATGTTCCAAAACATGGATACCTTTCTGATACTCACCCACTCACCAATGACATACAGTTCAACCAACATTTCCAGATGGCATCTCTAAGCCCATCCTTCTACCAGCAATTTCCAGATGGCATCTCTAAGCCCATCCTCCTACCAGCAATTTCCAGATGGCATCTCTAAGCCCATCCCCCTGTCACATCTCCAAATGGCATCTCTAAGCCCATCACCAAATGGCATCTTTAAGCCCATTCCCTCAAACTACGCTTTGACGAGTGCAAATGTTTTTGGGCACTCTAGTGTCCAATCTCCTTTTACCCTCGAGTCGCGAAAGGCAAACTTGCCAATCTAACTCTTCAGGTTCAAGAAGATTGAACAGGGGCAACTGTTGTACCCCAAAATTTGCCCTCCTATTTTTCCACAAGAAATCACAGCTTCGGGTTTTCCCTGACTTTTCAGATTGGCGTAAGAATCAGCCAAACAGACTTTTTCTTATCAGTCTATCCAAATAAGGGTTTTCATGGACTCTGGAACAGTTCAAGCAGATTATTAGGGTTTGGTTGAGTTTGGCTCATGGTTTGATCAGGCGGACGCTTCTTTGACATTAAATCAAGAACTACGGTTTGTGCGCACATTCTCAGAAAGAATTAATTCTACAGTTCTTTTCAATTTACTCTGGGATATGGGTTGAGGTTTCTGATTAAGAGTTTGCAGTGTTTGATTTAATCAATGAGATAAAGGACACATGGACGTTTGTTTGATTAACCGTGCAATGTTTTGGATTATTCGGAACGCCGGATGTTTATTGATTATTTATCATTTCTAAGTTAAAATTATTGGATAAATTCCAGTTATTATAATTCAAGAAATATAAATAATTAAATAAACAATTGAAGAGGAATTAAAGAGATATCTGACAAAAGACTTTTATTTATTTTTAATTATTTGTACAAGTGTTATTTAAATACAGTAATTATTTACAAGTATTTATAATAATATTTATTACAATGATTAAAAGTAAAATAAAATTACATCCTAAAGTTTCCTAAGTCTTCATCTTCTACTGATGCTCCCCATTGCTCAATTGATTTTCATCTGCAAAAACAAGAAAAAAAGAAAAGAAGTTAACACAGATGAATTAAAAAGGTAGACAGATATTTAAAACTCATCATTAAAAGTGATTGGCTGGAATCAGTTTATTCACCCTCTCTGCAAATCACAAGAAAATTCTTGGTTCACAAAGAGGGAAAGGGAAATATGCTTGCAAATGTATGAAATGCACAAAGCTACATGGAAATATACAAGGCTGCATAATTCCAAATTGTCAACCAAAGAGGCAAACTGAACAGCCAAGTGAATATGCCAAAACAAGTCACAGTTTCAAACTAAGCAAACTGAATGTCAAAACAATCTGTCAAAATCTGTCCAAAGAAGATATAGAAAGATATCAAAAGCCAAAAGCTGTCAACAAGTACACAAAAGGCAGAAAACCTGGAAAAGAGATATGCAGAGCAAAACCATAATGCAAGCAACATTTCAAATATTATCCATCACTTTCCAGTCAACACTTTTTCAGAGTAGAAAGTACAGTGTAAGCAATAAAAAATGCTTTTCTGTGGAGAGAGAAAAGAGAGAGAAGAGAGGCTTACAGTGGGCAGGCTTAGGCTTAAGAGATATAAAACAAACATATCAGAACAAACAACGAAGAGGCAGAAAAATACAAAGAAAAATAACACAAGCTCTCAAGCCTGTATCAAAAACACAAACAAAGCTGCCTCAAGCTTCAAACCTGTGTCAAAAGCCAAACCTGTTTCAAACACAGAACCATAAGCTCCAAACTTACAAACTGAAACAAACCCTCAAGCCTTGCTAAGCATAAAACATAAGCCAGCATGTCAACACAAGCCTAAAGCCTGCTTTCAAGCTCATACCAAAAACCAGCATATGAACCTGCCTGTTTCAAAACAAACCTTTAAAGGCCCCAAAAAAACATAACATAAGTCCTAAAGCTAGTCAAAAACCTGCTTGCCTCTAACCTGCTTCAAACAGAAGCCCTTTCAAAACAAGCCTCAAGCCTGTTTCCAGCCATCAAAACCGGCCTCTAGCCTTGTCAAAGGAAAACTACACAAAGCCTTTCAAACCATAAGCCAAAGCTTGCATAATACCAAAGCCTGTCAAAACACAAGCTTGCCTCTAGCCCTGTCAAAGAAAAACATCACTAACCCTAACAATCTTTGTTTAAAATCCAATCCATCCAGATGTCCAAATAACAAAAATGAGTGCCTTAGAACTAGGTTCATCATAGGCGAAGCTAGCTCAGTCCAAAAGAGAGAAAGAGAATCAGAATAAGGCAACATCATCAAGTTATCAGAAGCACAACAATAAGGCAACTCAGAACCAACATATCAACAACAACTGAAGCAGCAACATCCTCAGAGCCAAGCTCCTCACAGGATCAAACAAATCAAAGCCAGAAAGCCTCCCAGAATAAAAGAGCAAATAAGAAATCTGAGCAAGCGATCAGAAGAGGAAAAGAAAGTTATACAAGGGTTTTCAGACATTCATCATAAAACCAAAAGCAAGATACAAGTACCAGATTTCCAGCAAAGCTCACAGCTTCATACTCCCTCCGCCTTGGCCGCCTGAGGACACCTCCTATCCACTTCTCCTCCTCCGTCTCCAAAAGCCAGAAAAGGTATAAATTTCCTTTTCCCTTTTCTTTTTACACCTCACAAGAAACAGATAATAACACAAAAGATCAATGCATGAAAAAGCTAAAACACGAGCAAGACAAATCCAAAACCCTAAGACATAAAAAAGGGAAACTGTTACCTTTTCTTGTCACTGCTGTGCTCAACCATGGAGGGAGGAAGAGTTGACGGTAGCGCCTAGTGGCCATAGGCGGAGTTCGTCCAGGAACATCAATGGCATTTGCTTGAGGAAGAAGAATGACGAAGACGATGAAGGGAACGACGCCTCTGTAACTCTGTATCCCTATTCTGAAAATAACAAATGAAACCCTAAAACAAATTGCCAAACTCGTGTTTGGGCCTCTGCCTTGACAAAAAGCCTAAGCCCAATAGATTCCAGGCGTGTACCCCCCCCCCCCCCCCCCCCCATTAACCTCTTTCACACACATTTTGGGCCTAGCTTTCCCCTTAAGCCCATATAACCTTTTTTTTATTTTTAACCAACACCTTTTTTTTTATATAACTTAATTCTTCTTTTTTTATTTAATATACTAATTTCTCATATAAAAAATGTTGCTAATACTTTTCATTATAATTAAAAAATACATAAATATTAGATTTTATTAAGATTAAACATTTTTTTTTATTAAAACCTTTTTTTTGTTTAAATTTAAAACTTGTATAAAACATTAATAAAATACATAAAAAAATAGACTTCTTTTTTTTAAGGTTGAACATTCCTTTTTTTTTAACTAAAACTTTTGTTTGTACATATTTAACAAAAACTCAAAAATAAATAATAATACTTAATAATACATTAGGTTCACATTTTTATCACTTGTAAATAATCACATACACTTTCACAAATACTTTTATTTCTCTTTGATTCTTATACTTTGCTATATTTTACATTGAGAATATGACGATTCAATTTGGTTGTAAATATTATTTGGACACTACTATCCTGATAAGACTCATCCCCATTTGTAAATATTTGTACCCCCATCCCCGGATACTTATTTGTAATAGCTTAGACTTCAAATTCCCGCAATTTATCGCTTTTCATATACTGTATAGTAATTAGGGTTTGTATGCAAAGATTTAAAATCAACCGCTAGATAACCTAATACAAAGATAAATGCATGATAATCAATACACCAATCACACTTGCACCCCTAGGGTAATCCCGCTTGTTGCCTTCAAAAATGGGCCATGTTGCATGTCAAGTTTCTTTGGCAAAACAAAAACAAATCAAATGATCATAGTCCCTCGATGACGCTTTCGAAGTTGCCTAAGAAAAATGATCATAGTCCCTCAAACAAATTGCCAAAGACACTTGGCACCATTGCATTCATGGTCTAAACGATGACTCGCGCCCGTCCCGTTAACATCCTAACGCAAGGTTGTTCACCAAATACAATGGTGAAACAATATTGTTAAAAGGGTTAAAACAAGAGAAAGATCTTTGAGTAAATTTAGGGGTAGACAACTCTTAGTTACTTGATCAAACTTGCAAAAACACACTTGCCTACTTTCAAAACACACCTCCACAACACAATTTCAAAACAAGTTTCAGAAAACCTTGAAACATCTTTTCAAAAAGACACACACCTTTGTAAAACATTCGAGTAAAGAATTGTTACAACGGTTGCCTAGACAAGGCATCTTTTGTAAAACATTTTCAAAACCACACACACACAAACACCATTTCAAGCAACTGAAAATCAAGGCAAGTGATCTAAAACAAGTAACTAAGAGCCCATGGATAACCATGGATAGAAAGGGTGCTAATACCTTCCTTTTCTATAATCTACCCCCCGAACCCACGAAAACATCTCAAAGGTTTTTCCTGTGCTTTTTAACCTTTCCTTTAGGATAAAATAAAAAGTCGATGGCGACTCTTGCTAAACCGAAAAAGTGCGAATACAAACGCAAAACCTCAAGTCAGTTCCCCCTCCGTATCACACATATCGAACCTTTTCAATAATTCTTTGCAATACTTAGATTGATTTATGAAGATTCCATATTTTAGTTTCTTAATTTGAAGTCCAAGAAAATAATTCATCTTACCCATCATGGACATCTCGAAGTCTCCTTGTATCATCAATGAGAATTATTCACACATTTCTTTATTTGTTGAACCGAAGATGATATCATCAACATAGACTTGAACTGATTTTCTTAATAAACAAGGTCTTATCAACTTTACCTTTTTCGAATCCTTTTTCGCATATAAAATTACTAAGTCTATCATACCATGCTCTTGGTGCTTATTCCAAACCATAAAGAGCTTTTCTCAACTTAAAGACATGTGAAGGGTTCTTGAAGTCTTAAAAACCTAGCGGTTGTTTGACATAGACTTCTTCATTGAAGTAGCCATTAAAATATGCGCTTTTGACATCCATTTGGTATAGCTGAAAATTTAATGAACAAGCATAAACACGTAATAAACATATAGCTTCTAACCTTGCAACTGGAGCGAATGTTTCTTCAAAGTCGATTCCTTCTTCTTGATTATAACCTTGGTCCACTAACCTTACTTTGTTTCAAAAAATTATACTATTCTCATCAAGTTTGTTTTTAAACACCCATCTGGTACCTATGATGTGTTTACCACTTGGACTAGGAACAAGTCCCAAACTTGACTTCTCTCGAATTGATTTAATTCTTCTTGCATAGAAATAATCAATTGATCGTCTACCTAATGCCTCATCCACTTTAAAAGGTTCAATTTGTGAGACAAATGACATATTTAAGCATGCATATTTGAGATTTAGTCTAGTTACAACTCCTTGACTAATGTCACCAATAACTTTATCAATTGGATGATCTCGATGAGTTCTCCATTCCTTAGGTAGATCATTGATATTTGATATTTGTTGAGAAGTATCTTTTTGTTGATATGGTTGATCCTTATTTGTATGTTTAGATGATTCTTCTTAAGGAAACACTATTATATCATCATCATTATTACAAACAATAATATCCTCCTTAGAGTGGTTAGATTCATCAAATGATACATGCATTGATTCCTCAAATTTTAAAGTTATTTGATTATATACTATATAAGCTTTACTTGAAAGAGAGTAATCTAGAAATATACCTTCATCTGACTTTTCCTCAGACTTACCGAGGTTATCTTTGTCATTGTTTAGGATAAAGCATTTGCATCCAAAAATGTGATAATAAGCAATGTCTGGTTTTCTTCATTTGAAAAGTTCATACGGTGTCTTTTTCAATATAGGTCTAATATTAACTCTATTACTTACAAATCATGCCATAATTACCGCATCTGCCTAAAAGTATTTTGTAAAATGTGACTCGCTAAGTGTGATCGGTGGATCTGGAACTGACTGTTTAACGCTGGTTCGCGAAATGTCGCGGAAGCAAGAGTCGCCACCGTCTTTTATTTTCTCCAAATGGAAAGGACAAAAGCACAGAAAAATTCCTTAAAGAGATTGCTCTCGGTTCGGGAGGTAGATTATAGAAAGGGAAGGTGTTAGCACCCTTTCTATCCATGGTTATCCATGGGCTCTTAGATACTTGCTCATTGTGTTTTCAAAACTGGTTTGTTTGCTTTTCAACTGTGGGTTTTAAAAAGTTTCTTTGAAAATTCCAGTTCGACTCTTGTATCGGTCCTCAAGAGTGTTTGAAAAATTGCTTTCGAAAGCTTTTTGAAAAGGTGTCGGTGTGAAAAGTATTTTTGATTTGTTCTGAAATTTAGAGCAAGTATCTAGAGTCGTCTACCTACCCTAAGGAATTCGTCTGTGTAAATGTCCTTTAAAGTAGTGTCATCCCACCATTGAGAGGTAGGTAGCACCACCGTTTGGAGGTGTTCGGGTCAATTCGAGGTTCGGGACATGGTGATCACCAGAGCAATGGGAAGACACCTTAGAAGCTACCCTCATGCCAGGTTCCCGGATCATGAGGACTTACTAAGACATCCTCTACTCGACGATCACCTTTCGAGGCAAGGAAACAGTGAGGCGTACCCTAGGGGTGGTGTGTGATTTGTGTGTCGTTTTCATTTATTTATCTTGTCATGTTATTGGTGTTCTACGCTTGATTTTATTTAAGGCCATTCATTCTTGCATGCTTTGTTTAACAGTTAAAAGTTGCGAGGAAAGTAAATTCTAAGCTATTACAAATGGCGCGGGTCCACATCGCCAAAATTAACCAGGACCCGATTTGACGGAAAATAAATAAAGTAAAAGAATTAAAAGTGCGAGAAGTAATTACAAGGCTTCGGGAGAGGTACATAATTATTTAAATGACACAAAATAAATATGAGAATTAACGAAAATTAAACGAAACGAGGGCGTTGGACCCTTTTGCAAAAATTAAAATTAATGAGGAATTAAAATTAAAATTAAAAGAAAGCAAGAATTTGTTTTTTGATGTTTTTTAGTGTTTTAGGATTTAATATAGAAAGAGAATTAATTAAAATTAAAATAAGACGCAAACCCTAATTCTAATTATTTTTAAGTTATTAAGAAAAATATTGAAGTTTTTTAACCTAAATGAAACCCTAATTAATTTACAATTTTAATTATGAAAATAAATAAAATAAGATAAATAATATTATTGTGAGCAAGAAAAATTAAAAAAGAAATAAAACATTAATTAAACCTAGTTCTATATTTTTTTATTATGAAAAGAATTAAAATTGCAACCTAATTTAAAACTAAATTTATTTACATGCATTTATTTACAAGAAATATTAAAATAAAAATATTTATTATATTTTTTATCTTTTCTGATTTTTAGGCATTTTTTTATATTTTGTAGAAATAATTAATTAAATCAAAACAATAAAGAAAATAAAATAATAATTGAAAATAAAATATAGAAAATTGCAAACCAGGGGGGGTGGTAGTCCCCAAAGTGGAGGTCTAGATCCAAGAATCCTGGCCCAAAAACCTGGGTCCATTTGACTTTTTTGAGTAGCGTGTTAGCACTTTGACCAGGGTTTATGGTGCTCTCCCAATCTCAACCTTTGGTTTGATTCCACTAAGCACGTGGGCGGTTTGATCTGGA
This sequence comes from Vicia faba, assembly GCA_948472305.1. NCBI lineage: Eukaryota > Viridiplantae > Streptophyta > Magnoliopsida > Fabales > Fabaceae > Vicia > Vicia faba. Next base: position 674,395,632 of record OX451737.1, read on the forward strand.
GGATGTATGGTGCGCTCCACCTTTGAAACTGCACGTGAACATATATAGCAAAATAATATGGGAAATTATACAGACCTGGGGCTCGAACCCAGGTCTTGGACGTTAATACACTCCTCGCTTGCCAACTGAACCAAACAATGCATGTTAATATATTATAACGAATAAATAATAAAAAGGAAAACAAAGGCGTTAGTGGATCCTGCGCGCGAATTTCAAACCGGCCTATCACCTCTTGCCACGACTCCATCTTCTTCATCATCCCTGTAATACAAAAACATGAGGCAACGGTTTTATACGCGTCTTCTTAGGCCAGCTACCAAAAAATAGCGAATAGGTCTTAGAGGGTCAATAAATTAGGCGCGATGGGTGATTCTGAATCGTCCCAACATGTTGAATTCAGTTATGGTACTATGGGACTCTAATTTTTTCTGAACTGGGAAACCCCAATTCCAAGTTCTTCAAACCCTAAAAAACGATAATGGTGGATTCACGTAGGATGCATAAAAACACAATTAAATATGTTGGTTAGTTTCAGAATCATTCAAGGAGTAAGAATCAAACATTAAAAATTACAGAAGATGCGTAAATCATGATGCACGATTATGGATATTTCTTGGTACAGTTTGCATTCGTGTTACCAATTCCTGGAGTCTTGATGGATGTTAGTGATTGGAATATGTTCAGGGAGACTTGAGGAAGCTAATGGAATGAGGATTGTGCTTTGAATCCACCTCTAAAGACGATTTCAGAATTCACTTTTTAGACAAAAATTCCAAGTTTTCTTTGTGCTCTTTTGCGCAGCTTAGTATCTGTTCTGATTAGGGTTGTGTTCTAGCATATGTAGTAAGTGCATTAGGTCAAGAAAAATAGCACAAATCCAATGCATTCATGGCTTTTGAAAATTTGATTCTTTAAGATTTTTTCATATCTTTTTCCATGCAATTTTGTTCTCAATCATGATCAATCAACCCAAATCTTTCCTTATTTAGCTAGGCACGAAATATTGAGTCTAAAACATGTGCAAAAAGATTTGTTAGGTTAACTTAGATATTTTTCATATATTTAAATGATTTAAATGAATTAATGTAAATGAAAATTCAAATAAATAAATAAATAATGAGAAAATACTTCCCTTTGGGCCAAGTGGTCGTGCATATGTCATGGATGATGAATTATGGAAGAAAAATAGGCCCATTAGCAATTTTAGGTCATTTGGATCAATGTTGACTTTTCAAAATATCCAAAAATTTCCCAACTTCTACAAGGCATAACTTGCTCAATTGTTAAGCTTTTCTCATGTTCTTGGACATTTTGGAAAGGTCTTTGAGTCCTATAACCAATGTCTTTGGTCCCATGTCGTTTTGATTTACCAATCTCAAGTTATGGCCTTTGACTTAAAGTCCCTTTTTGTTGACTTTTGAAAATGACCTATAATGTGGAAATTGATAACTTTTTGTGAGAGCATTTCTTGGACTTGAAGTATGAAGATGAGTTGTAGGAAATGTCTTTCTCTTCAAAATGAGCTTTGGATGGAATTTTTCTGATAATCCATGTGAATGTTATGCCTTGGTCAATTTTGGGGTACAACACTAAGCATCGTTCTTGCAAGTTCCACAAGAGACCTATTCTTTCTCTCCACCACTCAATTTTGTTGAGGAGTCCTTTTTGCTGAAAAGTTGTGAGAGATACCTTGTTCACCGCAAAAATCTTCAAAGGAGGTATTTTGAATAGTTCATATTCTTGACTAAGAGTGTTCAATCTTGATCTTTTAACTTCATTTGTTCCTTCATGAGTTTCTACAAGAGTGTCGCATATTTCCTTCACGGTTGTGCATGTCGAAACACGAAAGAATTCATCCATGCTAAGTGCACTTTGAAGAAGGTTAATAGCTTTATTTTTATAAAGGACCTTTTTCTTATCATCTTCATCCCATGCTATTTTTGGTTTTGATGAACCAACACCATTGACAACACATGTTGGAGTGAATGGACCATTTTGGGCAGCATCCCATATTTCTTCTCCTTGTGCTTCTAGATGTGCATTCATGCGTATTTTTCAGAAGTCAAAATATTCACCAAAGAATAGAGGAGGCTTGTTGTTACTACCACCATATTTAAAAGTAGGTTGTACGAAAGCCATTTATTGTATCGAAAAGGAACAAGTTACCTTAACTTGCTCTGATACCAATTGTAAGTTCAAAGAACGCCTAAGAGGGGGGGGGGTGAATTAGGTTCTTTAAAATTTTTATCGGTTTTTGTTAAACATATAAAGTATTTTTCTGGTTACGATGGTGTTAGGAAATGGTAAATTGTATAAACTAAAAAGACACAGCGATATATACTGGTTCCCCTCACGGACCGATAGTACTCCAGTCCCCTTACACAAGTAAGAGATTTCACTATAGTTAGAATGATTGTACAACCTATTCACACCAATTGTCATGCTTACTATCTAACCTATAGGGAGATCAAAGGCTCTTAAAACCTTTAAGTTCTAAGCCACTAAGTGCAATAATAACAATCCTCTTCAATGCACAACTTGCTTCCAACAATCCTGGATAGCAAATATATAATAAGTGTATTTGATTTTTACAAGAGTTTGGATGAAGGTGAATAATGAATCAATCATTTGATTGATATTCTCTATCAAATATGAAAATAAGAAACAATTACTCTCTTTTGTGCTCAAGAAAACTTTCAATATGCAATGAAAATTATATTCACTAATCTGAATATAGAAAGATTCTTGTTAAAGTTTTGTAGAGAGTTTTTCTTAATTTGAAAGAGGTTATTTGATTTTTAAAAATCAGAAAAAATTTATAGTGAAGTAATACCTTTTCAAAAATCATGGAAAAGGTTGGAGAGATTCTGAATAATTGAAAGTGAAAAGATACAAGTGTTTCCATGAAGAGATGTTTCTCAAAATGTGCTGGAAAATACTGGTTTTTCAAAATATAGGAGCATACAATCGATTGCAGTAATGATACAATCGATTGTATCATTTTAACGTTGTAAAAATTTGGAAATTTTAACTATGACAATCGATTGTCATATGGATGCAATCGATTGCATTAACTACAAAATCATTTTCTTCATGTTTTTCTATATGTATAATCGATTGAGGAAAAGGTGCAATCGATTGCACTAGAATCTTTTCACCAGAATTTTTAAAATATAGCACTTTAATTTTTCTCATTTTTTCACCAGAATCTTTTAATGCATTATTAAAAATATTTTTGAGCACTAAGATTATAAAAGTTTGGATTTTCATATACCTATGTAAAAGTTGTAATCATGAGCTTGACTTAGATATTTTGCTTTGAAATATCTTTGTCTTCAAGCTATTAAGAATTTTGTCGTCATCAAAACATATGTAGATCATTTGAAGAGCTTGACTTCACAAAATAAAAACTTCGAGAAAGATCTGTGATATGAGATCCCTAGAACCTGATTACTATTTTAGGACAGGTTGAGCCAACTTAACTTCAATAGAAAAGGGTACTTACCTATGGACCTTGTGATACGGTGGCAGAACTGAATGTTTAATATACGGGTTTACGTTTTTTGTTCGCAAATGTGTGGTAAGCAAGAGTCTCCACCGTCTTTTCTTTTATCCAACAAAGGAAAGGGTGAAAAGAACAGGAAAAAGACCTTTTCGAGAATTTTCGGAGTAAGGAGGTAGATTATGGAAAGGGAAGATGTTAGCACCCTTTCCATCCGTGGTTTTCCACGAGCTCTTAGAGGTTTGCTCATTTTTCAAGATACTTTTGTGCTTTGTGTGTTTGAAATTTTTTTAAAAACTCCTTAGTACGGCGAACATTGTAATGTTTCTCAGGATAGTAGAGAAAGTATACAAAGTATTTTGAAATTGTTTTGAAAAGTAGTTTTCTATGTAAGTGCGAAATGTTTTAGCAAACTTCTAACAGCTATCTACTTTATTACTCGAAAAAGGTTTGTTATTTTCCTCTTTTCCTTTCGAAAGTGATATCCTACTATTAGTGAGTATGTAGCCTTGTCGTTGGATTTTTTAGGGACAATCGAAGGGACGTTTTACAGTCACGAAGGCAATTTATGGAGATGCTTTAGCAATTATGTTTTAGGGAATAGATCATTTACCGAGAAGGAAACTGTAGGGTCATCAAGGGACTATGATCTTTTGATTTTACGCGTCTTTGCTAAAGCATTCCTTCCTCATGACTGTTTTTTAAAGGCAACCAAAGTGGGTGTACTTTAGAGGTGCTTATGTGCAATTGTGTTATGTTTAAGTTATTTTATCTTTTTGTTAAGTTTGCTAGCGTTTGATTATTATTCTTATCATACAAACCTAATTACTAGCAGTTAATATGAAAAGAAGTAAAATGCAGAAAATAGAGGTCATACGCTATTACAATGCTCCGGGGAGGGGATTTACATTTACAAGGATAACGGGGGATAAAACAGTAAATATCCTAATTTTATTCTATTACATCCCGTAGGCAGATACAATAATAGTAAAAAAATAAGGAATTAAGTAAACGCGCATGAAATAGAAAATACGTCTAAAAATCCTAAAGAAAAGAAATCTTTTTTATTGTTTTGGGTATAAAAGAAAACAAGGTCTAAGTCTATTTAATTTTAATTTTAAGAAAAAAATGTTAAAATAATTTATTTATTTATTTACAAAATTAATTTAGTTGGAAAAACAAATAGCCTAAATATTTTTGTGATTTTGATTTTAATGTAAAAAATTAAAGAAGTTAATGAAAACAAAAAAAATGAAAGGGACACCCTTCCATCCAGGGAGCAAAGGGGAGCTTCGATCCAAGGAGAATTAAGGCCTTTTTGATTCAGAGGAGATGCCTTCTTTCTATTGGGCTAAGGAGTGGGCATGAATAACTTTGATCTAGGGAAGGGGATTGCCCTTCGATCCAGGGGAAAGTGAATGCCCTTCGATCTAGGAAGGCGATGTCTTCTTTGATCCAGAAGGCCATGGCTTTCGATCCAGGAAGGAGATGCCTCCTTCAATCCAGCAGGCTAATGGGCTGCTTCGATCCAGATAAGATGTTCCCTTCAATATGGGATGCTATACCTGCAAAAGTATATTAGCGAAATAAAATGCAGGACCTGGGTATCGAAACCCAGGTCCTTTGATCCTGCGCTTGCTGGGTCTTTTCGGGCTATGTCTGCAGCAAATGTTAGCAAACGAAGAACATGACTTGGGTGCCAAACCCAGGCCATTTGATCCTATCTAGGATGGAAAATCGAAGGTAACAACAAGTATGGATGTGTTATGCAAATACAAGGTTGGATAATTTACCCTTTATTACCAATAGATTGAAACTTCAATTTGGGCACTTCCTGGATGTAGGCACCTTCGATCTGGAGCTTCTGGGCTTGGCTACTTTTGTTGAAGGGTGGCTTTGGTTTTGAAAATTCTGACAACCTTTGATGGATTTTGTGGGCAGCGTCTCTCCAATATTTTTCGTTTTTTTTTTCTTGCAACACTTGTGATCTCTTTATATAGAGGGGGTAGAGGGGACAAGAAGGAAAAGGTTTAAACAACCTTGATTGTGATTGAAAGCCATGAATAGGAATTTTTAACATTGTCCAAATACATGGGATCTTGTTTTTTTTTAATTTTGAATGATATGTAACTGGCCTTCGAGTGCTCCCTTTGAAGGGACTGATGTCCTCTTCGAATGGACCCTTTGAATTCTCTTTGAATGGACCCTTTGAATGCTCTTCGAATGGACCCTTTAAAAGATTTTTCGAATGGACCTTTGCATGTCCTTCGAATAGACCCTTTGAAAACTCCTTTGAATGGTCCTTTTGGAATGCCAATCGAAGGGCCTTTGTTGACATGCCAACCGAAGGACACTATTACTATGCCTGTCAAAGATGCCTTGACACAATTCCAAATCGAAGGATCCCTTGCCATGCCAATCGAAAGCCTTTTCCCAGGGTCAAACGAAAGAGTCTTTCAGAATTCCAATCGAAGGCCCTGACACAATGCCAATCGAAAGGCTTGTCATGAGGCCAATCGAAAGGCCTTGTATCCATGTCAACCGAAGGGCTTGGCCATCATGCCAATCAAAGCATTTGGAATATCAATAGAAAGTCTTGGCTACAATGATAATTGAAGGGCATTGTCCATGCCAATCGAAAGGCTCCTTCAGAATACCAATCGAAGGGTCTTTCAGAATGCCAATCGAAAGGTATTTAAAACACCACTTGAAAATTTTCCTTTTTTTTTCTTAGGCAAGGGTTTGTAACTAACCATGTAGGGGAAGACCTTGTAAAATATGAGAGGGAAATTTTTTGGGTACAACAGTTTCCCCTATTCAATCTTCTTAAACCTGAAGATGTAAATTGGCTTGTCTGCCTTTCGTGATCTAAAGGTGGAAGATGATTGAACACTAGAGTGCCCAGAAATTTGCACTCGTCTGAAGTGATATTGTTGGTGAATAATATTGGGAATGGGCTTATAGATTCCATTTGGAAAAGGTGATAGGAAACCGTCGGAGATAGGCTTAAAGATGCCATCCACAGAACATGATGGAGAGTCGTCAGAGATGGGCTTAAAGATGCCATCCAAAAGAGTGTTTATTTCATGAGATACTCCTTTGTGGGAATTCCTGCTCTTGCTGTTAGAGAGGACTCCGCTGAGGAATGTTGGTCTCTGTCTTAGATCATAGAGTTTTAGGAGCTTTAGTTGTCCGTTGCTCTACTGGGGAGTCATCATTTGATTGAAGAGACAGAAGTAAACTGCTATCTAGTCAGGATCCAGGCTTTATAGTGTCTTGCTGAGGATAATAAGGCTAACTGTTATCTGGTCGTGCTCCAGGCTTCACAGCGACTTACTGGGGAAATGAGATTAAACTGTTATCTAGTCATACCCAGGCTTTGCAGTTTGAAGAAATTAAGTTGTTATCTGGTCGGGTCCAGGCTTTAACTTGAATATGAGGTATACTATTATCTGGTTGAATCCAGGCTTCATAGTAACTAACACAGTAAAATAATATCTGGTCGGATTCCAGGCTTCGCAGCACCTTATACTGTTATCTGGTCGAAATCCAGGCTTCACAGTTTCTTTAATTGAAATGCAAATCCAGAGAGATCTTAGTGTCGATCTGACTGAATCAGAGAAGGTCTTTAATTAACTTTGACAGGAATGGAAATCAGAAGAATTTTAGCGCCGATTCAACTGGACCAGGCAAAAATCTTGGAATATCTTCAACTAGAATAGGAATCAGAGAGATCTTAGTGTCGATCTGACTGAACAAGAGAAAATCTTGGGAGAACATCTTTCTGAGGAAATTGCTGAAATAGCCCTTATCTGACATAGCCTTTGAGAAGACTACCAGGTCACATAAGTAGCAATGTTTGTTGATTTGATCTTTCCCTGAAAAAGGTAAAGAGTTATTCATATGCAATGTCATGATGTATGAAATGCATTGTGACGATGTTCTCAAAATAAATGAGATTATGCTGTATGCGATGTGTATGCACATGCCATGATGTATGAACAGGGGATGTTATTGCGATGTTTCCTAGTCTAGGAAAATAAATCCCGGACTTTTGTTGAAGAGTATTGGGAAGCTGAATCCTTAATTTCTGCTAGGAATGATGAATGGAGATGATTCGTCGGGGATTTCTTCTTTCTGTTTGAGGATAACCTGCTAGGGATTGACTCTGCTTGAGGATTGATTCTGCCCGAGGATAACTCTGCAGAGAGAGAGGCTTGTTGGAATATTCTACCGATGTAGAGAAATAAACTCTGTTGGGAAATGAGTTTCCGCAGTTTGAGAAATAAACTCTACTCGAGAGGAGGTTTTATAAATGTTTAAACTGGGTTGGGGAAAACAGACTTCAGTTGGAGAAAACAATCCCTGCTTGGGGAAGAAGAGGGAAAAACTCCGGTTGTTTCTACTATGTAAGGAGCATAGATGTCACAGGGTCATATGCAATGGTGACTCCGTCTCAAATTGTCTCTGCCCCTATACCTATTGGAGGTTTTGTGGATGGATCTATGTCGTGATTGTACTTGAACATGTATTAAATGAGTATCAGAATGACGTCCATCCCTAGATCGTATCTGCACTGTACTTGGAACATGTGTTGAATGAGTGTCAGAATGCCATCCATCTCTGGATCGTATCTGCACTGTACTTGAAACATGTGTTTGATGAGTGTCAGAATTCCATCCGTCTCTGGATCGTATCTGCACTATACTTGAAACATGTGTTGGATGAGTGTTAGAATGCCATCCATCTCTGGATCGTATCTGCACTGTACTTGAAACATGTATTGTACGAGTGTCAGAATGCCATCCGTCTCTGTATCGTATCTGCATTGTACTTAGAAGATAGTCTAAATAAGTATCAGGATGACAATCGCCTCTGGATCGTACTTGAACTGTTGCTAGAAGATAATATGGAATAAGTATCAGGATGACATCCGTCTTTGGATCGTACCTGAACCGTTTCTAGAAGAGAATCTGAATAAGTATCAGGATGATATCCGTCCTTGGATCGTACCTGAACTGTTTCTAGAAGAGAATCTGAATAAGTATCAGGATGATATCCGTCCTTGGATCGTACCTGAACTGTTTCTAGAAGAGAATCGAAATAAGTATCATGATGATATTCATCTTTGTATTGTACTTGAACCGTTTCTAGATGAGAATCTGGAGTAAGTATCAGGATGATATCTGTCTCTGGATCGTACCTAAACTGCTTCTAGATGATATGTTGAAATAAGTGTTAGAATGACACCCGCCTCTAGATCGTATCTGCACTGTACTAGGATAGAATCTGGAGAAGGTATCAGGACGACATCCGTTTCTGGATCGTACCTGAACCGTTTCTGGATGATAATCTGGAGTAAGTATCAGGACGATATCCGTCTCTAGATCGTACATGTATTGTTTCTATATGATATGTTGAAATAAGTGTCTGAATGACATCCGTCTCTGGATCTTATCTGCACTGTACTAGGAGAGAATCTAGAGTAGGTTTCAAGATGACATCCGTATCTGGATCGTACCTGAACCGTTTCTGGAAGATAATCTGCTTTATTCAGAATGTTTTCATTGGGAATTCTTTTTTTGTTGTTTTGAGAAGAAATCTGTTGAGGAACATTGATTTTTCTTGATTGTACGTGATTCATTGTTGGATTTCATGTCTGATGCCCCAAGTGATTCAGATGGAGATCTGCCACTGGTTGTTTGGCATTTTTGAGAAATTCCTTGAATCTTGACTTGACTGCCCCAGATGATAGACCATGATCATGTTGTGCCCCTAGGTTGGAAGTGTTTTTCCACTTGCGGTGAACCTTTTCATTGAGAAAGTTTTTATTCACTAGATATTCGTCATGTGAATTTCTCTGTTGTTGAACAAATAGTCATATGCAAACAATGGTATTTGAAGAATGCAAAGCTTATGTTTGTCTTAAAGTTTGAAAATTCATTTTTTTTAGTAAAACAATTTTTGCAAGAGAGTGATATCAACTCAGGATTTATAGCAAGTCCTACAGGAGTAAGGATATCTTTTATAACAATATGCTTCCGAACTAACCCATGCTTCAGTTAGGACTTTTAAGGGTTGTAGCGTGGCCTAGTTCACGGTTTAAGAAACAAAGGATAAAGGCTCAAAATTTATTTGTACCCACCCATTCTTCGTGATGTTCTTCAGTCCTATGCTCAGTTAATTGTGCGTTCAGATCCCAATTCAGTCTGGCATCTTGTCCTTGATGTTCCGGTGATGGTTCAAATATTGAACGTTTGTTTGAGAAGGCATTCATTTTTGTAAGTTTTTTGTCGAGGATTTGTAGGAACTCTTTCTTTTTGATTTTACTATCCTTGTCTTTTGCCTCAACTGTTTCTTTTTGTGATTACAATCAACGGGATGTCCCAGTTTTTCTTAAGTCACCTTCGTAGGTTTTGACTTAGTGGGCTTTTCTTTTTGAGAGATAATGACTGCCTGTCTTGACGATTATGCGGAACCATCACCGTCTTTTGATTTGGGAGGACGTCTTCGATGCCATTCATTGTGTATGAAGCGGAAGATTTGCGACTGAATACGTGTCTAAATTAACTGAGAAACTACCCTACCTCAGGTTGTGATTAAGGGTTTTAATTTGTGTGAAAAGAAAAACTCCTACTTCTTTGGCTTAAAGGGGTTGGCTAGGGGTTATCTTCCTTATAACTCCACTGTTTGGGATTTGAAACAACGCATGTACATCGTCAGTAAGGTTTGTTCAAAAGCACACTATATGGATTGTGGTATCATTTTCTTCATCCTCCCTCTAAAGGCTTATAGCTTTTGATCGAGAGTTAAATATCACATAAAGGAAGCAGGAAAACAGTTTAAATAAAATGATAATGAAAATCATTCAAGACAAACATATGCGATGCATTAATTGGAAAACCAAAGTTCAACATAATAGTAATTGTTTGAACAACAAGTGAAATTACAAATGAACAATAAAAAATGAACTGGGCATTCTCAATGATTTGGCCTAGGAGCAGTGATCACTTTGTGAGTCTCTGGAGGGTCGAATTCAATCTCTTTGGCATCAATCATATCCTGAATTTAGTTCTTCAGAGCCCAGCAGCCATTTGTATCATGTCCCGGACTGTCAGAATGGTATGCACACCTTTCGTTGGGGTGGTAACTAGGAGCAGAAGTATTGGAATTTTGCAGACGAGCCTTTAACATAACCAACCCTGCTTTCAATATGTGTTGTAGCGCTTGGGCTAGTGACATGTTGATTCTGGTGAACTGTCTCTTAGGCGTGACCTCTTTATGTTGGTTCCCCTGTTGGTGTCATGGTATAGGTGTAGAGTTAGAGACCAGTATTGCCCCCACAGATTAATTATGGTCATCGGTCTTATTACGACCTTTCTGGCCATACACAGCATGGGCCTCCCTCTTACCAGCAAATGGCTTTTTCTCATCATTATAAGATGTATCCATCGGGATCTTCCCACTCTTGATACCAATTTCGATCCTTTCTCCAGTCTGAACCATTTCTGTGAACCCAGATGAGGAACTCCCAATCAACAAAGTGAAGAATGGGCCTGTTAGAGTGCCCATGAACATGTCCACCATTTCACAATCATTCAGAGGGGGTTGAACCCTTCCATCTAGATCCCTCCATTTCTGAGCATATTCTTTGAACTCTTCTCTTGAGCTCATGGACATATTCTGCAGTTGCACTCGAGTTAGTGCCAGGTCAGCATTGTATTGGTACTGCTTGTAGAAAGAAGCAACCAAGTATTCCCAGGTATGGATGTCAGTTCCTTCTAGCTGATAGAACCAATCCAGTTGAGTTCTAGCTAAACTTTCTTGGAATAAATGGATCCATAACTTCCGGTAAGCAGTGTGAGGTTGGATCTTCCTGACATAGGACCTCAAGTGAAGCTTGGGACAGGAAACACCATCATATTTTGCGAAGATGGGGACCTTGAACTTAGGCAGGATGACCACCTCTGGAACCAGATCTAATTCCTCGAAATCTAGACCAGGCACCCTTTGAGTCTCCATGGCATTGAGCTGATCCTATAGTCGTTTGTATTTATCGTCAGCAGGAGGATATTGCTCCTTAGAGTAGTCAGGTTCATCTTCTTCAGACGTTGGGTTTTTGTCTCGTTTAACTAATTCCTCATCTTCTTCCTCTTCATTATCCCATCCCTTTGATGGGGTTGCAAAATCTAGAGCTCGGTTAGCTGGTCTTCTTCTTCCTACACTCAAAACACGAATTGGTTTCTTTGCCTTCTTAGCCTTCTTTTTGATGATCAGAGCTTTCAGGTCTTCTTGCCCCTGGGTCAGAGTCAGGAACATTTGTTGGAACTGAGAATTTTGAGTCTGAAGGTCTTTGATTGTTTGTTCAAGAGCCATTTCTTTGCTTGCGGAAATAAACAGCGAAGGGATAAAAAGATTGTACCTGAAGTACCTGTTATGCAATGACATGTATGATATGTGTATGCAATGTTTTTAAGGACTCGCGAGGTAAATAAGAAGATGTCAGCAGTTGAAGTTTTTAGCTTTGATTGAAGAACTTCGTATCGTTGAAGGTCCTTCTACGAGAGTCAAGATCACCATATCGAGTGGGTCATAGCCCCTGACTCAAGTTGTTGAGTTTTGATCTTTTAACGGAATTGGCTAGAGGAAAATAAATCCCCTTTCCCCTTTCTAGACGTCTGGTTCATCATAACCTGCATCACAAACCCTTGAGATCCTTGAAATGGTTAAGGAAATGTTGTGGCATGATGTTATGATGTGTATGTTATGCGTTAAGTAAAAGTGTAAGGTTATGTAAGCAAGTAAACCCTACAAGAAATCCAAGTTATTGGATAGCGACTGTAAACAAATCTTGTAAGGAAATCATGTTGTTAGATAAAAACCTCGCAAGTAGTTCAAGTTGAAAGCAAACAAGTCACACAAGCAGCCTTAGGTTTAGGCTTGCATGGGTTTTAAGGTAGTACCCTCTTGAAGTTGGATTAGTTCAACCTGTCCTATAAATAATAACCGGGTTCTAAGGGATCTCAATATCACTGACCCTTCCCACAAGCTTCATTCGATAGGCGATTAACTCACAACCAAATAAAACTCAGGAGTTAAGTCTCAATGAGTGTAGCATCGAGTATCTGCCGACTTTGGGAATACACCAAAGACGACCATCTCACTACGTCCTCATTTAAAGGTTCTAAGGTCATTTGACGCTTCATGACATCACATAGCGGCCTCATATTCTCCTTGATTAACTCAAGGGCTACTGATACCAACTAAAGTGTCGCATCAACGTAGCCATCGCTTCAACCGTGTCGGTATACCATGCACAGTTTCCACGATCTATTGTTACTTACCTAAAAGGTGCCCCAGATCCGGGTGTAAGATCTATAGTAACCCAAAAAAATCCCTCTAAAGTAAAGCAATCAAAGCATACAAAGCAGTTAAATAATGAACTAACTCTAAGGTAACCCCACTTTTTATTATTTCCCCAGCAGAGTCGCCAGTTCTGTGATACGATGGCAGAACGGATTGTTTAATATACTGGTTTTACGTTTTTTGTTTGCAAATGTGTGGTAAGCAAGAGTCGCCACCGTCTTTTCTTTTATCCAACAAAGGAAATGGTGAAAAGAACAGAAAAATACCTTTTCGAAAATTTTCTGAGTAAGGGGGGTAGTTTATGGAAAGGGAAGGTGTTAGCACCCTTTCCATACGTGGTTTTCCACGGGCTCTTAGAGGTTTGCTCATTTTTCAAGATGCTTTTGTGATTTGTGTGTTTAAAAATATTTTGAAAAACGCCTTAGTACGACGAACTTTGTAATGTTTCTCGGGATAGTAGAGAAAGTATACAAAGTGTTTTGAAATTGTTTTTGAAAAGTAGTTTTCTGTGTAAGTGCGAAATGTTTGAGCAAACTTCTAACAGCTATCTACTTTACTACTCAAAAAAGGTTTGTTCCTTTCCTCTTTTCCTTTAGACAGTGCTATCCTACTATTAGTGAGTAGGTAGCCTTGTTGTTGGATGTTTTAGGGACAATCGAAGGGACGTTTTACAGTCACGAAGGCAATTTATGGAGATACTTTAGAAATTCTATTTTAGGGACTAGATCATTTACCGAGAAGGCAACTGTAAGGTCATCGAGGGACTATGATCTTTTGATTTTACAGGTCTTTGCTAAAGCATTCCTGCCTCATGACTATTTTTTAAAGGCAACCAAAGTGGGCGTACTTTAGAGGTGCTTATGTGTAATTGTGTTTTGTTTCTGTTATTTTATCTTTTTCTTAAGTTTGCTAGCATTTGATTATTATTCTTATCATAACAGTCTAATTACTAGCACTTAATATGAAAAGCAATAAAATGCATAAAATAGAGGTCATACGCTATTACAATGCTCCGGGGAGGGGATTTACATTATACAAGGATAATGGGGGATAAAGCAGTAAATATCCAAATTTTAATCTATTACATTCGGCAGGCAGATACAGTAATAGTAAAAAAATACAGAATTAAATAAACGCGCATGAAATAGAAAAGACGTCTAAATAAATTTATTTACAAAATTAATTTAGTTGGGAAACAACTAGCCTAAATATTTTTGTGATTTTGATTTTAATGTAAAAAATAAAAGAAGTTAATGAAAACAAAAAAAATGAAAGGGACACCCTTCGATCCAGGGAGCAAAGGGGAGCTTCGATCCAAGGAGAATTAAGACCTTTTCGACTCAAAGGAGATGCCTTCTTTCAACTGGGTTAAGGAGTAGGCGTGAATAGCCTTCAATCTAGGGAAGGGGATTTCCCTTTGATCCTAGGGAAAGGGAATTCCCTTTGATCCAGGAAGGCGATGTCTTCTTTGATACAGAAGGCCATGGCTTTCGATCTAGGAAGGAGATGCCTCCTTCGATCCAGCAGGCTAATGGGCAGCTTCGATCCAGAGAAGATGTTCCCTTCGATCTGGGATGTTATACCTGCAAAAGTATATTAGTGAAATAAAATGCAGGACCTAGGTATCGAAACCCAGGTCCTTTGATCATGCGCTTGTTGGGTCTTTTAGAGCTATGTCTGCACCAAATGTTAGCAAACGAAGAACATGACCTGGATGCCAAACCCAGGCCCTTTGATCCTGTCTAGGATGGCAAATCGAAGGTAACAACAAGTATGGATGTGTTATGCAAATACAAGGTTGGATAATTTACTCTTTCTTACCAATAGATTGAAACTTCGATTTAGGCACTTCTTGGATGTAGGAACCTTCGATTTGGGGCTTTTGGGCTTGTCTACTTTTGTTAAAGGGTGGCTTTGGTTTGGAAAATTCTGACAACCTTTGATGGATTTTGTGGGCAGCGTCTCTCCAATATTTTTCATTTTTTTTCTTGCAACACTTGTGATCTCTTTATATAGAGGGGTAGATGGGACAAGAAGGAAAAGGTTTAAACAACCTTGATTACGTTTGAAATCCATGAATAGGAATTTGTAACGTTAGCCAAACACAAGGGATCTTGTCTTTTTTTTTTTAATTTTGAATGATATGTAACTGTCCTTCGAGTGCTCCCTTTCGAAGGGACTGTTGTCCTCTTCGAATGGACCCTTTGAATGCTCTTCAAATGGACCCTTTGAATGCTCTTCGAATGGACCCTTTGAATTCTCTTCGAATGGACCCTTTGAATGCTCTTCGAATGGACCCTTTGATAGCTTCTTCGAATGGACCTTTGCATGTTCTTCGAATGGACCCTTTGAAAGCTCCGTCGAATGGACCTTTTGGAATGCCAATCGAAGGGACTTTATTGACATGCCAATTGAAGGACGCTATTACTATACCTGTCGAAGCTGCCTTGACATAATGCCAAATCGAAGGATCCCTTGCCATGCCAATCGAAAGGCTTGGCCCAGGTTCAAACGAAATATTCTTTCAGAATTCCAATCGAAGGCCTTGACACAACGCCAATCGAAAGTCTTGTCATGAGGCTAATCAAAAGGCCTTGTGTCCATTACAATCGAAGGGCTTGGCCACCATGCCAATCGAAGCATTTGGAATATCAATCAAAAGGCTTGTCTATAATTCTAATCGAAGAGCATTGTCCATGCCAATTGAAAGGCTCCTTCAGAATACCAATCGAAGGGTCTTTCAGAATACCAATCGAAAGGCATTTAAAACACCACTTGAAAATTTTCCTTTTTTTTCTTAGGCAGGGGTTTATGACCAACCATGTAGGGGAAGACCTTGGAAAATATGAGACGGCAAATTTTGGGGTACAATAGACCTCATGCATGCCTTTAAACATAAGGCTCTTATGTGATTTGTTTGTGCTTGCTATCTATCTAACATAAACATAACATCATGACATCATAACATCCGACGTGACATTTTTACTAACCATTTCAAGGATCTTAGGGATTTATGGTGTAGGATTATCTTAAGCCGGACTGCTAGCAAATGGTGAGAGGATTTATAATCCTATAATTAGACGTCATCAAAGATCAAAACAAGTTCTCTTGAGTCAGAGGCTAGGACCCACTCGATATGGTGAGCTTCAATCTAATAGAATGGCGTCCAAAAATAAAGATTCAAAATTCCACAAGTCAGAGCTGTAACGGGATTCACTTTCAAATTTCTTTACCCCGCAAGATCCTTGAAAACATTACATTTGCATATACATATCATGCATCTCATTACATAAAAGGTACTTTCAAGACAGGTTTTCTCATCTTCTTGTTGTTTATTTCAACATAAAATGAAAGGATCTTGAATAAACAGTGAGATATATCCAAGCTCAGAATGCCAAATTCCAACAGATGTTCTAGAACTTAGCCAAGGGGCAGAAAGAGTTGAAGGTACTAGTCACCAGTTAGAAGAAGAAGAAAGCAAAGAAACCAATTGGCATTCTTAACATGGGAAGAAGGTTTAGAGGTCATGTCAAGCAAG
This sequence comes from Vicia faba, assembly GCA_948472305.1. Taxonomy (NCBI): domain Eukaryota; kingdom Viridiplantae; phylum Streptophyta; class Magnoliopsida; order Fabales; family Fabaceae; genus Vicia; species Vicia faba. The sequence goes on from OX451737.1 coordinate 674,412,038, forward strand.
CTCGGGATCTTAACATCCCATTTGATGAAGATGACAAGAAGGATGAAAATAGTAAGAGTGTGAAGACTGAAAGAAGCCATCCCGGTTCAAATAAATGTCCTGATAAAGAGGAAGATGATTACTTGGATGAGAAATATCCCCCTGCTGATGAGAAATACAAATTGCTGGAAGAACATCTGAGGGCTATGGAGATCCAGAAGGTTCCTGGATTGAATTTTGATGATTTGGTTTTGGTTTCAGGAGTTATCATCCCTCTTAAGTTCAAGACTCCTACCTTTTCTAAGTATGACGGAATTTCTTGTTCGAAGCTACATCTGAGGTCTTACGTTCAGAAGATCCAACCACACACTGCTGACAAGAAACCGTGGGTTCATTTTTTTCAAGAGAGCTTGTCTGGAACATAGCTGGAATGGTTCTATCAATTGGAATGGACCAATATTCACACTTGGGAATATTTGGTTGCTGCTTTCTATAAGAAATACCAATATAATACTAGTCTTGTGCCAACCCATATGCAATTGTAGAGTATGACCATGGGTTTTGATGAAGGCTTTAAAGAGTATGCCTATAAATGGGGAGATCTTACGGGAAGAGTTCAACCTCCTTTGGCTGATAGAGAGATGGTTGACATGTTTATGAGCACACTAATAGGTCCTTTTTATAATCATCTACTTGGGAGTTATTCAGCTGGTTTCACTAAATTAATATTGATAGGGGAACATGTTGAGAATGGAATTAGAAGCTATAAAATCTAGGTGGCTTCATCTTCAAACGTTGTGAAGAAGCCTTATAATGGTAAAAGGGAATCCAATGTTGTGTGTGACTAGAAGGGTCGTAATAAGAGCGATTGTAACCAATCTATGAGGGACAATACTGATCTCTAATCCTGCACCAGTGCAACAACAACTACAACATAATCAGCATAGGGAGGACGCACCTAGGAGGCAGTTCACAAAGATCAACATGTTGTTGGCCCAAGCGTTGTAACACATGTTGAAGGCAGGGTTGGTTACATTGAGAGAGCCTCCTCCTAATACCAAAACTTCCTCTCCCATTACAATCCCAATGCAAGGTGTGCATACCACTCCTATAGCCCTAGTCACGACACTAGCAATTGTTGGGCTTTGAAGAATAAGATCCAAGACATGATTGATGCGAAGGAAATTGAATTTGATCCTCCTGAGACCCCTAATGTGATTATTGCACCTATTCCCAATCATGAAAAGTGCGTTAATGCTATTGAAGATGTTTCTTATGTTTCTACTATGAATTATTTGACTACACCCTTGATGATTTTTAAAGAGAAGCTACTTGTAACACGGTGGGAGAGCTGACTTGGGATGTCTTGCGCTTGAATGCAATTGTTGTGGATAGCAAGAGTCGCCACCGAATTTTATTTTATCCAAATAAAGGAAAGGGTGAAAAGAACAAGAAAGACCTTTGAGATTATTTTCTTGAGTTCCGGGGCTAGATTATGAAAAGGGAAGGTGTTAGCACCATTTTCATCCATAGTTATCTATGGTCTCTTAGTTTCTTGCTAGATCACTTACTTTGTTTGAAAGTATGCTTTGTGGTAGTTTTTGACAGTATTTTTGAAAGGCTCCTTCGTTTAGGAAAACTTTATAATGGTTCTCGTATTATAAGAACGTATACAAAGTTTTGGACATTTGAAAATATTAAATGTTTTGAAAGTGTTTGGTATGTGTTTGCAAGGATGTTTGTTTTGAAAGTGAGCAAGCAACTAGGAACATTTCTACCTACTCAAAAGTTTTTTGTTCATTTCTCTTTTCCTTTGATATTGCTATCTTAGCATTGATTGGTAAGAAGCCTTATCTTTGGATGTAAAGGGACGACCGTGGGTCATCGTATAGTCATGAAAGAAATGTTGTGAGATATCTTAGCATTTCTCTTGAGGGACTAATATCATTTGAAAGGCAACATTCGTAGCATCATCGAGGGACTATGATCTTGTATTTTGATTGTTTTTTCTAAGACATCTCACATGAATAACATGACCGTTTTCAGGCAACAAGTGGGGTTAACCCTAGGGGTGCATGTGTGAATAGTGTGTTTGATTTGCATGCATTTAATCTTTGATTAAGGTTTGTCTACTTGTTGTTTTTCTCTTGCCATACAAATCCTAATTATTAGCATTTATATGAAAGCGATAAATTGCGGCAAGTAAATATTCTACGCTATTACAATCATTAGGGTGTGGGGTATACAAATTTACAAATGGGGATTACAAGAATAAAGTCCTAATTATCTATTACAACCATATTGAAATAATGTACAAGAAATGAAATGTAAAAGTGGATTAGTTTTGTTTTGGTTAAGAAATAAATAAATTTGCTTAAGAAAAATATTTTTAGTCTTTTTGTTTAAAAAGAAATAAAGCAAAGTGTATGAATATAAAGTACTTTTTGTGTTTTTGGTTAGTGAAAATAAAATAATGATAAAAATAATAGGAGGAAAAGGATCAGAATCAGCGCGTTGCTGAATAAGAGAGAACAAAAGTTCTGACTCTGGTGCGCTGCAAGTCAGAAAGGAAATGTTAGCAGAAAAGGGGAAGGTCAAAAGTTCTGGATTCGGACACATTAAAACTCTGGGGTCACTGGGAACAAAGGAAAGCCTAGAAGTTCTGATTGCTAAGGGAGTCTAAAAGTTCTAATGTCATTGGAAGGTCAGAAGTTCTGGTTGTTGAGAGAGTCTGGAAGTTCTGATGTAGCTGGAAACCTAGAATTTCTAGTGTCACTGGCAACCTAGAAGTTCTGATAATGGGTATGTGAGGTGTCAATGTTGTTGGATGGGAATGTCTAGAGGTTCTGGTCCAGGATCACTGTTTTGACAAATAATTAAAGGGGATTGATCTAGAAGTTCTGATCCAACTAATGGGGTAAAAATGTCAGGAAATAAACATAAAAAAGGTAGTTTTGGGGCTAGAACTCAGTACCCTTAACACTAACGTCTTATGCACACGCTCTCTACCACTAGGGTGGCTATACATCCGGTATTAGAAGCAAAAACATAAACATATATTACAAATTAAACTCTGATGATGAATTTCATCTCCTTCTCCATGCCAGTCAGAGCATCTACAACTTAGCCATTTCTCAACAAAATAGAAAATGCACACATAGCAGTTATGGCAGGATTCATCATAGTTTCAGAAATATAAAGTATCAGAACTGTAAATCAGAAGCAGACATGAATTTTGCTAATCCTAATTCTGAATCCTAATTTTCCCAAGAAGTTTTGAACTGAAATTCTCTCTACTTAGGCCAAAATACATGAAATCTATGAATATGTACAGAATCAGAGTCAGTATGTCTACATTGTATTTTTGAAAATGCAAGCCTAACAATGCCTAAGTAATGAAATAAAAGTCAGAAGAGAACTTACCTTGCAGTTGGAAATTGTTCTGTGAGCTAGAGCCTGATTCTGACTGCTGTGATGTTTTGGTCAGCTTCCTCAAGTTCTCAGAAAGCTGAAGCAAAACCTTAACTTGAGTTGTGGATGGATGAAATGTTCTGGAATAGCCAAGAAGCAACGTTCTGATTTTTTGAGATGGAGATTGATGAAGACTGTGTTATAGTCTGAAAATAGAAGTTGGGACGGCTTCTAAATGTATATCAGAATTTGTATGGGTTATTTGGTTGGGAAATGCACAAGGAAAATTAGAGTTTGGGTGTGAAAAATATAAGCTTAGCAGGTTTTTGTGTTTATGTTTGTAGTTTCAAGTTCTTTGAAATTTCAGCAAAGTTTCAAAGCTTTTTCTCAAATCTTCGACCTCTTTAACAGTTGCAAGTGAAGTTCAATTTATAGGAAAGGATTTAGGAGCTTGGGGAAGCCAAGAGTACAACCATCATATGCTAGGGCACTGGCTTGTTCTTGAAGCAAGTTTAAACAAGTATGGTTCAAGGCACAAAGTAGGGTGGTTAGCAGCTTTAGCCGCACTTAATCTGAGTTTGTAAGCATGAATTATGGAAAATTACCCTCAGAAGCAAAACCATAGCATGGGCCCAGCATAAACATTGTACAAAAGTTTGCTTTTCAAGGACATCAATGGTACTTCTATGCCACACATGGGGAAATCCTTTGGATAAAGACTCAAAAGTGGGTGTGAGCATTAAATGATGATGAGATTTATCAAAATAGAAAACCTGCAATATGAGATTATGTATCATAGCTTAATCTGGATCAGAAGTTCAGCATCAGCGTAACTTAGAACAAATATGCAACTTCTGATCTTTGACTCTGCCTGCTCCAGCATGTTCTAAAGGAGTTCTCAGACTTTTCAGAAAGCTTGTAACATGATTTGCAGACCCTCTTTGAATTAGTCTTGCAAACTCTGATTGAACCTTCATGAAAACTGGTCCAGAAGTTCTAACCAAATTCTGTCTTGGAAAGACCCAGAATTTATTGAGTGCTTTAGTTTCATGGACGTGTCTTTAAGGAATTATAACTTGAAATCCCAGCATTTCTAAGAGAAGTTTTGTTCTAAAATGTCTTAGATCTCATTGAAATCTATAACTCTTATGTCATAAGTTCTTCCAGAATCAGCTTGCATCATGGTGAAAACCTGGCCAGAAGTTCTGAACTTATCATATTTCCTAAACACTTAGAAAAATTTCTAAGTATTTAGAATTTTAACTTTTCCAAAGTAATTTTGACTTTTGATTTTCTTGATGAAATAAACATCATATTCCAACGCGTCTTGATGAAATATGATTCTTGAAACTTGATTTTGATCCAAAAGTCAAAGTTTGACTTTTGAGTGTGCAATTGACCATTTTGCCCTTGTGCCAATTCCAAACCTAAATTGATGTATCAGTGCTGCAAACTTGATGTCATGGAAGATCTTGTAAGAGAATCCTTTAGAAATGAAAGGGCAAATTTTGGGGTACAACATTGCTACAAGCCGATTTATTTCCGGGTTTTAGTGAAGACTGCTACTACTGTGCATCCTAGTCTAATGGTTGTGCATTGTTGAATGAAGGTATTCAGTGTCTGATGGATGACCGTGAGATTCTGTTTGAGAAAATTCCTATTGAGAAGACTCCTCCTGTGGAGAATACATCCCAAGACCTGAATCTTGAAGACGTGTCTATAATTTCCGTTACCCCTATAAGGATCACTTCTAAGGGTCTTGTGAAGATTACTTTCGAACCTAAAATTGCTCCCCTAATTATTACTGCCCCTAGGACAATTTTGTATTCCTCTGATAAGGCTATCGCTTGGAATTATGGAGCTGGTGTCTACTATCATGGATTCAAGTAGGAACAATTGACTATTGAAGAGGAAAATGTTGAAGTTAGTAATCCCGATGTTGGAAATATTGTGGGTACTAGTAAGTTTACTAGAAGTTGAAGGGTTTTCTCTCCAGAGATATCTCCGAAGACTGTTCCTGCACCAGTTCATATCACTGCTATAGAATATACTACTGAAACTCGAGGCGAAGAACATAGGACCGAGCCTGCCCGGACGGAGGCACCAAAAGAAGTTACTGTCAAATACCCCTCCAAGAAAGATATGGAGGAAATATTAAAGATTATCCAGAAAAGTGACTACAAGATTGTTGAACAGTTGGGGTAGACACCCTCTAAAATATCTATGTTATCCCTATTGTTATGCTCCGGAGCCCATGCTCAGGCTTTGGTAAGATTTCTGAAATATGTCCATGTACCATAAGAAATCTCTATTGATCAATTCGAAAATCATATTGCTAGCCTGACGACTGATAATGGGCTAGGCTTTTCTGATGCAAACTTAACTCCCGCGGGAAGGAATCATAATAAGGCCCTGCATGTCTCTATTGAGTGTAGGGGCACTACCTTATCTCATGTATTGGTGGACACAAGTTCCTCTTTGAATGTGTTTCCAAAGGATGCTTTAGATAAATTTGACTGTGAAGGGATTGTCCTAAAACCTAGTGACATTGTGGTGAGAGCTTTTGATGGTTCGAAGATAATGATGCATGGAGAGGTGGATCTTCCGATCAAAGTGGGTTCCCAAATCTTCGAATCTATTTTCTAAGTGATGGATATTAGTCCTGCCTATTCTTGTTTGTTGGGACGCCCTTGGATTCATGGGGCAGGTGTTGTTACTTCTACCGTACACCAGAAGTTGAAGTATCCCATGAGGGGAAAGATTATTATAGTTTATTGAGAAGAAGAATATATGGTGAGCCATTTGAACTCTTTCAAGTATGTTGAGGTGGATGGTGAATTCGTCGAGACTCCTTGGCAGGCCTTTGAAGTTATTTCTCAGACAACCTCGGTTGATAAAACTGCTTCTTTTGTTCCTAAGACTCCAACAAAGATGACTTCTCTGGAGATGCCAGGGTTGTGGTTGAAGAAGGTGGTTGCACTGTTTGGGTACAGATTCCTGATATTCCTTATAAATCTGAAAAATTTGGTTTGGGTTTCACCTTACAAGCTCAGAGGGTTGTCCGTCGCGCTTGCACAAATTTTGGGAGACCGCCATTTTGTATCAACAGTAATAGAGTTCGAAACAATAATGTTAATGTTGTGGAAGACGTTGATAGTGACTGCGACATAGATAGTTGGTTTTTCCCTACTACCGGCAATGGGCTAAACAATTGGAAGGCTGAAGACTTTATACTAATCTCCTTTAGTCAGGAGTAAATGCTATTTTCTGTTTTCTTGCTTTCAAATTTTGGTTATGTAATTTAAACAATGACTTTAAGCCTTATGCCTTACCCGGGGCACAACAATCCATTTGTTAGGGTTATCATTATTCATTAGCATATTTTCATTTAGTAAACCATTGGACGTTGCATTCAAATTTTGCGCTCTTTATTGCTTTCAAAATAGTTATGTGTTCTTACACACACCCACACCATAAATTGCAGATCGATATCCACCCTAGATCCCATTGATAATAATTCTGCTATTTCCAATTATGACTTTGAAAATCCGATCTACCAAGCAGAGGATGAAGGTGAGGAAGATTGTGAAATACCTGGAGAGCTTACTAGGTTCTTAATGCATGAAGAAAGAGCCATACGACCACATGAAGAGCCATTCAAGGTCGTAAACTTGGGTACTTAAGAAGACAAGAAAGAAATCAAGATAGGTGATAACCTAGAAGATAGTGTCAAAAAGAGGTTAATTCAGATGTTGCGGGACTATGTTGAGATCTTTTCTTGGTCATATGAAGACATTCCAGGGCTTGATACTGATATTGTGGTTCACCGTCTACCGGTGAAGGAATGTTGTCCCCCTATAAAGCAGAAGGTTCATCGTATGCGTCCCGAAATGTTTGAAAAGATCAAGGTTGAGGTTATGAAGCAATTCAACACGAGTTTCCTATTTGTGACGTCCTATCGCAAATATGGGGCCAGTACCTAAGAAAGATGGCAAGGTGCGTATGTGTATAGACTAAAGGGATTTGAATAGGGCGAGCCCCAAAGATGACTTTCCGCTTCCACATATTAACGTTCTAGTTGACGACAACACTCAGCATAAAGTATTTTCCTTCATGGATGGTTTCTCCAGATATAATCAAATCAAGATGGGGCCCAAAGACATGGAGAATACTACTTTCGTCACACAGTGGGGCACTTTCTGTTACAAAGTCATGCCTTTCGGTTTAAAGAATGCATGAGTGACGTATCGGCGCGCTATGGTAGATTTGTTCCATGATATGATCCATCACGAGATAGAGGTTTACATTGATGAAATGATAAACATGTCTTAGACTGAAGAAGAACATCTCAACCATCTGCACAAGCTGTTTGAAAGATTGAAAAAGTACAAGTTGAGATTGAATCCAAACAAGTGCACCTTTGGGGTAAGATCCGGTAAACTCCTAGGTTTCATCGTCAGTGGTAAAGGTATTGAAGTTAATCCTTCCAAGGTTAAAGCCATTCAAGAAATGCCAGTTCCCCGTACTGAGAAGGAAGTCATTAGTCATTCCTGAAACATCCCAGAAAGAGATGGAAGAGATTCTGAGGATCATTAAGAAAAGTGATTACGATGTTGTTGAACAACTGGGGCAGACCCCCTCCAAATTATCTATGTTAGCCCTATTGTTGTGCTCTGAGGCACATGCTAAAGCTTTGGTCAAGTTTTTTAAGACGGCCCACGTGCCACAAGAAACCTTCGCTGATCAATTCCAGGAATGTGTGGCCAGCTTAACAGCTGACAATGGCCTGGGATTCTATGATGCAGACTTGACCTCCAAAGGGAGAAAACATAATGACGCACTACATGTCTCGGTGGAGTGTAGGGGAACCACCCTAGCTTATGTCTTGGTTGATACTGGGTCGTCTCTAAATGTCTTGCCGAATAAAGCCTTGGATAGGTTAGATTGTGAAGGCCTAACCTTGAAACCCATCAATATAATTGTTAGAGCCTTTGATGGTTCCAAGAGGATGGTCCATGGAGAGGTGGACATCCTGATCAAGGTGGGTACCCAAACATTCAATTAAACATTCTACGTGATGGACATCCGTCCTTCCTATTCTTGCCTGTTGGGAAGACCGTGGATCCACCATGCTGGAGCTGTCACTTCCACTCTGCATCAAAAGCTCAAGTACAATGTTCAGGGGAAAATTATAACTGTTCATGGCTAAGAGGAATACATGATCAGTCATCTGAACTCCTTCCGTTATGTGGAGTTAGATGGCGAATTCATAGAGACCCCTTTCCAACACTTTGAGGAAGTTTCTGAAGAAATGGCGGCGACCAAGACAGTGTCCTCAACTCCTGTGATCACAAGACCTCCACCTCGGATGTCTTCTTTAAAGGATGCAAGGGCAGTGGTGGAAGAAGGCGGATCCACAATCTGGGGGCAGCTTCCCGAATTTCCTTTCAAATCAGACAAATTCGGCTTGGGATTTACTTCGACTAGTCAGAAGGTTGTGCGTCACTCCTGTGCCGGAGGGCCACCTGTGAAGATCAGCCACCGAGGGGTTAATACACTAGAGGACAGTGAAGAAGAGGGAAACTTGGAAGACTGGATTTTCCCTACTGTTGGCGGAGGACTGTGCAACTGGGAAGCAAAAGACTGTGTTCTGATTACTTTCATAAATCAGTAATTTATCTTTTCCATTTATGTTGGACTATAATAATTCACAAACAATTCATACTTTTTCAACCATGTGTCTTACCCGAGGCACATAGGTCCATTTGTAAGGGTTCTTATTTTCATTTCATATGTCATCTTAATGAATCATGGACGCTTTTCATATTTAAACCTTTTGTGCTCATTGTCTTTCTTTTACTGTAGTTGTTTAGTTATTGGCATGCATTTTTGGTAAAACCAGGTGTGTGAATGTCATGACTGATGTCATAACATTCTAGTTTATTAGGTACTGATTCATTAGGTATCTTTGCAGAAAAATATTGTCATACAGGTGTTGCTGTTTATGAGTGTGTATCTGAGCATTTTGCAAAAAGATCACATTTACCAAAATCAGTAGACAGGATTTCAGATGTCATAACAAATGTTAAGACATCCTGTTCTGAACTAACAGTTATGCAGTTTGGGTAATTCTGAGTTTTTTCAGGAAAATGACTCAGTCTTTCCAGAACAGAAAATCTCGTGGACTTGGGGTTAACCTAGCTCAACCCTAACCTGGTTGATAAAGTCCTGTGACCAAGTCTTAAGGTCAAACGGAATTAACCCTAGCTTTTTGTGGAAACCCTAACTGAAGATGCAGCTGCTATATATTCAACAGGGCTGCTGTTTGGAATTAACACCCTTCTGACAGAAGATCATTTAGAAGCTGTATAGTTTTAACTATTGTAATCCAAGCAAGTATCATTGTGATAAGTGACTTGGGATAGGTTTTAATTGTAAGGGTTGTGTATCACTCAAAGCTTTGAAGCAAGAGTGTTTTTGTGTCTCTTGACTAAAGCTTTGAAGCAAAGTCAAGTTAGGTTTATGTATCACTCAAAGCTGTGAAGCAAGAGTGTTTGTGTTGCTTGATTAAAAAGCTGTGAAGCATAATCAAGTGTATGTTTTGAAGAGTGTCTTCATCAATTCATTAGTCAAATTGTTTTAAGTATCACTGCTGTGATTGAGGGGGAGTGAGTAGGAACTCAGGTTTAAGTTGTACTTAGATTGAAGTTGCATTGGGTAGGTCTTAAGTGAAGGAGATAAACTAGTTGGTTTATTCCTGAATTAATATCTCTTATAGTGGATTTCCTCCCTGGCTTGGTAGCCCCCAGAGTAGGTGTTGTTGCACACTGAACTGGGTAAACAATTGACTGTGTTCTTTACTGTTTTTGTATTTACTGTCTTATAGAAAGTCAGATACGGTGTCATAAAAGGCTTGGAGAGCGGTTGACAAAGGATGGAACCATCCCACCATAACTGAGAAAGATGGGACAATCAGTCTGAAGCCTGAGGAAGATTGGAGTAAAGAAGAAGATGAGTTAGCCCTGGGAAATTCCAAAGCTTTAAATGCCTTGTTCAATGGAATTGATAGAAACATTTTCAGACTAGTACATCAATATGAACTGGCCAAGGATGTTTGGGACACTCTCAAAACTACCCATGAGGGCACTTCCAAAGTAAAAATGTCAAGGCTTCAGATGTTGACTACCAAGTTTGAGAATCTAAAAATGATGGAAGATGAAACCATTCATGAGTTTCACATGAACATCTTGGAGATTTCCAACACCTCAGGAGCACTGGGAGAAAAGATGTCAGAAGAAAAATTGGTGAGAAAGATTCTCAGATCCTTGACTAAAAGATTTGCAATGAAGGTAATTGCCATAGAGGAAGCCCAGGACATCAGCAAGTTGAAAGTGGATGAACTTATTGGGTCTCTTCAGACTTTTGAGATGGGGATCACTGAAAATGGTGACAAGAAGAACAAGAGCATATCACTTGTATCCAACACTGATGTTGAAAACAAGGAGGATGAAGAAGAAAATATTTCAGAAGCTATAGCCATGCTTGGAAGACAGTTCAACAAACTCATCAAAAGAATAGATCCAAAGTCAAGGTCTAATGTTCATAACATTCCCTCTGACATTGACAGTTCCAGCAGAAGACCAAGGTTAGAAGAGAAGGGAAATCAAGGCAGAGGAATTCAATGCCATGGTTGTGAAGGATATGGGCATATTCGAGCTGAATGTCCTACCTTTCTCAAGAAACAAAAGAAAGGAATGACTATTACCTGGTCTGACTGTGATTCAGAAAGTAATTCTGAAGAAGAATCTGCCAAACTAGTTACTGCTCTAACTGGTGTTTGTACCTCTGAAAGTGACACTAGTGATGAAGAAGTGACATTTGAAGAACTGGCTGATACTTACAAGAAATTGTGTATCAGAAGTGCTGAAGTCTGTGTGCAGAATGAGAAACAATCAAAACTCATCACAAAGCTGGAGGCTGAAAAAAGGGAAGACCTTGAAACTATAAGTCATCTAGAAGGGGAAGTTCAATTGCTGAACTCACAACTGAATCAAATGACCAAATCTGTCAAGATGCTGACAAATGGAACAGACAAATTGGAAGAGATCCTTCAGGTTGGACAAAATATGGGAAACAAATCTGGACTAGGATTTGTGGAAGCTAAGAAATCTGGTGCAGACAAGAAGATCAGGCCTGTTAAACAAATGTCAAAGCAGATGTCTCAACACAACTCTCAACATCAGAAACAGAGATATATGAAGAAAAAGTACCAAAGATGGAGATGTCATCATTGTGGGAGGTATGGTCACATTAAGCCTTTCTGCTTCAGATTATATGGATACCCTAATCAGAGCCCAAGTGTTAAACCTAAGTCAAAAAGGGTACCACATACTCCTCAATGGAAGAAAAAGGCTACTTCCCTGATAGCCCACACTTCCCTGAGAGTCTCTGCAAAGGAAGGCTGGTACTTTGACAGTGGGTGTTCTAGGCACATGACTGGAATCAAGAACATTCTCAATCATGTTAAACCTCACACCACTAGTTATGTGACCTTTGGAAGTGGTGCCAAAGGTGAAATCAAAGGAGTTGGTAATTTGGACAGTCCTGAAGTTCCAAATCTGAATGAAGTACTATTGGTAAAAGGCCTGACTGCTAATCTCATTAGTATCAGTCAATTGTGTGATCTAGGATTCAAAGTCATCTTCTCAAAATCTGAATGTCTTGTATTAAATGAAAAACAAGAAGTTGTGATGAAAGGAATCAGATCTAAAGACAATTGTTACTTGTGGCAGCCTGAGAACACCAATAACTCTACTATGTGTTCTATTACCAAAGAAGAAAAAGAGGTGAAACTGTGGCACCAAAAACTTGGCCATCTTCATCTAAGAAGAATGAAAAGAACTATCTCTATGGAAGCAGTCAGAAGGATTCCAAGACTGTAAATTGATAAAAGGAGGGTTTGTGGTGAACATCAAATGGAAAGGCTTGGTAAAAAGAGATATGTCTATGATGTGAGGAATAACCTTGAAGTTTCTAGAGAACTGTGAAAAAGAACTCAAAAAGAAAGATGTATTGTTAGAATCAGAAGTGATCATGACAAGGAATTTGGAAACAACAAGTTTAAGAAATTCTGTTTCTCTGAAGGAATGAGTCATGAATTCTCTTCTCCTATAACTCCTCATCAAAATGGAGTTGGCAGAAGGAAAAATAGGATCATACAGAAATCTGCCAGAGCTATGATTCATGTCAAAAGAATGCCTTCTCAACTCTGTGCTGAAATAGTTGCAGCTGGTGGTATCCGTTCTCAAAATATCTGGACAAAACAGATGCTCACTGAGTATAATGTCTCATAAGATGTTGTGACATTGTATTATGACAATCTGAATACAATCAATATTTCCAAGAACCCTATTCAGCATAGCAGGACCAAGCACATTGACCTTGTAGAGAAGAAGACAATTAAACTGGAACATGGTATCATTAAGCTTCAGCTGGCTGATTTTTCTACCAAGGCTCTTGGTGAAAATCAACCTAAAAACTTGAGGGGCATGATGGGTATTTGCCAACATGAGAAATTATAGCAATTAATTTTGCTTAAAACAAGGGTTGAAGGAGTTATTTGTGTTAAGTCTATTTTTAGTGGGTTAATCATATGTTTTTCCAATACTTTCAAAATTATTAAGAAGTTGAATAGACTCTCATTTGCCCCCTACCTCTCTCGTCTTTGCAACCTATTCCTTTCTCTCAATCAAAGTTTTCTCTCAAATTGCCACTGGTGCTCTAAGTCAATCAAAATGTCTCAAACATCATCTTCAACCAAGGCGACCTCTTCATCTTCATCATCTGACCGAGATTCTCGAGCAATCACCACATGCATAGATTCTGAAGTCCTGGAGATCACTCCTCTCAGAGAAATGGCAACTGACCCCTCCAAAGTCAAAAAGCTGAGAACTAGGCATGCAGGAAGAGCTCAAGCTAGTGCTTCTGGTAATCCTTCTCATCCTTCTTCCTCTGTACCAAATAGGGAAGGATCAGCTCAAGTACATCAAGCAATTGCTAGGCTTGTTACAAGAATACTAAGCGGAAACCAATCTATACCGGGGATTTCTGTCCCATTTAATCAAGAATCGGCAAGCCCAAATGTTGAAGCAAATGTAGATGTCTCTGAGAATGTTGTGACACAAAATGACAACATTCAGAACCCTTCAGAGAAGACTGTTGATCCACCTATCATTGATGTGGATGAGGAATACTCAGACAATGATCTGATTGCCAATGTAAACCCTAGAATAGCTAGGAGAATGATGAAAAGAAAGGGTAATCAGAATGCTGCAAAATGTATGACCAAAGATAAACCTGCTGATAAGAAATCCAAGGCTGAAGGCAAGACTGGGGTAGAATCTGTGAAAACTGGTCAGTCCAAAGGGAAGGTGAAAGGCCAGGTGCATACTGGTAGACAACCAATTACAAAGAAGAGAAAAGAACCTGAATCTTCTGATTCTGATGAGGAATCAGAGTTTGAGATTGATGCTGAAGAAATTCCTATCAGAAGGAAACTCCCCTCCAGCAAAATGGCTAGAGTTCCTGAAGTCCCAACAGACAACATCTCTTTTCATCATCCTGATAATGCCAACAGATGGAAGTATGTTTGCTTGAAGAGAATAGCTTTAGAAAGAGAGCTAAACAATGATGCCATGGAGTGCAAGGAAATCATGGACCTGATTAAAAATGCTGGACTGATGAAGACAGTGGTAAAATTTACCAAGTGCTATGAAAATCTGGTCAAGGAATTTATAGTAAACTTGTCTGATGAATGTGCTGATGGAAGATCAACTGACTTTGAATGTGTTTATGTTAGAGGAAGAAGGGTTAATTTCTCTCCATCAGAAATTAACAAATTTCTTGGAAGATCAAATGAGGATTGCCCTGAACTGGAAGTCACTGACAATGAAGTTTGTCAAACCATCACAGCAAGACAAGTCAAGTGCTGGCCCTTGAAAGGCAAGCTGAATGCCAGTAAACTAAGCATGAAATTTGCCATCCTGCACAAGATTGGTGCAGCCAACTGGGTCCCTACAAACCATAAATCTACTATCTCCACAGGATTGGGGAGATTTATTTATGCTGTGGGAACCAAGACTGAATTTGACTATGGCAGGTACATTTTTGAACAAACTCTAAAACATGCTGGTAGCTTTGCTGTCAAAGGCCCTATTGCCTTTCCCTCCCTCCTATGTGGAATTATCCTTGCACAGTACCCTGATATCCTGGTGGCAAGAGATACTGCTTGCAAAAGAGCTCCTGCTCTTGGGTTACACTACAAGCTGTTTCATGGATCTCATGCTCCTGATATTATCATAACATTAGCTGAGACATCTTCTGTGAAGACTCAGTCCAAAACATCTGATGTTATAGCTGTATTGAAAGAGACCTGCAAAGAGCTGGAGACTAGGAAAAAGACCCTAGAAAACCTAATTGCCAGGTTAGAAAAGGAGGAAGCTGAAGGAAACAGAAGGGAAGAGGGTGCAGAAGCTGAAGATCAACTCAATACTGAAGAAACTAGCTCCTCTGAAGGGGACAGTGCTTGAAGGTTGGTGGAGTTGATGCTGGTCCCTGGTGGAGTTTGCAAGTGTGTTCAGTATTTAGTTGTTGGTTTTATTACTTTTTCTGGATGACTGTATAATCTTTTAAGAACATGTATCTTTGGCCCATTTGTGGCTAAAGAGGGGGAGATGTATTTTGGTAGACTTTATTAGACATTCTATTTTTCTGCAGTCATATTTATTCTGCTGCTATCTATCTCTGATTGCTTAGGGGCTTTAGCCAAAAATCTGCCAAAGGGGGAGTTTGTAGTTGTTTAGTTATTGGCATGCATTTTTGGTAAAACCAGGTGTGTGAATGCCATGACTGATGTCATAACATTCTAGTTTATTAGGTACTGATTCATTAGGTATCTTTGCAGAAAAATATTGTCATACAGGTGCTGCTGTTTATGAGTGTGTATCTGAGCATTTTGCAAAAAGATCACATTTACCAAAATCAGTAGACAGGATTTCAGATGTCATAACAAATGTTAAGACATCCTGTTCTGAACTAACAGTTATGCAGTTTGGGTAATTCTGAGTTTTTTCAGGAAAATGACTCAGTCTTTCCAGAACAGAAAATCTCGTGGACTTGGGGTTAACCTAGCTCAACCCTAACCTGGTTGATAAAGTCCTGTGACCAAGTCTTAAGGTCAAACGGAATTAACCCTAGCTTTTTGTGGAACCCTAACTGAAGATGCAGCTGCTATATATTCAACAGGGCTGCTGTTTGGAATTAACACCCTTCTGACAGAAGATGATTTAGAAGCTGTATAGTTTTAACTATTGTAATCCAAGCAAGTATCATTGTGATAAGTGACTTGGGATAGGTTTTAATTGTAAGGGTTGTGTATCACTCAAAGCTTTGAAGCAAGAGTGTTTTTGTGTCTCTTGACTAAAGCTTTGAAGCAAAGTCAAGTTAGGTTTATGTATCACTCAAAGCTGTGAAGCAAGAGTGTTTGTGTTGCTTGATTAAAAACCTGTAAAGCATAATCAAGTGTATGTTTTGAAGAGTGTCTTCATCAATTCATTAGTCAAATTGTTTTAAGTATCACTGCTGTGATTGAGGGGGAGTGAGTAGGAACTCAGGTTTAAGTTGTACTTAGATTGAAGTTGCATTGGGTAGGTCTTAAGTGAAGGAGATAAACTGGTTGGTTTATTCCTGAATTAATATCTCTTATAGTGGATTTCCTCCCTGGCTTGGTAGCCCCCAGAGTAGGTGTTGTTGCACACTGAACTGGGTAAACAATTGACTGTGTTCTTTACTGTTTTTGTATTTATTGTCTTATAGAAAGTCAGATACGGTGTCATAACATTGAACGTGACATTGAGTATCTGCAGCCAGAATTTCATTTACATTTTGTTGTTTTAAGATGGCTATGCCCTTACACACACCCACACTCACAAATGCAAGTACCCTTCCATTTCGGAACCCATGGGTAACGATACTGCTATAGCCTTCAGTGACTCTGAAGATCTGATTAACCAAGCCGAATACGAAGGTGAGGAAGATTGTGAGGTGCCAGGGGAATTGGAAAGATTACTACAGCAAGAGGAGAGAGCAATTCAGCCTCGTGAAGAGCAGTTGGATACAATCAACTTGGGAATTGAGGATGACAGAAAGGAAATCAAGATAGGTGTCAATCTAGAGTCGAGTGTCAAGGAGCGCCTAATTCAGCTACTACATGATTATGTTGAGATATTCGCCTGGTCATACGAAGACATGGAGGGTGTGATACGGTGGGAGAACTGACTTGAGGTTTTGTGTTTGTGTTCGCAAATGTTTCGGTTTAGCAAGAGTCGCCACCGACTTTTTATTTATCCAAAGGAAAGGTCAAAAAGCACAGGAAAGACCTTTGAGATGTTTTCTTGGGTTTGGGGGGTAGATTATGAAAAGGGAAGGTGCTAGCACCATTTTCATCCATGGTTTTCCATGGGCTCTTAGTTACTTGTTTTAGATCACTTGCCTTTGCTTTTAAATTGTTTGAAATGGTGCTTTGTGTGTGGTTTTGAAAATGTTTTGAAAAGAGGCCATCATTGTGGCAACCTTTGTAATGATTCTTGTTTGAATGTATACAAAGGTGTATTGTCTTTTGAAAAGATGTTTCAATGTTTGAAAGTTTGTTTTGGGAAATGTTTTGAAATTATGTTGTGATGTGTGTTTGAAGATAGCAAGGATGTTTGCAAGTTTGTTCAAGTAACTAAGAGTTGTCTACCCTATATACTCAAAGATATTTCCTACACATTTTTAACCCTTTTACATTGTTGTTTTACCATTGTATTTGGTAAACAACCTTGTATTTGGATATTAAACGGGACAGGCGCGGGTCATTGTATTGACCATGATAGCAATCGTGTCAAGTATCTTAGCTAGTTTTTTTAGGGACTAGATCATTTTTGTATAGGCAACCAGGATAGCGTCATCGAGGGACTATGATCTTTTGTTTTGTTTTTGTTTTGCCAAGATACTCAACATGCATACCATGGCCATTTTAAAGGCAACAAGTGGATGAAACCCTAGGGGTGCATGTGTGCATTGTGTTGTCAATTTACATGCCTTTATGTCTTGTATTAGGTCTAGCTATTTGTTTTGATTTTGGATATTGCATACAAACCCTAATCTCTATCATGGCATATTTGAAAGCGATAAATGCGTAAAAGTAATCTAAGCTATTACAACATTGATATGGGGAAGGGGATACAATTTTGAATAGGGGATTATTTGCAAGAAATTTAAAACCCTAACATTATTACAACCAAATTGAATTCTTTGTTCAAATAATAAATAAGCAAATATTTAAATGGACAATTAAATAAATATGCAATACATTATAAATATGCAAAAAATGTTTTTTGTATTATTTTTATATATGTAAAAATAAACTATTTAATGCATTAAAAATAATAAAATAAAAGATTATTTTTATTAAGGGTGGAAACCCTATATATATATATATATATATATATATATATATATATATATATATATATATATATATATATATATATATATATATATATATATATATATATATATATATATATATATATATATATATATATATATATATATATATATATATATATATATATATATATATATATATATATATATATTATGTATTATTTATTTATGTACAATAAAATAAATAAAATATATACAACTAAAAAATAAAAATAATGTGAGAAAATATTATTTAAGTATATATAAATACTAAAAGTAAAATATAATGTTTTTTTCTTTTATGTTATTTACAAGTTTTTGTTAAAGAAAATAAATTTATATATTATTTAATAATTATTTCTATGTCTAAAAAAATAATAAAAATAATAAAATAAAATGTGAAAATTTATGAAAATGTTTTTGGTATTTTTTAGTGTTTAGAAAAATGAAATAAAATCAGAAACTAAAAAAAGAAATGAAAAATATAAAAATATAAAATAATGGGCCAAGGGGGTGTAAACAGTAAGGCTAAGGGTGCAAAAAGCATGAACAAGCCAGGCCCAGCCCAGATTTTCCTTCGTCTTCAACCTTTGAACAAAAAAAACGTGTGCCCTGTGTACAACTCTGGAAATCCTGCATACGTGCTCTAAAGCAAAAACTCACAACATAAAAGTTATAGCATTTTTCAACATGATTCCAACCATATAAAGAACTTAATCTAACTCTCAAAGACCAGAGAGAATTTCTCTGGCCCTAATTTCTAACCTAACTTTTTCAGAAAGTTCATCAATCAAATTCTCTCAACACAGTTAACTTAAATGAAATCTATGCAGATGTACAACTTAAGGGCAATGAGTACTACATTTTTTATTCACAAACCTAAGCCTAATGATTCCTAAATAGAGATATAGAAAGTTGGAAGATACCTTCTTCAGTTGAACTCGAGTATGGCAATGTGGAGGTTTTCAATGAGGTCTGAGGTGCTTGGGAGCTTTCTTGAACTTCCTTTGACCTTCCCCAATGCTTAGTTTGCTTTGAGTTTGCTTGAATAAGCCTGTAGAAGTCAACCTGCACAAGTAGATTTTAAAAATGGTGAAGCTTGTAAATGGAGTTACAGTCACTGGCCAATGGTTGGGATAACTTAGGTGGGTTGTATAGAGTGTGTTGGAAGAGGTTTGGGGCAAAACGCACGAGTGGTTTGTGAGATGGAGGTGCAACTGCAGAAGCTGCCCTGTTTTGCAAGAAGATGATGCTTTGGTGTTTTGGAGGGCTTGAGAAGTGGTTAGCTCGTGCTTTTGACTTAAGGCAATATGCAAAACTTGTTTGGAATTGTTACAAGAGTTGGTTTTATCAAATACAAGAGTTTTCTTTGTTTTGCAAGTTGACTTGGCTTTTAAGAAAAGTGTGAAGTGATCAAGCAAAGAGCCTGTACAGGCCTCCTTCCTATCTGCACAAAGTGGTTGTCCTTTTCCCTGAGTTTATGGAGTTTGTTTGCTGTAAAAGAAAGGGTTCAAGGCTTAAGAGGAACAACTTGACATAAAGCCAACTTTATGAAAATGGCAATGTTCACTTTTTGCCAAAAATGGATTAAACCCTTGTGTAATCTTCCATAGATCAGAAAAATGCATTATGCCATTGAGTTTGCATTCAATTTTTGAGTGTGGAAGGGTTTAAAGACCTGTGAGCAAGTACAAGTGAGGCTGGATAGAATTTTCAATTTGCAGCAACATGAAAAATGCCATGGATCAAAGTGATTTTTTTGCCAAATTCAAACCTTCGATTCTCCCTAACCACAAATGATTTTGGAGAGTTCTTGGACATTTTGGAAAGCTTGTAACATGCTCTACAATCAATATTTGAAAAGAATTTTGAAATTCCAATTGGAACTAGGTGAAAAATTTCCATGAAGATAGGTCAAAATCCTGCCTAAACTAGGGCAAAATTTCACTAAGTTAAAAGTTTCATGGACCCTTATTCCAAAAATCATAACTTGAGATCCAAGCATACTTTGGGAAAACTTTGTGAATAAAATTTGTATATTTGTGGAGGACTACAAATTTCATGTTGGAAGTTTTGTTTGAATCCAATTGCATCATGGAGAAAAAGTTGGGCAAAGTTGGGAAAAAATGAGAAAATTTCATAACTTAGAAAATTTCTAAGTTATGAAAATTTTCATTTTAAAACCCTAATTTGCAAAATTAGGTTTCTTGATGAACAAGTTTCATATTTTGACACATCTTGATGAAAAATGACCCTTGGCACTTGATTTTGACCAAAAAGTCAAAGTTTGACTTTTCAGTGTACACTTGATTTTTGATCAGTTGACTGGAAAATTCATCTGTCAATCCAATGCTTTTGAGATCTTTTGAACATTGTGATTAGGTAAAGATGATGCCATTGAGTCCTTGAATCCATTCTTGAACCCAATTTTCCATTGGCTAGGTTAAAAATCAGAAATTGCCCTTCTGCAGTCAAAACCCTAAAAATAACCATTTTGCCCTTTTGATGATCTAATCAAATTTCTTGAGGAGTTGTGGTCCAAACATGATCAAATGGTTCATATGAGACTATAATGTTGATGTGGATAAAAAATTATGAGGTTTGACTGTAAATTGGCCACAATTGACTTTTTCTCCAATACAGCTGATTTTTAGGTCAAATATCCAATTGATTGGGCAAAAATTTGATTCAAGACTTGAAACTTGGTAGGGGCAATCTTATAAGTCCAACATGAAGTATGAAATTCATATTAGGCATTGGAAATCCAAAAATCCTTGTGCAAACTCAAACCCTAATTTCAGGTTATCAGTGCAACGAGATGTCTTGAGCAGAGCAAACCCTAATCCTGTCTAGAGTCCAAAGAGTCTTGTGAGGGGAAATCTTGGTAAAATAAGAGGGCAAATTTTGGGGTACAACACTGGGACTCGATACAGACATTGTGGTACACCATCTACCCACAAGATAAGACTGTCCACCAGTTAAACAAAAGGTCCGCCGCATGAGACCTGACATGTAAGAGAAGATCAAAGCAGAAGTTATGAAGCAGTTCAATGCTAGATTTATGGCTGTTACTTCATATCCACAATGGGTTGCTAACATTGTGCTCGTGCCTAAAAAGGAAGGAAAAGTGAGAATGTGCGTGGATTATAGAGACTTAAACAGGGCCAGCCCTAAATATGACTTTCCACTTCCGCACATCGACATTCTTGTTGAAAACACAGCTCGGCACAAAGTATTTTCTTTCATGGACAGATTCTCAGGCTATAACCAGATCAAAATGGCACCTGAGGACATGGAGAAAACTACTTTTGTTACACAGTAGGGTATGTTCTGCTACAAAGTGATGCCATTCTGACTGAAGAATGCCGGGGCAACCTATCAACGCGCCATGGTAGCTTTGTTTCATGATATGATACATCATGAGATATAGGTCTACGTAGATGACATGATAGCCCGATCACAAACTGAAGAAGAACACCTTGATCATTTGCAGAAGTTGTTTGTCAGGTTGAAGGAGTACAAGCTCAGACTGAATCCAAACAAGTGTACATTTGGAGTCCGGTCCGGTAAACTCTTAGGTTTCATTGTCAGCAACAAAGGCATCGAGGTTGATCCTGCCAAAGTCAAAGCTATACAAGAAATTCCTGCTCCTCGCACTGAGAAGGAGGTTAGAGGTTTCTTGGGATGCCTAAACTACATTGCAAGGTTCATTTCTCACCTAACATCTACCTGTGAACTAATCTTCAAGTTGTTGAAGAAAGATCAGGTAGTTAAATGGAATGATGATTGTCAAATTGCTTTCGATAAAATCAAGGAGTATTTGCTAAAACCTCATATCTTGATGCCACCCGTTGAAGGAAGGCCGCTAATCATGTATCTGACCGTCTTAGAGAATTCAATGGGGTGCGTATTGGGCCAACATGACGAGTCTGGCCAAAAAGAGCATGCCATTTATTACCTTAGCAAAAAGTTCACCGACTGTGAGACCTGATACTCACTGCTCGAGAAAACTTGCTGCGTTTTGGTATGGGCTGCTCGCCGGCTAAAGCAATATATGTTGACTCATACCACTTTGCTGATATCTAAGATGGATCCGATCAAGTACATCTTTGAGAAACATGATCTATCTGGAAGAATATCTAGATGGCAGATGATCCTGACAGAATACGATATACAGTACACGACCGAAAAAGCTATAAAGGGGAGTGTGCTAGCCGATCATCTGGCCCATCAAGCTGTCGAAGATTACCAATCCATGAGGTTCGACTTCCCTGACGAAGACATCATGACATTGGACAAAGTTGAAGGTTTCAGACCATATGACGGACCTGAACAAGGATCCTGATGGACCCTGTACTTTGATGGGGCCTCCAATGCACTTGGAAACAGTATCAGCGCAATACTTATCTCCCCAGAAGGTTTCCATACTACTTTCACATCCAGACTTTGCTTCAACTGTATGAACAACATGGCAGAGTATGAAGCTAGCATCTTTGGACTCAAGGCTGCCATAGACTTGGGAATCAAATCTTTTATTGTGTTTGGGGACTCAGCTTTGGTCATCAGTCAGATCAAAGGAGAGTGGGATGCTAAACATCCAAACCTCATCCCTTACAAAGAACATGTCTTGACATTGTTACCACATTTCGAGCAGATTACCTTCGAGCACTTCCCGCAAGAAGAGAATCAGCTAGCAGATGCTCTAGCTACAATGTCATCCATGTTTAAACTTAACTGGGATAATGAGGCTCCCCAAATCACCATTGAATGGATGGACGGACCTGCACATTGTCACGAGATTAATACCGAAGAAGTAGTGGACCAGCCGTGGTTTCATGAAGTCAAAAGGTATCTCGAGGCTCAAGAATACCCCGAAGGAGCTTCAGTCAACGACAAAAAGTTCTTAAGGAGGTTCTCGGCAAAGTTCTTCTTGAGTAATGGCATCCTATACAAGCGCAATCATGATTCTATTCTGCTTCGTTGTGTGGATAAGATCGAAGTTGAAAAGATCATGGCTGAATTGCATGAAGGTACCTTCGGCACTCACTCTAGCGGGTATACGATGGCTAAGAAGATTCTATGGGCAGGCTACTACTGGTCTACCATGGAAGCTGATTGTTATCAACACTCCCGCACTTTTCACAAATGTCAAATCTATGCCGACAAGGTACATGTGCATCTGGTTCCTCTAAATGTCTTAACAGCTCCTTGGCCGTTCTCTATGTGGGGAATCGACATGATTGGAGAGATCAAGCCTACAACATCCAATGGACACCGCTTCATTCTGGTGGCCATTGACTACTTCACCAAGTGGGTCGAAGCAGCTTCCTTCGCATCCGTTACTAAGAATGTCGTTGCCCGCTTCATCAAACAGAACCTTATTTGTCGGTCCGGTATCCCCGAAAGGATCATCAATGACAACGGTACAAACCTTAACAATACTATGATCACCGCTTTGTGTGAGCAGTTCAAGATTCAACATCACAATTCATCTCCTTACCGGCCAAAGATGAATGGTGATGTCGAAGCTGCGAACAAAAATATCAAGAAGATCATACAAAAGATGACAGTCACCTACAAGGACTGGCATGAGATGCTACCGTTTGCTCTCCACGGGTACCGTACCACGACACGCACATCAACTGGGGCAACACCCTATTCCTTGGTATATGGCATGGAAGCTGTTTTACCTATCGAGGTTCATATTCCCTCCTTGGAATCATGAAAGATGTTGGTTTGGGTGAAGACGATTGGATCCAGACCCGACTTGATCAGTTGAACTTAATTGATGAGAAGAGACTTACTATTGTTTTCCATGGTCAGACGTATCAAAAACGGATGAACAAGGCTTTCAACAAAAAGTCAGGCGCCAAGTATATCAAGTCGGGGATCTGGTAATCAATCGCATCATCTTGCCGCAAAGTGATCCCAGGGGCAAATGGACTCCTACCTACGAAGGACCATTTGTGATCAAGAACATCTTTTCTGGTGGGGCAATGATCTTAACCACCATGGACGGCGACGACCTACCGCACCCTACGAACACAGACATAGTCAAAAGATAGTGCGCATAAATGACCCGCTAGGTTGACACAACTAGGCAAAAAAGGGCATCCCGGTGAATCGAAAACCCGAAAGGGCGGTTCAGGCAAAAATTAGGGATAAACAAAAAATTTGTACACCCGGCAAGTTGAAAACCCGAAAGGGCGACTTGGGCAAAAAAGGGTTTCCCGGTGGACTGAAAACCCGAAAGGGCGGTCCAGAAAAAAGTTAGGGAATTAAAGCGTATGACTATGTCTCGTCGGATCACTTTAAGGACAATCTCTTCACAGACGAACCCTGAGCTTCTGATCATTCCAATCATCTTCCGACGAAGCAACGAATGGACAAGATATTCAGAGATACGAAGGCTATAGCGGAATGGGAACCCCATGGGATTTTTACACACATAGCTATCTTTCTTTGTATAAAATTTTTCTTACTTTTATGACACCATCCTCTTACTAGGATGTCTGTCTCCTTTGTACAAAACACTTACTCAAAGTTAATACAAAGATTCTCTTTCAAAGTGCAAAAACTATTTGTCTTTTTCTTTTTACACTTGTGTTTTTATTTGAAAAAACGTCCAATGATTCATTGATGAACATATGCATTTAAACATAATTATTGTTTACAAATAAACAGGATGGAAAAGAACAATTACTGACAGACTGAAAGGATAGGAAAATGTCTTTAGGCTATTCCAGGAGCAATTCCTACAGTACATCATCTAGATCCCCAGCGAAGCTAAAACCTTGAAATACATATCCCCAGCAGAGCTATAATTTCAAACCCTTATTTCCCATCAGAGTTAAGTCTTCAAACTCCCAATTCCCCAGTGGAGCAAAAACATTGAGTTACAGATCCCCAGCGGAGCTGAAACCTGCATCCCCAGTCGAATCAAGACTTCTAATTCCCAGCGGAAACCATCCAATTTCCCCAGCAAATCATCTTGAAGCCTGGAACTCAACCAGATAACAGTTAACTTTTGTCTCTCCCCAACCTAGGATAACTTCCCAGTAGAGTGGCAGACTACCCGAACTCTTGAACTTACTCTCCAGTAGTAAGCCTTCTTCCCCACAGGGTTCAAACTCCCCAGCAGATTGAAGATTCTCATTCTCTTCTCCCCAGTGAAGTCACCAAAGTTTTCATTACTCCTCAACAGAATGAAGATTCTCATTCTTAGTTCCCCGCAGAAATCATCAGAGTTTTCCCTATTCCCCAGTCGAATAAGGATTCCCTTTGTGTAATCCCCATTAGAGGTCATCAAAATTCTCTGGATTTCCCAAGCAAATTTCTCGAGCATTTTGGCATTACTCTCACAACAGATTTTGTCAATACTCCAACTTCAAGACATGAAGGATCCTTATATCTCCACAGAAGTTGTCAATCTCCAACAGTCACCAAGGATTTCTCATCCTCAACAATCAAAGATTTTGAATCTCCAGCAGCGGTCAAGGATTTATTTTCCCCGGCAGCAATCAAGAGTTTTTATCCCCAGCTGTCAAGGATTTATTTTCCTCCATAATACAACAAATCAGCTTACATGCGCATACATTACATCCATATATCATAAACATGGATAAAGCACATTTATTGCATCATACATTTCATGCAACATAACCTTGTGTTTCAGCTAACATTTTACCCTTTTCAGGATAAGATTAACAAGCTATGATCAAAGATTTCAGATACAGATTAGATACGCTCCAGACACTGAAGCCATTCTATTTCTCATTCAGTTTCATCCGTCAGATACACTAAAGATACACTCCAGACACGAAAGTCACTCTATCACTCATTCAGATTTCAACCTCAGATACAGTAAAGATACACTCCAGACACATAAGTCATTCTATTACTCATTCAGAATTCAAGGTCAAAATACAGTTCAGATACGCTCCAGACACGGAAGCCATTATGTCACTTATTCAGATCACTTATTCAGATTCCAGTTCAGATACGCTCCAGACACGGATGCCATTCTAGCCCTTATTCAGTTTTCGATTCAGATACGGTACAGATACACTCCAGACACGGAAGTCATTTTTTTGCTCATTCAGATTCAGATCTCAGATACAGTTTAGATACGCTCCAGACGCGGATGCTACTCTATTACTTATTCGGATTCAAAACTTCAGATACAATCCAGATACGCTTCATACACGGTTGTCATTCTGTCACTTATTCTGACTTTCCCCGACTAAGAGATGCTCCAGACACGAATGCTATTCTATTGCTTATTCAGATTCCACATTCAGATACAGCTTGGATACGCTCCAGATACAGATGCTATTCCTTTGCTCATTCAGATTCAGTCTCCAGATACAGCTTAGATACGTTCCAGACACGTACACCATTCTGATACTTATTCTCTTGACTTACAACATACAATTCAGAAAACATTCTTGGATGGCGTCTTTAAGCCCATCTCTAACAAGATTTTATCACATCTCCAGATGGCATCTTTAAGCCCATTTCCTCAACTACACTTTGACGAGTGCAAATTTACGGGCACTCTAGTGTCCAATCAACTTTTACCTTCGAGTCACGAACGGCAAACTCGCCAATCTAATTCTTCAGGTTCAAGAAGATTGAACAGGGGCAGTTGTTGTACCCCAAAATTTTCCCTCTCATTTTATCAAGATTTTCCTCACAAGACTCCTTGGACTCCAGACAAGATTAGGGTTTGCTCAACTTAAGACATCTCCTTGCACTGATGACCTAAAATTAGGGTTTGAGTTTTCACAAGTATTTTTGGAACATCAATGCTTCATATGACTTTCATACACCATCTTGGACCCCTAAGATTGCTCATACCAAGTTTCAAGCTTTGAATCACATTTTTTGCCCAGTCAATTGAACAGTTGACCTAAAAATCAGCTGTATTGGGGGAAAAAGTCAACCTTGGCCAATTCACAGTCAAACTTCATAATATTTTATCCATAATCACATTATATGCTCCTATGTACCATTTGATCAAGTTTGGACCACGACTCCTCAAGAAACTTGATCAAATCATCAAAAGGGCAAAATGGTCAAAATTAGGGTTTTGATTAAGAAAGGGAAATTTCTGATTTTTAACCTAGCCAATGACCAATTGGGTTCAATCATGATTTCAAGGACTCAATGGAATCATCTTGACTTAATCACATAGTTCAAAAGATCTCAAATGCATAGGATTGACAGATGAATTTTGCAGTCAACTGATCAAAAGTCAACTGTACACTGAAAAGTCAAACTTTGACTTTTTGGTCAAAATCAAGTACCAAGGGTCATAATTCATCAAGATATGTCAAAATTTGAAACTTGTTGACCAAGAAACCTAAAATTTAAAATTAGGGTTTTAATTTGAAATTTTTCATAACTTAGAATTTTTCTAAGTTATGGAAATTTCTTATTTTTTCCCAACTTTCCACTACTTTTTCACCATGATGCAATTGGATTAAAAGAAAACTTCCAACATGAAAGTTGTAGTCCTCCATGAAATCCAACTTTAATGCACAAAGTTTTCCAAAAATATGCTTGGATCTCAAGTTATGATTTTGTGAATAGGGGTCCATAAACTTTTTAACTTAGTGAAATTTTGCCCTAGTTTAGGCAGATTTTTGACATAACTTCATGGAAACTTTCCACCTAGTTCCAAGGGGTATCTCAAGTTTCATTTGAAAGATGGATTGTATAGCATATTACAAGCTTTCCAAAATGTTCAAGAACTCTCCAAGATCATTTATGGTTAGGGAGAATCGAAGAAAGGAAAATGGCAATTTATCACTTTTGTTCAAGGCATTTTCACAATGTTACAAATTGCAAATATGTCCTAGCATGCTTGTACTTGGCATTACATGTCATAATCCTTTCTAAACTCCATAATTGAATTCTAATTCAGTGGACAATGGCTTTATTTTGATCTATGGAGCATTGTACAATGAATTAATCCAAAAATGGCATAAAGCTCATAATACTACTTTGATAAAGCATGCTTTTTGCAATTTTGTAATTCTTGAGCCATGGACCTGATCTTTTGTTGCAAACAAGATCCATAAACATCAGTCAAAGTACACCAACCCTATGCAGTCCATAAGCTAGCCTGTACAGGCCTTTGGCTTTGTCACTTCACCTTTTCTTCAAAAGCAAGCAAACTTGCAAAAGTCAAGTAAGCTTGTGTATCTGATAAAGGCAAGACTTTATATCATTTTCAAACAACTTCAGAACTTTGTAACAAGCCTAAGCACGAATTTCTAACATCTCAAACACCCTCAAATACAAAAAACACAATTTCTGCCCAAAACAGGGAAGCTTCTACAAATCTCAAGCCAAATCAATATTGGCTCGTGCGTTTCTTGATTCAGCCCTTGAAACACCTTCCATACATCACACCTAAACTGTCCAGGCCCTTGTCTTGCAACTGTGAGCCCTGTTTCAAGCTTTACCATTTTCATTTTGAAGGTTTGCAGGTTGACTCGTGCATCAAGATTCAAGCATCTACAAGACAAGCTGAGCATTGGAGAAGCTTGAGGGAACTTCAAGGAAGCTCACAAGAACTTCAGGCCTCACTCAAAGTTCCCACATTGCCATATCCAAACTCAACTGAACAAGGTATTTTTCAAGTTTCTATCTCTCTATTTAGGCATCCTTAGGTCACGATTTGTGAAGCAAAAATGTAGTCTTTAACTTGCTTAAGTTGTACATATGCATAGTGTTGTACCCCAAAATTTGCCCTCTCAATTCTCAAGGCCTTTCTTACAAGGATTTTCAAGGTTCAAGCTTGAACAAGTGCATTTGGATTTTCCAATACCAAAATTAAAAGGAAACTGTCAAAAAGGGAGAAAACAGATAAAAATATTATTTTGACAAAAATTGGAGAAATACAAGTGTTCTTCGTTTCAGCTCTTTCGATTGGCCTTTAGGCATCTTTCGATCAGCATCCTTCGATTGACTCTTGGCCTCCTTCGATTGCTCAAAATGGATGCTAGTGTGCCTCTTTCGCATGGGCATGTGACTTCATGTTGCAGGCTTCGTTTGTGACTTTTGCTGCCTACATTTCTTGCCTTTAAAACCATGTTTGTTGGCCACAAGTGCCCCCTGCAAGGCAAACCCTTTGATTCACCAAGCATTTTTCCTGCATGCTTGCTTTGAAAACCTATTTTAGCTGCCTGTAAGCCTGTTTCGATTTGGACAAGTTCAATGCCTATAAGCCTGCTTCGATTGGGCATATGCTGCTTGCAAGCCTGCTTCGATTGGGAAATATGCTTCCTTCGAGCATGAGCTTTTGATTTGGCAATATGTTTTATTCGATACAAGTTTTGTCTGGGCAATGTGAATTCAAATAGGTCTCCTTCGATTCAGAAGGAAATGATCTCCATACAAGTTTCAATTGAGTTTTTGGTTCCTTTTGAAACAATGTCCTTCGACTCAGGAATGTCCTTCGACTCAGGAATGCCCTTCGAATCAGGAAGTAAAGGTCTCCTTTTGGTTTTCTTCAATTCAAAGAGTCAATAATGTTCTGAAAGATTCCTTCGATTAAGAAGTTAATAACCTTCTGAAAAGGGACATTCGAATAATACACAGTTAGCCCATTCGAAGGACACACAGCTGGTGAAAACGAATGTTGTGTTGTTCTAGTCTGGTTGAAAGGTGTAGAAATATGGAGGATTCTACTCAAAAGATCAAGTTGAACATTTAGACCCATAAGCTAGGCCACGTGTCTTCCCTTTTTAGGCCTTTACCCATAGGCTAGGCCACGTGTCTTCCCTTTTTAGGCCTTTACCCATTTGTTGTCTAAGACCACTTGCACTTAATAGCACATTACTACCTTTTAGAAAAGTCTGTCTTGAGCCTTGCGCTTATTTTCCTGCAGAAGGAAGCAACCCATCTGAACCGTTCATCTTGCTTTTGTGGCACAAGTGGACATTTACTTTCCAACTGGGCCTTATTTTATTATTTTCTCTCCCCAAGATTCCCAAAAGCCTTTCTCTATAAATAGAGAGTTCATTTGCACAAAGGAGGGAGAGGGAGGAGAACGTATCTTCAAAATTCTCACACACCACAAAATTCTCAAACACCATAAAAATCTCAAACACTTAAACACTCATCAAACACATACCCAGAATCCAAACAATTATCCCCTCAGAATATGAAACATCCCTACACCTTGTTACCCTTTGAATCCTGTAGGAAGAATCTCATACTTGTTTCTTCTATTTTGGATCCAGTATCAAAGACATAATCCCTGGTTCCTCCCTTCGAATCCAGAAGCATTCAAGGAAACCACTTGAAGGCCCAGCACACGTTCCAGCCTCAAGCAAGGTAAGTCATTCATAACTTTGAACCTTTCATTTCATGACATAATATGTGAATAATCTTCCCTTTCATTTCAAAACATGTACATAACACTTTGGTTCTTTTCGTTTCCATCTACTTAATATGTTTTCAGAGCTAACCCCTTTTGTTTTGCTGCTTGTTTACTTAAATATGCATTAAGTATTAACTGATTGTAAGGCAATACTGGCATGGCCTTATGCCATGTTGCTGTTCAAAAAGTTCAAACGAAAGAAACAGGAGACAGGAGTATGAAATGAAGCCTTTGGTTTCCACACTAACTTCCAGGCCCAGCCAGAGACACGCTCACACTGATTTCACTGGCCCAATCGAAGAAGACAACAAGGCAGAAAGGCCCAGCCAGGGGCACACTTGCACTAAGTCCAGGCTCAGACAAAAGGCACTCCCATGATGGTGCCAGCCTCCAATAGAAGTACATGACCTCACTAGAACCAGTTCCCAATCGAAGGACAGGACCTTACTGATGCCAGTCCCCAATCGAAAGAGGCCAACAGAATGCAAATTGAAGGGTGCTCCTGCCTGGGTCGAAGAGCTCATTTTCCTTTCTTTTATTTTGTTTTTGCCTTTACATTTTCTTGCCTTTCAATATGGTTGTAATAGTGTAGGATATTTATTTCCTGCATTTTTATTGCTTTGTACAAATACTAGTAATTAGATGTGTATGGCAAGATAAAATCAACAAGTAGACAACCCAAAAATCAAAGACAAAATGCATGCAATCAAACACACTTGCACACATGCACCCTTAGGGTAATTCCACTTGTTGCCTTACAAAAATGGCCATGTTATGCATGAGGGATGTCTTAGCACAAACGAATTGAAAAAAGATCATAGTCCCTCGAAGACGATATCAAGGTTGCCTTTCAAAATGATCTTAGTCCCTATAGAAAAGTGCTAAGCCATTTCACAACATTGCTATCATGGTCATACGATGACCCGCGCATATCCCGTTTTCATCCTAACACAAGGTTGTTCACCAAATACAATGGTGAAACAACACTGTTAAAAGGGTTAAAAACATAAGAAAGATCTTTGAGTAAAATAGGGTAGACAACTCTTAGTTACTTGATCAAAAATCTTGCAAAACATCCTTGCTATTTTTCAAAACACACTCCACAACACAATTTCAAAACAACTTTCCAAACATTGAAAACCTTTCAAAAAGACATACACCTTTGTATACATTCAAACAAGAATCATTACAAAGGTTTCCTAGACAAGGCATCTTTTTCAAAATATTTTCAAAACCGCACACACAAAGCATCATTTCAAACAATTGAAAAGCAAAGGCAAGTGATCTAAAACAAGTAACTAAGAGCCCATGGATAACCATGGATAGAAAGGGTGCTAATACCTTCCCTTTCTATAATCTACTCCTCGAACTCAAGAAAACATCTCAAAGGTCTTTCCTGTGCTTTTTGGCCTTTCCTTAGTATAAAATAAAAAGTCGGTGGCGACTCTTGCTAAACCAAAACATTTGCAAACACAAACGCAAACCTCAAGTCAGTTCTCCCACCGTATCACAGAACTGGAGACTCTGCTGGGGACATTTTAAAAGTGGAGTAACCTTAGGGATTAGATCACCCTTTACATGATTAATTGTTTGTTTTGATTGCTTTACATTTTGGTTCTCTTGTTTGGGCTTGAAATCCTCCACCCAGATTTGGGAAACATTCATAGATAGCAATACATTGTGGAAATTGTGCGGGGTATACCGACATGGTTGAAGCAATAGCTATATTAGTGAGACATATTTGTGAGTACCGGTAGCCTTTGAGTCAATCAAAGAGAATACGGGGCTGCTGAGTGATGTCATTAAGCACTAATGAACTAGAACCTTACTTGACCATCTTGGCCTTTTTAGGGGTAGTGAGATGACCGGCTTTGGTGCAGTCCGAAGTTGGTAGATACTCGATACTACACTCATTGAGGGTTATTTTCTTGGAATATTTTGGTCGCTAGTTAAGTGGCTAAACCAAAACAATGAACATAGAAAACAATCTAATGATATTGAGCTCCTTAGAACCCGGTTACTATTTATAGGACAGGTTTTGAGCCAACTAAACTCAAGAGGGTACTTACCTATGAAACCTCATGCAAGCCTGAAACTAGGGTTTTGTGTGACTTGCTTCTACATGTGTTTGTACATACATCATGAACATCATAAAGCATCATATGCATCCACTAACCATTTCAAGGGTTTGGATCTTCATCTTTGTTCTTGTTTTGTAGGTCATGGAATCTCTTCGCAGGAAAACAATTCAAGTCAATCTTGTGAAAATCCCTCCTCAACTCAAGGAGCTTACATCCAGGATTCCAGAGAATTCTCTCTTCAGTGAAAGACATGGTAGACTCCTCAACTTAGTCAACGCCAGCATTGAAGAAGACATGGTGAAAGTGATGTTCCAGTTCTTTGACCCCCTACACCACTGTTTCACATTCCCTGATTACCAATTGCTGCCTACTTTGGAGGAATTTTCTCAACTCTTGAGAATTCCTATTCTTAATTAACTACCCTACAACGGTACAGAAAAAGAACCAAAACCTGAAGATGTTGCTCAAGCATTACACTTGCAATCATCTGACATCAAGGGGCATTGGGAAATCTGTAGTGGTGTCAAAGGATTCTTGGCAAAGTTTCTGTTTGAGAAGGCCCAAGAATGCTAGAATTCTCTTGATCTACAAGCCTTTGAAGAGATTGTGGCACTCCTTATCTATGGGTTGGTCTTGTTCCCAAACCCTGGTCAGCTTATAGATGTGAATGCTGTCAAGATTTTCATATCCAGGAATCATATACCTACATTGCTTGGGGACATCCTACACTCATTTTACACACGAACAATGAGGAAAAGAGGTGTTCTCATGTGTTGTACTCCTTTCCTAGCAAGGTGGTTTATTTCTCACCTTCCACAAGCAGTTTTGAAGAATGAGCAGGGTTTAAGGTGGTCACAACGGTTTATGACCCTCACACATTCTGATGTACATTGGTGTTCTCGGTCCAGAGAAAATGTCATCATCATTGATCATTGTGGAGAATTCCCTAATGTCCCATTACTTGGCATTAGGGGAGGCATTACCTACAACCCCTGTCTAGCTTTGAGACAATTTGGATATGCTCGGAGGGATGGCCCTCATGATATGTTGATCCCTGACCTAGTTTTTAACTTCGACAACGATGCGCAAGGACTTCGCCAAAGGTTCATCAGAGCTTGGAGGATGCCTAGCAAGGTGGATAGTAAGACACTGGGGCACAAGAATTCCATCCCCCTTGAGCCTTATCTCAAGTGGGTACGAACCCGCTCCCAGAATCTCATGATGCCATATCCTCACATTCTCCCCTTGATTAAAGAGCCTGTTAAGGAAGGAGAGGTTCCATACACCATCCCACATCCTGACATGCCAACATCATGGGAAGAAATGCAAAAGAGTTGGATCCAACTCAAGGAAGAACGGGATACTTTTGAAGCCAGCTTCTATGCCAGTGAGAAGAAGGTTTTAGAGCTCACCCGCCGACTTCACGAGGAGGAAACTCTTAACACCTACGTCGCACCAAAAAGGATGCGCAACGTCTTTTTACATTAAGATTTTTGTAATATTTCGCCCATGGGGCATTTATGTACTAACAAATTTCTTCTTAATATGGCGTGCGTTCTTTTTGTTTGCAATAAATTTGAATTTTTGAACCCTTGAATGCATTACATGAACAACATATCATTCATCATATGCATAAGCAGGTCTTCAAGCCAGGTTTCCTTATCTTTCTGTTGTTTATTTCAGTAAGATGGATTTGGAGCAAACAGTGAAGGACCTACAGGCACAAAATTCACAATTTCAACAACTCCTCATGACTTTGGCAAAGGGTCAAGAGGATCTCAAAGTTCTGCTAGAGAAAAGTAAAGAGAAGAAAAAGAAAAAGAGACCGGGGGTTGCCACTTTCAGAAGAAGATTTGAGGGTGATACTAGAAGGACTCTTGAGTTCCCTTCAATGTCTGACGAAGGGATTGGCAAGGGGAAAGGAGTTACTGTACCGTCTGAGTCTGAGGTAGAAGAAGAGGAAGACGAAGAAGACGAAGATTATTCAGAACAACAGTATCCACCAGCGGACGACAAATATAAGAATCTTGAAGACAGACTGGCAGCTATGGAGCTGGAGAGGGTGCCCGGATTGGATTTTGAGGAACTGGGGCTGGTAGCTGGAGTTGTAATCCCTCCCAAGTTCAAGGTACCAACGTTTGCCAAGTACGACGGTCTGTCTTGCCCTAAGATGCACTTGAGGTCGTATGTTAGAAAGATCCAGCCACATTCTTCTGACAAAGACCTCTGGGTGCACTTTTCCAAGACAGCTTGTCTGGCACTCAGTTAGATTGGTTTTACCAGCTCGAGAGATCAGAGGTCCACAATTGGGAAGACTTGGCAGCCGCTTTCTATCGTCAGTATCAGTACAACGCTGATTTGGCGCCAACCCGTACTCAGCTACAGAGTATGGGAATGGCTTCAAATGAAGGGTTCAAGGAGTACGCCCAGAAGTGGCGCGACCTGAATGGAAGGGTGCAGCCACCGCTATCAGATAGGGAATTAGTTGACATGTTTTTGGGGACCCTATCTGACCCTTTCTTCAACCATCTAATCGGAAGCTCCTCTGCGGGATTTACTGAGTTGATTTTGACTGGAGAGAGGGTGGAAGCCGATATCAAAAGTGGAAAGATTCAAAAGGATGCTTCTGCATCCACAACTGCTAGAAAACCTTTCCCAACCAAGAAAGAAGCATTTGCTGTATACACTCAGAAAAATCGGGAAAGAAAGGAACATCGGCCAACAGTGGGGGCCGTATTAATACAAAAGTCCGCATTAGACCAGTTTAGAAACAGTCAACCGAGGAATGATCATCCCAGAACTTATCAGCAAAGGCCACCACGGCAGTTTACTCCAGTAAATATGACACCTGCTCAAATCCTTCCACATCTCCTGAAGTTGAATCTCGCTAATATTAAATAGGCACCAAAGAATGTAAATACCACCTCTCCGTCTTACAATCCAAAAGCCAAGTGTGCTTACCATTCCGACAGTATTGGGCACGATACCAATAATTGTTGGGCACTCAAGAACAAAATTCAGGATTTAATTGACGCCAAAGAGGTCGAGTTTGACGCTCCTGAAAAGCCCAATGTTATATCCACGCCAATGCCCAAGCACGGCCACAATGTGCATGCTGTTTTGGAAAATCTCCATGTTATTGATGTTGCCGATCTGTTTACTCCATTGTTAGTGATAAAAGAAAATTTGTTGAGAGCCGGGATCTTTCCTGGTTGTGATGAAGATTGCTATTTTTGTTTGAATATTCAAGATGATTGTCCAATGTTGAAGTCGGGTGTCCAAAGCCTGATGGATACTCAAGAAATACTTTTTCAGAAAACCCTTGTTAACACTTTAAATCCGATTGCTCCTGATACTTATGATGCCTCAACCAATTATATTGCCATCATAACCATTTCCGACAATCCTCCCAAGGCTTGCAAAAGGCCTGTCAGGATTACACCTAACTCTGAATGTGTACCTCTAAAGATCACCATGCCGGGACCTGTCCCATACCAATCAAGCAAAATGATACCGTGGAACTATGGGGGAGAAATCTTCTACCATGGCATCAAAAAATCGAAACAGTCCAAGAAATCTCTGAAGAAGACCCTGATATAGGAAACATCACGAGTACTAGCAAGATCACCTGCAGTGGCTGGATCTTTTCTCCGGAGATTGCTCCTCCCCGAGCAGTCTTCGGACCCTTAAAAGCTTCTGCACCTGTTGGACCCTCTGTGCAAGGCCCAGTGATTAAAGAGTTAAACACTCCTGAAGAAAGACCATCCACTGATAACACCGACAAAGGTAAGGGGATACTGAAAGAGCCTGTTAGGACGAAGGCCCATGCTGTGGTTATCCCCGAAACCACTCAGAAGGAGATGGATGAGATCCTAAAAATAATCAGAAAAAGTGACTATGACGTTGTGGAACAATTGGGGCA
This sequence comes from Vicia faba, assembly GCA_948472305.1. NCBI lineage: Eukaryota > Viridiplantae > Streptophyta > Magnoliopsida > Fabales > Fabaceae > Vicia > Vicia faba. Next base: position 674,448,351 of record OX451737.1, read on the forward strand.
AACCCCTTCTAAAATCTCAATGTTAGCTCTCCTGCTCTGTTCAGAGGCCCACGCTAAGGCTCTGATTAAATTCTTGAAGACAACACATGTCCCCCAAGAGACCTCGGCTGACCAATTCCAAAAATGTGTGGCCAGTCTTACTGCTGACAATGGCCTGGGCTTTTCCGACGCTGACCTAACTCCCAAAGGAAGGAAGCACAATGATGCATTACATGTTTCAGTTGAGTGCCGAGGGACCACACTCGCCCATGTCTAGGTCGATATTGGTTCTTCCCTGAATGTGCTGCCAAAGAAGGCTTTAGACCGTTTGGATTGTAAAGGTTTGACCCTCAAGCCTAGCAACATTATCGTCAGAGCTTTCGATGGTTCCAAAAGAATGGTTCATGGGGAGGTTGGTATTCCCATCAAGGTAGGCACTGAAGTGTTAAACTCCACCTTCTACGTGATGGACATCCGTCCGTCATACTCATGTTTGCTGGGAAGACCGTGGATTCATCATGCCAGTACAGTTACATCCTCTTTGCACCAGATGCTGAAGTATCCTGTTAAGGGTAAAATCATAACTGTGCATGGCGAGGAGGAGTACATGATTAGTCATCTCAATTCCTTTCGATATGTAGAGTTAGATGGCGAGTTCATCGAAACACCTTTTCAACATTTCGAGGAAGTTGCACCCGGGGTAGCAGTTGCAAACACAGCGGTTGAGGTACCTATCATTCCCAAGCATGTGGCTAAGATGGCTTCTCTCAAAGACGCAGAGGCTGTGATTAAGGAGGGGAAGAGTACAATATGGAGACAGTTGCCCGACATTCCTTATAAGACAGACAAGTTTGGGTTGGGGTTTACTGCTGCGGGACAAAAGGTTGTGCGTCGCTCTAAGATCAAAAGACCACCCGTCAAGATATCTCTCCATGGAATCAATGTTGTAGAAGACAAAGATGAGGAGAGCCACTTTGAAGATTGGATCTTTCCGACTGTCGAAGGGGGTTTGAACAATTGGGAGGCAAAGGATTTTTTTCCTATCACCTTTATCAACCAGTAATTTTATCTTTGAACAATTTCCCATTTATGGTCTGTAATAACTAAAACAATCCGCACGCTATTTTCACCTCATGCCTTGCCCAGGGCATGTAGGTCCATTTGTAAGGGCTTGATTCTCTTCATAATCATATGCCATGTTTTGATGAATCATTGGACGTTTTTCATCTATAAATTGTTGTATTCATTTTCTTTCCTTTTGCATTTTTGTTTGTTTAAGGATGGCTATCCCTTACACACACCCATATTCACAAATGCAGGTACCCATCTACTCCGGATTCCATGGGTGACTATTCTGTTTTAGCCTTCGATAACTCTAAAGATCCGGTCAATCAAGCTGAGTACGAAGTTGATGAAGATTGTGAAGTGTCGGGAGAGTTAGCCAGACTTCTACAACAAGAAGAGAGGGTCATCTTGCCTCATGAAGAGTTGTTAGAAACCATCAACTTAGGGACAGAAGAAGACAAGAAAGAAGTAAAAGTGGGTGCCAACCTGGAACCGAGTGTCAACGAACGCCTAGTGCAGTTGTTGAACGGGTATGTTGAAATCTTCGCCTGGTCTTATGAAGACATGCCGGGATTAGACACAGATATCGTGGTTCACCGTCTCCCTACAAGAGAAGACTGTCCACTGATCAAACAAAAGATCCGCCGAATGAGGCTTGACATGTCTGAGAAGATCAAAGCTGAGGTAATGAAGCAATTCAACGCTGGCTTTCTGGCTGTTACAACCTATCCACAATGGGTCACCAACATTGTGCCCGTACCCAAAAAGGACGACAAAGTCAGAATGTGTGTGGACTATCAGGATTTGAATAGGGCTAGCCCTAAAGATGATTTCCCTCTACCTCATATTGACGTCTTGGTTGATAACACCGCTCAACATAAAGTTTTCTCCTTTATGGATGGATTTTATGGCTACAACCAAATCAAGATGGCCCCCGAGGACATGGAGAAAACTACCTTTGTTACGCAATGGGGTACCTTCTGCTACAAAGTGATGTCGTTCAGAATGAAAAACGCAGGGGCAACCTATCAACGCGCCATGGAAGCTTTGTTTCATGATATGATACATCATGAGATCGAGGTTTACATGGACGACATGATAGCTCGATCAGAGACAGAAGAAGAGCACCTTAGTCATTTGCAAAAGCTGTTTGCCAGGCTGAAGGAGTATAAACTCAGACTGAATCCAAGCAAGTGCACTTTTGGAGTTAGGTCTGGTAAGCTCTTGGGATTTATTGTCAGCAACAAAGGTATTGAGGTCGATCCTGTTAAAGTGAAGGATATACAAGAAATGCCAGCCCCCCGTACTGAAAAGGAGGTAAGAGGATTCTTGGGACGCTTGAACTATATTGCAAGGTTCATCTCTCACCTGACATCCATCTGTGAGCCGATTTTCAAGCTGTTGAAGAAAGATCATGTAGTTGAATGGAACGACGATTGTCAAGTTGCTTTTGATAAGATCAAGGAATACTTATTGGAACCTCATATTCTGATGCCACCCGTTGCAGGAAGGCCGTTGATCATGTATCTGACTGTTTTGGATGACTCAATGGGGTGCGTGCTAGGCCAACATGACGAGTCTGGTCAAAAAGAGCATGCCATTTATTACCTTAGCAAAAAGTTTACCGGCTGTGAGACTCGCTACTCACTGCTCGAGAAAACTTGTTGCGCTTTGGTATGGGCTGCTCGCCGATTAAGGCAGTATATGCTGACTCATACCACTTTGTTGATTTCCAAAATGGATCCGATCAAGTATATCTTCGAGAAACCTGCTTTATCTGGAAGAATTGCTACATGGCAAATGATCCTGAATGAATATGATATCCAGTATACTACCCAAAAAGCTATAAAGGGGAGTGTACTAGCTGACCAGCTAGCTCATCAAGCCGTCGAAGATTATCAATCTATGAGGTTCGACTTCCTGGACGAGGACATCATGACATTGGACAATATCGAAAGTAACGGACCGTATGACGGACCTGAACAAGGATCCCGATGGACCCTGTACTTTGATGGTGCTTCAAATGCACTTGGCAACAGTATCGGTGCAGTACTCATCTCTCCGGAAGGTTGCCATACACCCTTCACTGCCTGACTTTGTTTCAGTTGTACCAACAACATGGCCGAATATGAAGCTTGTATCTTTGGTCTCAAGGCTGCTATAGACCTGGGGATTAAATCTTTGGTCGTATTTGGGGACTCGGCTTTGGTTATCAGTCAAGTCAAAGGAGAGTGGGATACTAAACATCCTAATCTTATCCCATACAAAGAACATGTCTTGACATTGTTGCCTCATTTCGAGCAGATTACTTTCGAGCACTTCCCGCGAGAAGAAAATCAGCTAGCAGATGCTCTGGATATAATGTCTTCCATGTTTAAACTCAACTGGGATAACGAGGCTCCCCAAATCACCATTGAGCGAATGGAAGAACCTATACACTGTCATGAGATTAATACCGAAGAAGTAGTGGAACAACCCTGGTTTCATGAAATCAAAAGGTATCTCCAGACTAGAGAATACCCCGAAGGAGCTTCAGTCAAAGACAAAAAGTTCTTAAGGAGATTTGCTGCCAAGTTCTTCCTAATCAATGGCATCCTTTATAAACGCAGCCATGATTGTATTTTACTTCGATGTGTAGACAAAGCTGAAGCAGAGTTGATCATGACTGAGATACACAGTGGCACATTTGGCACCCACTTGAGTGGACATACAATGGCAAAGAAGATTCTAAGGGCAGGTTACTACTGGTCCACCATGGAAGCTGATTGTCATCAACATTCCCGTACTTGCCACAAATGCCAAGTCTACACCGACAAAATACATATTCCTCCTATTCCTCTCAACATTCTGACAGCTCCTTGGCCATTCGCAATGTGGGGCATTGACATGATTGGAGAGATCAAGCCCACGGAGTCCAATGGACATCGCTTCATCTTGGTCGCCATTGATTATTTTACCAAGTGGGTCGAAGCAGCTTCCTTTGCCTCTGTTACAAAGAATGCGGTTGCCCGTTTCATTAAGCAGAACCTCATATGCCGATATGGTATCCCCGACAGGATCATCACAGACAACGGTACAAATCTGAACAATACTATGATCACCTCTCTATGCAAACAGTTCAAGATTTATCATCACAATTCATCTCCCTATCGGCCAAAGATGAACGGTGCTGTTGAAGATGCGAACAAAAATATCAAGAAGATCATTCAAAAGATGACAGTCACCTACAAGGACTGGCACAAGATGTTACCATTTTCTCTGCATGGATATCGTACCACGGCACGTACTTCAACAGGGGTAACCCCATTTTCTTTGGTGTATGGCATAGAGGTTGTCCTACCCATGGAAGTTCAGATTCCTTCCTTAAGGATCATGAAAGACACTGGTTTGAGTGAAGACGATTGGATTCAGACCCGGCTTGATCAACTCAATTTGATCAACGAGAAGCGACTTACTGCTGTTTGTCATGGTCAGGCGTATCAAAAACGCATGATCAAGGCTTTCAACAAGAAAGTCAGGCGTCAGACATATCAAGTCGGAGATCTTGTAATCAAGCGGATCATCTTACCGTAAAGTGATCCCAGGGGCAAGTGGACTCCTACTTACGAAGGACCATTTGTGATCAAGAGTATCTTTTCTGGTGGGGCAATGATTCTGACCACCATGGACGGCGACGATATGCCACACCCTGCGAACGCAGACATAGTCAAAAGATACTACGCATAAAACAACCCGACAAGTTGAAAACCCGAAAGGGCGACTTGGGCAAAAATGGGCATCCCGGTGAACCGAAAACCTGAAAAGGCGGTTCAGGCAAAAATTAGGGATAAAACAAAAAAATCTGTACACCCGGCAAGTTGAAAACCCGAAAGGGCGACTTGGGCAAAAAAGGGGTTTCCCGGTAGATCAAAAACCCGAAAGGGTGATTCAGGAAAAAGTTAGGGAATTAAAGCGTATGACTATTGTGATACGGTGGGAGAACTGACTATGAGTTTTGCGTTTGTTTTCGCAAATGTTTCGGTTGAGCAAGAGTCGCCACCGGCTTTTTATTTTATCCTAAGGAAAGGTTTAAAAAGCACAGCAAAAACCTTTGAGATTTTTCTTGGGTTCGGGGAGTAGATTATAGAAAGGGAAGGTATTAGCACCCTTTCTATCCATGGTTATCCATGGGCTCTTAGGTACTTGCTTAGATCAACTTTCCTTGGTTTTCATTTGTTTGAAATGGTGCTCAGTGTATGGTTTTGAAAATGTTTTGAAAAGATGCCTTGTATAGGCTACCCTTGTAACAATTCTTTACTCGAATGTTTTACAAAAGGTGTTTTGTCTTTTGAAAAGATGTTTCAAGGTTTTTGAAAGTTTGTTTTGAAAGTGTTTGTGAAGTGTGGTTTGAAAATAGGCAAGTGTTTTCTTTGCAAATTGACAAGTACCTAAGAGTTATCTACCCTAAAGTTTTCTCAAAGATTCTTGTTATGTTTTAAACCTTTTGACAATTTTGTTCCACCATTGTATTTGGTGGACAATCTTGCAATAGGAGGTGAAAAGGACGGGCGCAGGTCATCGTTTAGACCATAATTGCAATAGTGCTAAGTCTCTTTGGGCAATTTCTCTTTGAAAGGGACTTGATCATTTTAGGCAACTTTTCGAAAGCGTCATCGAGGGACTATGATCGTTTGATTGTTTGTTTTACCCAAAGAAACCTAACATGCAATATGGCCAAATTATTTGAAGGCAACAAAGTAGACTACCCTAGGGGTGCAAGTGTGAGAGGTGTTGTCCATTTTCATGCTTGTTTATCTTGAAATTAGGTCAAACTATTTTGTTCTTTTTATTTACATACAAACCCTAATTCTAGCATAGTATATTTAGAAAGCGATAAAGTGCGAAAATTAAATTCCTACACTATTACAACACAATATGGGAAAGGGGGTACAAATATTTCAAATGGGGGATATTTAGACAAGAAATTAAACCTAGCTATTACATCATTTTTTTTGAATATTTACAATATAATTAAAGGCATAAATTAAATGGAAAAATAGAATCAAGATGCAAAATGCAAAAGGAAGGTTTTTATATGTGTGAAAAAGTATTATTTATATTAAATAAATAAAAATAAAAAGGTATTATTTTTTGGAGTTTTTGTATTTTAAGGGTGAAACCCTAATTTACTAAATAAAATCCATTATTTATTCAAAATATACAATATTCACTATTTATATACAAAAATAAAATAAAAATATAGTATATTTGTAAAAATGTATTTTTAATGTTAAATATTAATAAAATAAAAATATGTATGTTTTGGTATTTTATTCTAAGTGTAAAACCCTAATTTCATTAAATAAAATATATTAACTATTTAATATGTATAATATTTAATAATTACATAAAAAATAAAATAAAATGGATTATATTTATAAAAAAGTATTTTCCACATTAGATATTAATAAAATAAAAATGTATATATTTTTTTGTATTTTAGCCTAAATATATTAATAAATATATATATATATATATATATATATATATATATATATATATATATATATATATATATATATATATATATATATATATATATATATATATATATATATATATATATATATATATATATATATATATATATATATATATATATATATATATATATATATATATATATTAATTTCTAAATATAAGTTATATATATAAAAATAATAATATTTTACTATTTATAAAAAAAGTATATTTTGCATAAAATATTTTCAAAAGGAAAAATGAAATAAAATCAGAAGTGAGATATATTTACATTATTTTTTCTAGTTCTTTTCTAAATAATAATATATATATATATATATATATATATATATATATATATATATATATATATATATATATATATATATATATATATATATATATATATATATATATATATATATATATATATATATATATATATATATATATATATATATATATATATATATATATATATATATATATATATATATATATATATATATATATATATATATATATATAAATGCCCATATAAACAAATAAATACTTAAAAAATGCAAAAATGGTGTAAAAATGATTTTTCAAGTTTTAAACATTATTAGCAAAAATAAATGAGTCAGAAATAAAAAAGAAAGATAAAAAAATCATAAAAATAAAACAAATGGGCTCAGGGGGGTATGAATCAAAAATATGGTGTAAAAAGCAATACAGAAGCTGGCCCAGCCCATGAGGCTTCTTCTTCAACCTCTGCACAAAATTATTCAGAAAACGCGCGCAAGAACTCCCATTCAAATATCCTGATTCCTTGATCTTTTGCACAAACTCCCAACATAAGAAATGTTAAGCATTGAATCAAGATTTCAAATATATAAAGCACTCATCCTAACTCTCAGAAATGAGAGAGAATTTGGACAATCCCAAATCATGACCTAACTTTTCTGCCATATTCAAACCTTAAATTCTCACAGCTCAAGCAAAAGAAATGAAAAGTAAAAACATGTACAGGTTCAGTGGCATGAGTAGAACATTTCTTATTCACAAACCTAGAGTTAATGATGCCTGTACTAAGAGTTAAAAGTTCAAGAAAATACCTGTTCAGTTGAAGTTCTATCTGGCAATGGAGGAGCTTTCAGTGCAAGGTGATGATTGGTATAGCTTCCTTGAGGTGTGGTGATGCTATTCCAATGCTTACTTTGTTTTGAAAGACCTTGAATCGAGCTATGGACCTTCAACTGCAAAGCAAGAAAACAAAAATGGTGGAACTGGTTAGAGGAGTTACAGGTCGTGTTTTAAGTTTTGGTTAGCTTGCATTGATGGTAGGGAATGAGTTTGAACAGGTTTGGGCAAGAGAGCATGAGAGGAATGAGAGATGGCACTCAAACTGCAGGCCCTGCCCTGTTTTTGCAGTTTGAGAGTGATTATGGCAATGGAGAGATACTGGAGGTCTTAGGGTCGTGTGTTAGCTCAGTTGGGATGTCTTGAATGTGTTTCAAAAGTTTGCTTAAGGGTTTGTAAGCTGATCTCCAAGTTGTTGTACAAAATGCAATGTTACTTACACTTTAAGCAACAAATGCCCAAGTTGTGTTCTAGGCAGGTAGAGGCCCCCTAATGTGCTGCATAATCTCTGATCAGAGTGTTTTGCTCATAATCTTGTGCCAATTAGATTTCATCTGTACTTGTGGATTTGTATTATGACACAAAGTGAAACTTTTGCAAAAATGGATATAATGCTTTTTCCAATTTGGGATTAATCCTTTAGGCAATGCTTGAACTCATGAAACAAGGCCTTAGCACAATGAACATGCATTAAATTATTGAGTGTTGGATGGTTTAAGGACTTGTAATCAAGGGGCATGCTGGTTTGAGAAGTTTGCACAAATTATGAACATGGAAAATAGCCAATTCAAAAGTGAGTTTTTGCCATATTGTGAAATTCGATTCTCTCAAGTTATAAGGTTGTTTGAGAAGTTCTTGGACATTTTGGAAAGCTTGGAATGTGTACTACAATCCATCTTTGAAATGAAAATTGAAATTCCAAGTGGAAGTGTATGGAAAATGGCCTTGAAGTTAGGTAGAAAACCTTGCCAAAATAGGTTAAAATTTCACTAAGTTAAGAATGGTTTAGTACCCCTATTCCAAAAATTGTAACTTGAGATACAAGCTTCAATTGGGAAAACTTTGTGAATCAAAGTTGTAGATTATGCAACAAGCTACAACTTTCATGTTTTGATTTTTGTTTGAATCCAAATGAATCTTGGTGAGAAAGTGGGGCAAAGTTGGGAAAAAATTAGGTTTTTTCATAACTTAGAAAAATTCTAAGTTATGAAAAATTCTCATTTCTAACCCTAATTTGCATTTTTTGATTTCTTGGTGAACAAGTTTCATGATTTGGCATATTTTGATGAAAAATGAATCTTGACTCTTGATTTTGACCAAAAAGTCAAAGTTTGACTTTTCAGTATACAGTCAAAATTGATCAATTGACTGGGAAATTCAACTGTCAATCTTGTGTACTTGGGATCTTTTGAGTTTTTTGAGCATGTCAAGATAATTCCATGGGGTCCTTGAGTCCATATGTGAACTTGGTTTGCCATTGGCTAGGTCAAACAGTCAAAAATTGCCTTTGTGCAGTCAAAACCCTAAAAATGACCATTTTGCCCTTTTGGTGATCTGATCAAGTTTCTTGTGGAATTGTGATCCAAACTTGATAAAATGGTTCATATGAGTTCATAATGTTGGTGTGGGTCAATTTTCATGAGGTTTGACTGTCAATTGGCCACAGTTGACTTTTCCCCCAATATAGTTGATTTCTAGGTCAACTGTCCAATTGAGTGGGCAAAACTTGGAATCAAGACTTGAAACTTGATGAGGAAAAACTTGGGAGTCCAATATGAAGCAAGAAAGTCATCTTAGGCATTTTGGGTCAAAATATCTTTGTGCAAACACAAACCCTAATTTGGGTCAACAGTGCAAGGAGAAGTCTTGAGCAGATGAAACCCTAACTGGATCTTGAGCTTCAAGGGTTTTATGGTGAGAAATCAATGAGAAATGGGAGGGCAAATTTTGGGGTACAACAGTTGCCCCTGTTCAATCTTCTTGAATCCGAAGAGTTAGATTGGCAAGCTTGCCTTTCGTGACTCGAGGGTAAAAGGAGATTGGACACTAGAGTGCCCGGAAATTTGCACTCGTCAAAGCAATGGATGCGGGAATGGGCTTAGAGATGCCATTTGGAGATGGGCTTAGAGATGCCATCTTGAAGGGTGACAGAAACTTGTCGGGGATGGGCTTAAAGATGCCATCTGGAATGAGTATCAGGAAGGCGTCCATGCTTTGGACCATCTTCGAACTGGGGGTCTGAATAAGCAATAGATTGACATCCGTTGTTGGGAGGAATCCGTAAACTGTTTTCAAAGGTTGCATCTGAACAAGTGATAGATTAACATCCGTTGTTGGGAAGAATCCATAGACTGTTTTCAGAAGTCTGGAGAAGAAACTGAACAAGCGATAGGTTAACATCCGTTACTTGGAGAACCCGTAAATTGTTTTCAGAAGTCTTGGAGTTGAATAAGCAATAGAGCATCATCCGTTGTTGGTAAGCGTCCGTAAACTGTTTTCAAAGGTGAGAAGAGTCTGAACAAGCGATAGGTTAATATCCGTTACTTGGAGAACCCGTGAACTGCTTTCAGAAATCTTGGAGTTGAATAAGCAATAGAGCAGCATCCGTTGTTGGGAAGCGTCCGTAAACTGTTTTCAAAGGTTGCATCTGAACAAGTGATAGATTAACATCCGTTGTTGGGAAGAATCCATAGACTGTTTTCAGAAGTCTTGAGAAGAAACTGAACAAGCGATAGGTTAATATCCGTTACTTGGAGAACCCGTAAACTGTTTTCAGGAATCTTGAAATTTGAGGAGGAACCAATGTAGGGTTGCCTGATGATGAGTCCGTGTAAAACTGTATCTGAAACTGTTAATGATAGCCTTTTATTCTTATCCTGAAAAGGACAAAATGTTAGCTAAACACAAAATTATGTCGTATGAAATGTATGATGCAATATATGTTATATCAGTGTTTATGATATGAATGTAATGAATGCGCATGTAAGCTGATGAGCTGTCTTGCTGGGGATAGATGAATCCTGGATGGCTGAAGATAAAAGCATCTTTACTGCTGCCGGGAAGAAAAATTCCTTGGCTGTTGCTGGGGAACAAGGAGCTTGGGTTGTATACCAAGCCTCTGGGGAATTCCTGATGACTTCTACTGGGGAGTACCAATCTAGTAGACTCATGTTGGGGATGCAAGACTGAGAATCTTCAGTTTGGCGGGAAGCATCTCTGGCGACTTCACTGGGGAACTCAAGATTTGTTCTCCTAAAACTCTGTGGGGAGAAGGTTCATTAGTCTGGCTTCGCTGGGGATTCTGAAACTTAAACTCTGAGGGGAATTGAATTCCGGAGGATCCTCTGGCTGGGGGATTGTAAAGATAAGTTACGTTGGGGAATCTTGATGAACTCCGCTAGGGATAGGAAGAATTTTGGCGAGTGCGATCTTCCGTGGCAATAAGCTGAGGATAACCCAGTTATAAGCCCCTGTGAGGAATAACTTTGAGTAAAACTCGGGAGAGACGTCCGTACTCTGTAGGGGATAAGCTTCCAGAATCTACTGGGGATAAGCTTCAAGACTTGCTGGGGATATGGATTCCAAATCTCCTGGGGGTTTCCTTTGAAGGGGTATCAAGATATCCAATTGTACCTTTGACTTATCAGTAATCCTCTTTCTTGGTTCATAAGGAAATGATTATGTTCAAATTCATATGCCTATTTAACAAAACATTGGACGTTTCTCAAAATAAAACAAATAGTGCAAGAGAAAAGGAAAGGAAATGGCACAAATTTCTGGGAAAAGTATTTGTATTTAATTTCTATGAGTATATTTGTACAAAGGAGACAATCATCCTAGTAAGAGGATTTTGTCGTAAATATTGAAAGATTTATACAAAATAAAGATGGCTATGTGAAATAATTCCATGGGATTCCATTCCGCTATAGCTTTCACAACTCTGAATATCTGTCCATTCAATGCTTCGTTGGCCGATGACTGGATTGATCAGAAGCCTGGAACTGGTTGATGAAGAGGTTGTATTTGAAGTGATCCGACGAGACATAGTCATACGCTTTAATTCCCTAACTTTTGCCTGAATCGCCCTTTCGGGTTTTCGATCCACCGGGAAACCCATTTTTGCCCAAGCCGCCCTTTCGGGTTTTCGACTTGCCGGGTGTACAGATTTTTTTGTTTTTATCCCTAATTTTTGCCTGAACCGCCCTTTCGGGTTTTCGGTTCACCGGGATGCCCATTTTTGCCCAAGCCGCCCTTTCGGGTTTTCAACTTGTCAGGTTATTTTATGCGTAGTATCTTTTGACTATGTCTGCGTTCGCAGGGTGCGGCAAATCGTCGCCGTCCATGGTGGTCAGAATCATTGCCCCACCAGAAAATATGCTTTTGATCACAAATGGTCCTTCATATGTAGGAGTCCATTTGCCCCTGGGATCACTTTGCGGCAAGATAATCCGCTTGATTACGAGATCTCCGACTTGATACACTTGACGTCTGACTTTCTTATTGAAGGCCTTGATCATCCGCTTTTGATACGTCTGACCATGGCATATAGCAGCAAGTCGCTTTTCGTCGATCAGATTGAGTTGATCAAGTCGGGTCTGCATCCAATCATCTTCATTCAAACCCGCATCCTTCATAATCCTTAGAGAAGGGATCTGGACTTCCATAGGCAAAACAGCTTCCATGCCATAAACCAAAGAAAATGGGGTTGCCCCAGTTGAAGTACGTGTCGTCGTACGGTATCCATGTAGAGCAAACAGTAACATCTCATGCCAGTCTTTGTAAGTGACTGTCATTTTCTGAATGATCTTCTTAATGTTTTTGTTCGCAGCTTCAACAGCACCGTTCATCTTCGACCGATAGGGAGATGAATTGTGATGATAAATCTTGAACTGTTCGCACAATGCAGTGATCATCGTGTTATTCAGATTTGTACCGTTGTCTGTGATGATCCTGTCTGGAACACCATACCGACATATGAGATTTTGCTTGATAAAGCGGGCAACCACATTTTTAGTAACAGAGGCGAAGGAAGCTGCTTCGACCCATTTGGTGAAATAGTCAATGGCAACCAGGATGAAGCGATGTCCGTTGGAAGTCGTGGGCTTGATCTCTCCAATCATATCAATGCCCCACATTGCAAAGGGCCACGGAGCAGTCAGGACGTTGAGAGGGACCGGAGGGATATGAACTTTGTCAGCGTAGACCTGACATTTGTGGCAAGTACGGGAATGTTGATGGCAGTCAGCTTCCATGGTAGACCAGTAATAGCCTGCCCTTAGGATCTTCTTAGCCATCGTATGCCCGCTTAAGTGAGTGCCAAATGTGCCGCTGTGTATATCAATCATGATAAACTCTGCTTCAGCTTTATCTACGCATCAGAGTAATACACAATCATGGCTTCATTTGTAAAGGATGTCGTTGCTCAGGAAGAACTTAGCGGCGAATTTCCTTAAGAACTTCTTGTCATTTACGGAAGCTCCTTCGGGATAATCTCTGGTCTCGAGATACCTTTTGATTTCATGAAACCAAGGTTGTTCCACTACTTCTTCGGTATTAATCTCGTGACAATGCGCAGGTTCATCCATTCGCTCGATGGTGATCTGGGGAGCCTCGTTATCCCAATTGAGTTTAAACATGGAGGACATTGTGGCTAGAGCATCTGCTAGTTGATTCTCTTCTCGCGGGAAATGCTCGAAGGTAATTTGCTCGAAATGAGGCAACAATGTCAAGACATGTTCTCTGTATGGGATAAGATTAGGATGCTTGGTATCCCACTCTCCTTTGATCTGACTGATGACCAAAGCCAAGTCCCCAAATACGATCAAAGATTTGATCCCCAAGTCTATAGCAGCCTTGAGACCAAAGATGCAAGCTTCATACTCAGCCATGTTGTTTGTGCAGCTGAAGCAAAGTCGGGCCGTGAAAGGAGTGTGACAACCTTCCGGAGAAATGAGTACTGCGCCGATACCATTTCCAAGTGCATTTGAAGCACCATCAAAGTACAGGGTCCATCGGGATCCCTTTTCGGGTCCGTCATACGGTCCGTTACCTTCCATGTTGTCCAAATTCATGATGTCCTCGTCCGGGAAATCAAATCTCATGGGTTGATAATCTTCGATAGCCTGATGAGCCAGATGGTCAGCTAGTACACTCCCTTTTATAGCTTTTTGGGTGGTGTACTGGATGTCATACTCAGTTAAGATCATTTGCCATCTAGCTATCCTTCCAGATAAAGCGGGCTTTTCGAAAATATACTTGATAGGGTCCATTTTGGAAATCAACAAGGTAGTATGAGTCAACATATACTGTCTTAGTCGGCGAGCAGCCCATACCAAAGCGCAACAAGTTTTCTCGAGCAGTGAGTAGCGAGTCTCACAGTCGGTAAACTTTTTGCTAAGGTAATAAATAGCATGCTCTTTTCGACCAGACTCGTCATGCTGGCCCAAAACACACCCCATTGAGTTATCCAAGACGGTCAAATACATGATCAATGGTCTTCCTTCGACGGGTGGCATCAGAATAGGAGGTTCTAGCAAATACTCCTTGATTCTATCAAAAGCAGCTTGACAATCGTCGTTCCATTCGACTACCTGATCTTTTTTCAAGAGTTTGAAAATTGGCTCACAGGTAGAAGTCAGATGCGAGATGAATCTGGCAATATAGTTCAAGCGCCCCAAGAATCCTCTAACCTCTTTTTCAGTACGGGGATCAGGCATCTCTTGTATTGCTTTTACTTTTGCGGGATCGACTTCAATGCCTTTGTTGCTTACAATGAATCCCAGGAGTTTACCAGACCTAACTCCAAAAGTGCATTTACTTGGATTCAGCCTGAGCTTGTATTCTTTTAACCAGGCAAACAGCTTCTCCAGATGTTCAAGGTGCTCTTCCTCTGTTTGTGACCGAGCTATCATATCGTCTATGTAAACTTCAATCTCATGATGTATCATATCATGAAATAAAGCTACCATGGCGTGTTGATAAGTTGCCCCTGCGTTCTTCAACCCGAACGACATCACTTTGTAACAGAAAGTGCCCCATTGCGTGACGAAAGTAGTTTTCTCCATGTCCTCGGGGGCCATTTTGATTTGATTGTAGCCCGAGAACCCATCCATGAAGGAAAACACTTTGTGCTGAGCTGTATTGTCGATCAAAATGTCAATGTGAGGTAGCGGAAAATCATCTTTGGGGCTGGCCCTATTCAAATCCCGGTAGTCCACACACATCCTGACTTTGCCATCTTTCTTAGGTACTAGCACAATGTTAGCGACCCATTGAGGATAGGACGTAACAGCCAGAAAGCCAGCATCGAATTGCTTCATTACTTCTGCTTTGATCTTTTCGGACATGTCAGGCCTCATTCGGCGAACTTTTTGCTTGATCGGTGGACAGTCTTCTCTTGTGGGGAGACGGTGAACCACGATGTCTGTGTCTAAACCTGGCATGTCTTCATAAGACCAAGCGAAGATTTCAACATACTCATTCAACAACTGTACCAGGCGTTCCTTGATATTTGGTTCCAGATTGACACCCACTTGCACCTCCTTCCGGTCCTCCTCGGTTCCCAAGTTGACAATTTCTAATGATTCTTCATGCGGTAAGATGGCCCTTTTCTCTTGTTGCAGAAGTCTGGCTAGTTCCCCGGGTACTTCACAACCTTCGTCATCTTCATACTCGGCTAGATTGACCAGATCTTCAGAGTTATTGAAAGATATAGCAGAATAGTCACCCATGGAATCCGGAGTGGATGGGTACCTGCATTGGTGAGTGTGGGTGTGTGTAAGGGATAGCCATCCTTAAACAAACAAAAATGCAAAAGGAAAGAAAATGAACACAAGCAGTTTATCAAATGAAAAACGTCCAATGAATCATTAAACATGGCATATGGATATGAAAAATAATCAAAACCCTTACAAGTGGACCTACATGCCCCGGGCAAGGCAGGAGGTGAAAAGATAGTGTACGGATTGTTTGAAAGTAAATATTACAGACCAAATAAGAAATGTTTAACAGATAAATTACTGATGAATAAAAGTGATGGGGACAAAGTCTTTTGCCTCCCAGTTGCTCAATCCTCCTTTGACAGTTGGATAAATCCACTCTTCAATGTTGCTCTCCTTGTCTTCATCCTCCAAAGCGTTGATTCCGTAGGGAGAAATTTTGACTGGCGCTCTTTCAATCTTCGACCGGCGCATAGCTTTTTGGCCTGCGGTAGTGAACCCTAATCCAAACTTGTCTGTCTTATGTAGAATGTCAGGTAACTGCCCCCACGCTGAATTCTTCCCTTCTTTTATTGCGGCCCTTGCGTCCTCCAGAGATGCCATCCTGGCCATCTGTCTCGGTGTCCCAACTGCCAACTTTGCTACTGCTATTTCAGGAAGGACTTCTTCGAAATGTTGAAACGTGTCTCAATGAACTCTCCTTCAACCTCCACATACCGGAAAGAATTTAAGTGGCTAATCATGTACTCTTTTTCGCCATGGACAGTAATGATCTTTCCCTTGACAGGATACTTCAACATCTGATGCAAGGAGGAGGTGACTGCCCCAGCATGGTGTATCCAAGGTCTACCCAACAAGCAAGAGTATGATGGACGGATGTCTATCACATAGAAAGTGGATTTAAACACCTCAGTGCCTATCTTGATGGGAATTTCAACCTCTCCATGGACCATTCTCTTCGAACCATCGAAAGCTCTGACAACAATATCACTCGGCTTCAATTCCAACCCTTCACAATCTAGTCGGTCCAAGGCCTTTTTAGGCAATACATTCAGCGACGAACCAGTGTCGACCAAGACGTGTGCGAGAGTAGTTCCTCGGCACTCGACGGAAATGTGCAAAGCATCATTGTGGTTTCTACCTTTAGGAGTTAGGTCGGCATCAGAAAAACCTAATCCATTGTCCGCAGTCAGGCTAGCCACGCAATTTTGAAATTGATCCGCAGAGGTTTCCTGGGGCACATGGGCTGCCTTCAGGAATTTTATCAGAGCTTTAGCGTGCGCTTCCGAGCAAAGTAGTAGTGCCAGCATGGAAATCTTGGAGGGGGTTTGCCCCAGCTGTTCCACCACATCGTAATCACTTCTTTTGATTATCCTCAAAATCTCATCCATTTCCTTCTTGGAGGTTTCCGGGATAACCAAGGGTTAAGCCCTCGTCCTGACGGGCTCATCTTGGATTCCCTTGCCTTTGTCAGCAGCGGTAGGAGAGACAGTACTAGGAACAACAACATCTTCAATCAAAGGAGTTCTAGCAGAAAGTTTTATTGGTGCAGGGACGACCTTGTCAGCTGATGAGGGTCCAAAGACTGCTCTTGGAGGGGCAATCTCTGGAGAAAATATTCTCCCACTCCTGGTGATTTTGCTCGTGCCTGCAATGTTACTAATGTTGGCTTCTTCATCATCCGAACTTTCTTCAGTTATTTCGATTTGTTTGATACCATGGTAGTAGACGTCACCGCCATAATTCCAAGGTATCGACTTCTCAGAAACATAGGGAACAAGCCCTGGCATTGTTATCTTCAAAGGAATAGATTTCGTAGCTGGTGTAATCTTAACAGGCTTTTTGACGGCCTTGGAAAGATTGGCGTGAATGGTTATGATTGAGACATCTTCAGTATGAACTGGAACAGTAGAAACCTTTTCAAACAAAATTTGTCGACTATCCATAAGGCCTTGGATGCCTTTCTTCAGTAACAGACAATCAAACGGCAGAGAGTAACAACAATAGCAGTCTTCTTTACATCCCGGGAAGATCCCGACCCTTAACAGGTTCAACTTAATGGTTAGCAATGGAGTAGTCAGATCATTGACATCAGCAACATACAAATCTTCTTCAATGGCATTGACATTTCGGCCGTGCTTTGGCATGGGTGCAGATATCACATTGGGCTTCTCCGGAGCGTCAAATTCCACCTCCTTCGCCTCTATCAGGTCTTGGATCTTATGCTTGAGTGCCCAACAATCATTGGTGTCGTGCCCAACACTGTCTGAATGGTAGGCGCATTTAGCATTAGCATGATAATATGGAGAGGACGTATTCACATTCTTTGGTGCCTCCTTGATAGTGGCGAGATTCAACTTCAACAGATGGGGAAGCACCTGCGCTGGAGTCATATTAATACGGGTGAACTGCCGTTGTGGCCGTTCCACTCGTTATTGATTTGGTCTGGACTGGTTATAACGAGGCTGCTCGCTTGGAGTATTTTGAATCATTACGGCCCCCACAGTTGGTCGGCGCTTCGTCTTCCCTGCTCTTCTCTGAGAATATACCATAGCTGTTTCCTTCTTAAAAGGCTTCTTCTCAACACTTGCAGCAACACCCTTCTGAATCTTTCCTAACTTGATGTCAGCTTCTATTCTTTCTCCTGTTAAGATCAAATCGGTAAACCCCGCGGAAGAGTTACCAATCAGATGATTGAAAAATGGCCCAGATAGGGTCCCTAGAAACATATCAACAAGCTCACGATCGGTTAAAGGAGGCTGCACCCTGCCAGCCAAATCCCTCCATTTTTGTGCGTATTCTTTGAATCCCTCGCCTGTTCCTAGCGACATACCCTGAAGTTGGGTACGAGTAGGAGCAAGGTCAGAATTATACTGGTATTATTTGTAGAAAGCGGTGGCCAAATCTTCCCAATTTCTGACACTGGTTCCTTCTAGCTGATAAAACCACTCCAACTGAACTCCTGAAAGGCTGTCTTGAAAGAAATGAATCCAGAGGTTTTTGTCTTCCGTATAGGGTTGAATCTTTCTCACGTAGGACCTGAGATGCATTTTTGGACAGGACAGCCCATCATACCTCACAAACACTGGCACTTTGAATTTTGGGGGAATCACAATCCTGGTGACCAAACCCAAGTCTTCAAAATCCAAACCCGGTACTCTTTGTAATTCCATGGTGGCCAATCTGTCTTCTAAACCCTTGTATTTATCATCAGCTGGAGGGTATTGCTGGTCAGAATAATCTTCATCCTCTTCAACCTCTTCTTCTTCCGCATCAGACTCGGAAGGTACCGCAACCCCACCTCCTTTGCTGGTTCCTTCATCAGAAATAGGAGGAAATTCAAGCACTCTCCGAGCTTCTCCGTCAAATCTTCTACCCAAAGTAGCCACCCCGAGTCTCTTTTTCTTCTTCTTTACTGGGTCTTTGTTCCCCAATTGAGTTTTGATATCCTCCTGACCCTTAGCCAAGGTCATCAGGAGTTGCTAGAACTGTGCATTTTGAGCTTGCAGGTCTTTGACTGTTTGCTCGAGATCCATCTTACTGTAATAAACAGCAGACAGATAAGGAAACCTGGAGTGAGACCTGCTTATGCACATGATGAATGGTATGCTTATGTATGCAATGCATTCAAGGATTCAGAACATTCAAAATTGTTTCAGACAAAGAAGAACGCACGTCATATTAATAAGAAGAAATTTGTTAGTACATAAATGCCCCATGGGCCCAAATATTACAAAATAACTTCTTAAGGAAAAAAGACATTGCGCATCCTCTTTGGTGCGATGTAGGTGTTGAGGGCCTCTTGCTCGTGGAGTCGGCGGGTAAGCTCTAGAACCTTCTTCTCACTGGCGTAGAAGCTAGCTTCAAAAGTATTATGTTCCTCCTTGAGCTGAATCTAACTTTTCTGCATTTCCTCCCACGATGTAGGCATGTCTGGATGTAGGATGGTGTAGGGAACCTCTCCTTCATTGACGGGCTCTTTAATCACTGGGAGTATATGAGGATAAGGCATCATTAGACTTTGGGCTCGGGCTCGTACCCACTTGAGATAAGGCTCAAGAGGGATGGAGTTCTTGTGTCCCAGAGTCTTGCTATCGACCTTGTTGAGTTTTCCCCAAGCTCTGATGAATCTTTGGCGAAGTCCTTGCGCATCGTTGTCGAAGTCAAACACTAGGTCAGGAATCAACATGTCATGAGGGCCATCCCTCCGTGCATATCGAAATTGCCTCAAAGCTAGGCAAGGGTTGTAGGTGATACCTCCTCTAATTCCAAGTAAAGGAACATTAGGAAACTCTCCACAACGATCGACGATGATGACATTTTCTCTGGACCGAGAACACCAATGTACATCAGAGTGAGTAAGAGCCATCAACCGTTGGGACCACCTTGAACCTTGGTCATTCTTCAAGACAGATTGTGGAAGGTGCGAAATAAACCACCTCTCAAGGAGAGGAGTACAGCACATGAGAACACCCCTCTTTCTCATTGTTCGTGTGTAAAATGAGTGAAGGATGTCCCCAAGCAATGTTGGTATTGGATTTCTGGACAAGAAGATTTTGACGGTGTTGACATCTACCAATTGGTCAGGATTTGGGAACAAGACCAACCCATAGATAAGGAGTGCCACAATCTCTTCAAAGGCTTGTAGGTCCAATGAATTCCAACATTCTTGTGCCTTCTCAAACAAGAATTTTGCTAAGAATCCCTTGACGCCGCTTCTGGTTTCCCAATGCCCCTTGATGTCGGATGGTTGTAGATGTAATGCTCGAGCAACATCTTCCGGCTTTGGTTCCTTTTCCGTACCGTTGAAGGGTAGTTGATTAAGGATAGGAATTCTCAGGAGTTGAGAAAACTCCTCCAAAGTGGGCACCAACTGATAATCAGGGAAAGTGAAACAGTGGTGAAGAGGGTCAAAGAACTGGAATAGCACTTTCATCATGTCTTCTTCAATGTTGGTGTTGACTAAACTGAGCAGCCTACCATGTCTTTCACTGAAGGATGAATTTTCCGGAATTCTTGAGGTGAGCTCCTTGAGTTGAGGAGAGATTCTCACAAGGTTGACTTGGATGGTGTTTCTGCGAGGAATTTCCATGACCTACAAAACAGGAACAAAGATGAAGATCCAAACCCTTGAAATGGTTAGTGAATGCATATGATGTTTTATGATGTTTATGATGTATGCACAAAACATATGTACAAGCAAATCACACCAAACCCTAGTTTCAGGCTTGCATGGGGTTTCATAGGTAAGTACCCTCTTGAGTGTAGTTGGCTTAAAAAACCTGTCCTATAAATAGTAACCGGGTTCTAAGGAGCTCAATATCACAGGATTGTTTTCATTGTTCATCGTTTTGGTTTAGCCACTTAACTAGCGACCAAAATATTCCAAGAAAACAACCCTCAATGAGTGTAGTATCGAGTATCTACCAACTTCGGACTGCACCAAAGCCGGTCATCTCACTACCCCTAATAAAAGGCCAAGATGGTCAAGTAAGGTTCTAGGTCATTAGTGCTTAGTGACATCACTCAGCGGCCCCGTACTCTCCTTGATTGAACTCAAGGGTTATCGGTACTCACAAATATGTCGCACTAATATAGCTATTGCTTCGACCGTGTCGGTATACCCCACACAGTTTCCACAACGTATTGTTATCTATGAATGTTTCCCAAAAATCCGGGTGGAGGATTGCAAACCCAAACAATAGAGAAAAAATATAAAGCAATCAATTCAAACAATTAGTCATGCAAGAGGGTGATCTAAGCCCTAAGGTTACTCCACTTTTAAAATTTTTCCCCAGCAGAGTCGCCAGTTCTGTGATACGGTGGGAGAACTGACTATGAGTTTTGCGTTTGTTTTTGCAATAAAATGAAGTATATTCATAAAAAAGTATTTTCCACATTAGATATTAATAAAATAAAAATGTATATATTTTTTTGTATTTTAGCCTAAATATATTAATAAATATATATATATATATATATATATATATATATATATATATATATATATATATATATATATATATATATATATATATATATATATATATATATATATATATATATATATATATATATATATATATATATATATATATATATATATATATATATATATATATATATATATATATATATATATATATATATATATATATATATATATATGTATTAATTTCTAAATATAAGTTATATATATAAAAATAATAATATTTTACTATTTATAAAAAAGTATATTTTGCATAAAATATTTTCAAAAGGAAAAATGAAATAAAATCAGAAGTGAGATATATTTACATTATTTTTTCTAGTTCTTTTCTAAATAATAATAGATATATATATATTTATGTATAAATGCCCATATAAACAAATAAATACTTAAAAAATGCAAAACTGGTGTAAAAATGATTTTTCAAGTTTTAAACATTATTAGCAAAAATAAATGAGTAAGAAATAAAAAAGAAAGATAAAAAAATCATAAAAATCAAACAAATGGGCTCAGGGGGGCATGAATCAAAAATATGGTGTAAAAAGCAATACAGAAGCTGGCCCAGCCCATGAGGCTTCTTCTTCAACCTCTGCACAAAATTATTCAGAAAACGCGCGCAAGAACTCCCATTCAAATATCCTGATTCCTTGATCTTTTGCACAAACTTCCAACATAAGAAATGTTAAGCATTGAATCACGATTTCAAATATATAAAGAACTCATCCTAACTCTCAGAAATGAGAGAGAATTTGGACAATCCCAAATCATGACCTAACTTTTCTGCCATATTCAAACCTTAAATTCTCACAGCTCAAGCAAAAGAAATGAAAACTAAAAACATGTACAGGTTCAGTGGCATGAGTAGAACATTTCTTATTCACAAACCTAGAGCTAATGATGCCTGTACTAAGAGTTAGAAGTTCAAGAAAATACCTGTTCAGTTGAAGTTCTATTTGGCAATGGAGGAGCTTTCAGTGCAAGGTGATGATTGGTATAGCTTCCTTGAGGTGTGGTGATGCTATTCCAATGCTTACTTTGTTTTGAAAGACCTTGAATCGAGCTATGGACCTTCAACTGCAAAGCAAGAAAACAAAAATGGTGGAACTGGTTAGAGGAGTTACAGGTCGTGTTTTAGGTTTTGGTTAGCTTGCATTGATGGTAGGGAATGAGTTTGAACAGGTTTGGGCAAGAGAGCATGAGAGGAATGAGAGATGGCACTCAAACTGCAGACCCTGCCCTGTTTTTGCAGTTTGAGAGTGATTATGGCAATGGAGAGATACTGGAGGTCTTAGGGTCGTGTGTTAGCTCAGTTGGGATGTCTTGAATGTGTTTCAAAAGTTTGCTTAAGGGTTTGTAAGCTGATCTCCAAGTTGTTGTACAAAATGCAATGTTACTTACACTTTAAGCAACAAATGCCCAAGTTGTGTTCTAGGCAGGTAGAGGCCCCCTAATGTGCTGCATAATCTCTCCTTGATCAGAGTGTTTTGCTCATAATCTTGTGCCAATTAGA
Organism: Vicia faba; assembly: GCA_948472305.1. NCBI lineage: Eukaryota > Viridiplantae > Streptophyta > Magnoliopsida > Fabales > Fabaceae > Vicia > Vicia faba. Next base: position 674,471,233 of record OX451737.1, read on the forward strand.
TTTCATCTGTACTTGTGGATTTGTATTATGACATAAAGTGAAACTTTTGCAAAAATGGATATAATGCTTTTTCCAATTTGGGATTAATCCTTTAGGCAATGCTTGAACTCATGAAACAAGGCCTTAGAACAATGAACATGCATTAAATTATTGAGTGTTGGATGGTTTAAGGACCTGTAATCAAGGGGCATGCTGGTTTGAGAAGTTTGCACAAATTATGAACATGGAAAATAGCCAATTCAAAAGTGAGTTTGTGCCATATTGTGAAATTCGATTCTCTCAAGTTATGAGGTTGTTTGAGAAGTTCTTGGACATTTTGGAAAGCTTGGAATGTGTACTACAATCCATCTTTGAAATGCAAATTGAAATTCCAAGTGGAAGTATATGGAAAATGGCCTTGAAGTTAGGTAGAAAACCTTGCCAAAATAGGTTAAAATTTCACTAAGTTAAGAATGGTTTAGTACCCCTATTCCAAAAATTGTAACTTGAGATACAAGCTTCAATTGGGAAAACTTTGTGAATAAAAGTTGTAGATTATGCAACAAGCTACAACTTTCATGTTTTGACTTTTGTTTGAATCCAAATGAATCTTGGTGAGAAAGTGGGGCAAAGTTGGGAAAAAATTAGGTTTTTTCATAACTTAGAAAAATTCTAAGTTATGAAAAATTCTCATTTCTAACCCTAATTTGCATTTTTTGATTTCTTGGTGAACAAGTTTCATGATTTGGCATGTTTTGATGAAAAATGAATCTTGACTCTTGATTTTGACCAAAAAGTCAAAGTTTGACTTTTCAGTATACAGTCAAAATTGATCAATTGACTGGGAAATTCAACTGTCAATCTTGTGTACTTGGGATCTTTTGAGTTTGTTGAGCATGTCAAGATAATTCCATGGGGTCCTTGAGTCCATATGTGAACTTGTTTTGCCATTGGCTAGGTCAAACAGTCAAAAATTGCCTTTGTGCAGTCAAAACCCTAAAAATGACCATTTTGCCCTTTTGGTGATCTGATCAAGTTTCTTGTAGAATTGTGATCCAAACTTGATCAAATGGTTCATATGAGTTCATAATGTTGGTGTGGGTCAATTTTCATGAGGTTTGACTGTCAATTGGCCACAATTGACTTTTCCCCCAATACAGTTGATTTCTAGGTCAACTGTCCAATTGACTGGGCAAAACTTGGAATCAAGACTTGAAACTTGATGAGGAAAAACTTGGGAGTCCAATATGAAGCAAGAAAGTCATCTTAGGAATTTTGGGTCAAAACATCTTTGTGCAAACACAAACCCTAATTTGGGTCAACAGTGCAAGGAGAAGTCTTGAGCAGATGAAACCCTAACTGGATCTTGAGCTTCAAGGGTTTTGTGGTGAGAAATCAATGAGAAATGGGAGGGAAAATTTTGGGGTACAACAACTATGTCTCGTCGGATCACTTTAAGAAACAATCTCTTCACCAACAAGCTCCAAGCTTCTGATCAATCCAGCCATCGGCGGACGAAGCAGCGAATGGACAAATATTCAGAGTTGTGAAGGCTATGGCAGAATGGGAATACCATGGAATTGTTACACATAGCCATCTTTCTTTTGTATAAGATTTTTTCAATTCTTACGACAACATTCTCTTACTAGGATATCTGTCTCCTTTGTACAAAGATACTCACAAAAGTTAAATACAAATGTACTTCAAAGTGCAGAAATTTGTTTGCCTTTCTTTTCTTTTTACACTTATGTTTTATTTGAAAACGTCCAATGTTTTGTTAAATAGGCATATGCATTTGAATACAATCACTGCTTACAAATTGAAAAAAGGATAATTACTGATAGGTTGAAGGTGGAGGAAGATATCTTTGTGCCATTCCAGAAGAAATCCCCCACGACACATCATTTGGATCCTTGACAAAGCTAAGATTTGGAGCACATTTCCCCAGTAAAGTTAAGCTTCAAGATCCGCAACAGAGCCGGTACAGTCTAAAGCTTGATTCCCCAGCTGAGTTGAATTTCAAATTCCCCATCAGAGTTAAGCTTCGAGATCCACGGTGGAGCCCGAAGACTCTGAAATCCTGTCCCCAGTGGAGCCAGAATAGTCGAAGCATTCTCCCCACAGAGTTATTTCCTAGCAGATTGAAGATTCTCAGTCTCATTTCTATAGCAGAAGTCTCCCAGGTTTCAACTCCCCAGTTGAGATTTTTCAAAGTTTTCCTTATTTCCCAAGCAGTCAGCAAGGGTTTCTCCTCTCCAGGTCCTCAGCGGCGGCCAAAGATTTTTAATCCCCAGCAGTGGTCCTAAGAGTCCTCAACAATCGAAGATCTTTAATCCACAAGCAGTTATCAAGGATTTCTCATCTTCAACGGTCAAAGATTTTTGGAATCCCCAAGCTTCGGTCAAAGATTTACTTTCCCCGATAGCAGTCAAGGAATTCATTATCTCCAGCTATCAAGGATTCATTTTCCTCAGCAAGACGGCTGCTCAGCCTGCATACATAACCATTACATTCATATATCATAAACATTGATGAAGTACAGTTCATTGCATCATACACATCATGCAACATAACTTTGTGTTTTAGCTAACATTTTGCCCTTTTCAGGATAAGATTAAAAGGCTATCGTTAACAATTAATCAGATACAGTATGGATACACCCCAGGCACGGCGGTCATTCTATTACTCATTCAGATTTTCAAGTCAGATACAGTACAGATACACCCCAGATACAGCGGTCATTCTACTACCCATTCAGACTTCAGCAATCCGATACAGACTAGATACGCTCCAGACACGGCAACCATTCTATCTCTCATTCAGATTCAATTATCAACTTCAAGTTCGGATACGCTTCAAACACGGAAGCTATTATGGCCTTTACACCAGTAGTTTGATTCTCCCAAGTGCAATCGCCACGAAAGTCATTCTTTCACTTATTCTGATCCCAATTACAGTTTCAGATACACTCCAGACACGAAATTCATTCTGCTACTCATACAGATCTCAACTTCAGATACAGTCCAGATACGCTCCAGACACAATTGCCATTCTGTCACTCATTCAGGTCCCAGTTACAGTCTCAGAAACACTCCAGACACGGAAGTCATTCTGCTACTCATACAGATCTCAAACTCCAAGATACAATCCAGATATGCTCCAGACACGGTTTCCATTCTGTCACTTATTCAGATCCTAGTTACAGTTTCAGATACACTCCAGACACGGAAGTCATTCTGCTACTCATACAGATCTCAAACTTCAGATACAGTCCAGATACACTCCAGACACGGTTTCCATTCTGTTACTCATTCAGAATTTATCCTCAACACGCAGTTGCTCCATACAAAGATTTTTCTCTGTTACCCATTCAGAATACAGATACACTCCAGACACGGCAGTCATTCTGATATTCATTCAAAATCCAAATACAGTTACAACTCAGATACGCGCCAGACACGGACGCAATTCCTTTGCTCATACAAACTCAGTCCCCAGATACAGTTCAATAGCATTCCAGACACGGATACCATTTTGATGCTCATTCTTCTGACCTACAACATTGCAATTCAACAAACATTCTTGGATGGCATCTTTAAGCCCATCTCCAGCAAGATTCCGCCATCTCCAAATGGCATCTTTAAGCCCATTCCATCAAACTACACTTTGACGAGTGCAAATGTTTTGGGCACTCTAGTGTCCAATCATCTTTTACCTTCGAGTCGCGAACGGCGAAACTGCCAATCTAACTCTTCAGGTTCAAGAAGATTGAACAGTGGCAGTTGTTGTACCCCAAAATTTTCCCTCTCAATTCTCAAGGCCTTTCTTACAAGGATTTTCAAGGTTCAAGCTTGAACAAGTGCATTTGGATTTTCCAATACCAAAATTAAAAGGAAACTGTCAAAAAGGGAGAAAACAGATAAAAATATTATTTTGACAAAAATTGGAGAAATACAAGTGTTCTTCGTTTCAGCTCTTTCGATTGGCCTTTAGGCATCTTTCGATCAGCATCCTTCGATTGACTCTTGGCCTCCTTCGATTTCTCAAAATGGATGCTAGTGTGCCTCTTTCGCATGGGCATGTGACTTCTTGTTGCAGGCTTCGTTTGTGACTTTTGCTGCCTACATTGCTTGCCTTTAAAACCATGTTTGCTGGCCACAAGTGCCCCCTTGCAAGGCAAACCCTTTGATTCACCAAGCATGTTGCGTGCATGCTTGCTTTGAAAACCTATTTTAGCTGCCTGTAAGCCTGTTTCGATTTGGACAAGTTCAATGCCTACAAGCCTGCTTCGATTGGGCATATGTTGCTTGCAAGCCTGCTTTGATTGGGCAATATGCTTCCTTCGAGCATGAGCTTTCGATTTGGCAATATGTTTTCTTCGATACAAGTTTCGTCTGGGCAATATACTTCCTTCGAGCATGAGCTTTCGATTTGGCAACATGCTTCCTTCGAACACGAGCTTTCGATTGGGCAATATGTTTGTTTTGATCCAAGCTTCGATTGGGCATTAGCTTCCTTCGAGTAAGTTTGTTTTGACCACAAGCCTCAACTGAGGAAAAGGCTTCCTTCGAACAGGTGTGCTTTGATCTCACTCTTGCATTCGACACAAGACCAAATCTCGTTTGCCAGGCTATGTTGCTTCCAAGTCTTTACATAATCAGAGGGAGTGCTTTAGTCACAAAATTAACTTTCAACCTGATTTTGGTCTGAGCACAAGAAAGGCCAGAAGCATAAGTCAATAATCTTCTAAAAGCTTCTTTCGATTCAGAAGTTAATAACCTTCTGAAAAGGGCCATTCGAAGAACACACAGTTGGTCCATTCAAAGGACACACAATTGGTGAAAACGAATGCCGTGTTGTCCTAGTCTGGTCGAAAGGTGTAGAAAGATGGAGGATTCGACTCAAAAGATCAAGTTGAACATTCAGACCCATAGGCTAGGCCACGTGTCTTACCTTTTTAGGCCTGTACCCATTTGTTGTCTAAGACCACTTGCACTTAATAGCACAGTACTACCTTTTAGAAAAGTAGGTCTTGAGCCTTGCGCTTATTTTCCTTCAGAAGGAAGCAACCCATCTGAACCGTTCATCTTGCTGTTGTGGCACAAGTGGACAGTTACTTTCCAGCTGAGCCTTATTTTATTATTTTTGCTCCCCAAGCCAACCCATCTGAACCGTTCATCTTGCTTTTGTGGCACAAGTGGACATTTACTTTCCAGCTGGGCCTTATTTTATTATTTTTGCTCCCCAATCTTCCCAAGAGCTTTTCTCTATAAATAGAGAGTTCAGTTGCACAAAGAAGGAGAGGAGGAAGAGGGAGGAGAACGTATCTTCAAAATTCTCACACACTTAAACACTCATCAAACACATACCCAGAATCAAAACACTTATCCCCTCAGAATCTGAAACACCCCTACACCTTGTTACCCTTTGGATCCTGTAGGAAGAATCTCATACTTGTTTCTTCTCCTTCGGATCCAGTATCAAAGACATAACCCCTGGTTCCTCCCTTCGAATCCAGAAGCATTCAAGGAAACCACTTGAAGGCCCAACACACGTTCCAGCCTCAAGCAAGGTAAGTCATTCTTAACTTTGAACCTTTCATTTCATGACATAATATGTGAATAATCTTCCCTTTCATTTCAAAACATGTACATAACACTTTGGTTCTTTTCGTTTCCATCTACTTAATATGTTTTCAGAGCTACCCCCTTTCATTTTTCTGCTTGTTTACTTAAATATGAATTAAGTATTAACTGATTGTAAGGCAATACTGGCATGGCCTTATGCCATGTTGCTGTTCAAAAAGTTCAAACAAAAGAAACAGGAGACAGGAGTATGAAACGAAGCCTTTGGTTTCCACACTGACTTCCAGGCCCAGCCAGAGACACGCTCACACTGATTTCACTGGCCCAATCGAAGAAGACAACAAGGCAGAAAGGCCCAGCCAAGGGCACACTTGTACTAAGTCCAGGCTTAGACGAAAGGCACTCCCATGCTGGTGCCAGCCTCCAATTGAAGTACATGACCTCACTAGAACCAGTTCCCAATTGAAGGACAGGACCTTACTGATGCAAGTCCTCAATCGAAAGAGGCCAACAAAATGCAAGTCTAAGGGTGCTACTGCCTGGGTCGAAAGACACTCATTTTTCTTGCTTTTACCTTATTTTTGCCTTTATATTCTCATGCAATTCAATATGGTTGTAATAGTATAGGATATTTATTTCCTGCATTTTTATTGCTTTGTACAAATGCTAGTAATTAGGTGTGTATGGCAAGATAAAATCAACAGTTAGACAACCCAAAAATCAAAGACAAAATGCATGCAATCAAACACACTTGCACACATGCACCCTTAGGGTAATTCCACTTGTTGCCTTACAAAAATGGCCATGTTATGCATGTGGGATATCTTAGCACAAACGAATTGAAAAAAGATCATAGTCCCTCGATGACGCTATCAAAGTTGCCTTTCAAAATGATCTTAGTCCCTATAGAAAAGTGCTAAGTCATTTCATAACATTGCTATCATGGTCATACGATGACCCGCGCCTGTCCCGTTAACATCCTAACACAAGGTTGTTTATCAAATACAATGGTGAAACAACACTGTTAAAAGGTTTAAAAACATAAGAAAGATCTTTGAGTAAAATAGGGTAGACAACTCTTAGTTACTTGATCAAAAATCTTGCAAAACATCCTTGCTATTTTTCAAAACACACTCCACAACACAATTTCAAAACAACTTTCAAAACATTGAAAACCTTTCAAAAAGACATACACCTTTGTATACATTCAAACAAGAATCATTACAAAGGTTTCCTAGACAAGGCATATTTTTCAAAACATCTTTCAAAACTACACACAAAGCACCATTTCAAACAATTGAAAATGCAAAGCAAGTGATCTAAGCAAGTAACTAAGAGCCCATGGATAACCATGGATAGAAAGGGTGCTAATACCTTCCCTTTCTATAATCTACTCCCTGAACCTAAGAAAACATCTCAAAGGTCTTTCCTGTGCTTTTTGACCTTTCCTTAGGATAAAATAAAAAGTCGGTGGCGACTCTTGCTAAACCGAAACATTTGCGAACACAAACACAAAATCCCAAGTCAGTTCTCCCACCGTATCACACATAGTTTTTATTTATATTAACTGAGTAGTGAGAATTTGAAGCCTGAAGTTCATGAAAATTTTAGGTCAGAAATTAGGGCCATTAAAATTCTCCCTGGTTTTTTAGAGTTAGGTTTCAAATCTTATATCATTGGAATCGTGATAAAAATGCTACAAGTTTCATGTTGCAAGATTTTGTTTTTGTGCAAAGAATAGCAAGATATAGGATTGGCTCAGAAACGCGCGCAGGAGGAAGAAGCCAACGACAGGGATGAAGTGTTTGGGCTTGGCGCACCTGGGCCTGGCTTTTCTTACTTTCCACACCCCCCCCCCCCGTTTTACTTTTGCACCCCCCTGACTTATTATTTTATATTTTTGTATTTTCTTGCATATTTTTATTTTTTGTGCTTGCATTCATTTTTTTTAATGATAAAAAAATACCCAAAAATATTTTCTTAATTTTTTGCATTTTTATTTTTTTTTATCTTTTTTTTTTGCATAAAATATTGATTAGTTTAAATAGAATAGGAATTATTTTCTTAAAATAAATTGTAAATACCTTAAAATATTATACATTTTTATTTTTATTATTTAACATATAAAATATTATTTTCCACATATATTTTAATTTTTAATATTTGTAAATATTTTTATTTATTTATTTCTTGTACAAAAATGAATAAAATGATATAGAACATATTTTCTATTAAAACAAAAAATTATGGTTTCCCCTTTTAAAATTAATTATTTTATTTTATCATACATAAAATAATTACAAAACATTTTTGCATATTTACATTTTATTGCATATTTAAATACTTGTTTATTTATTTATTTGTACAATAAATTCAATTGGGTTGTAATAGTAAATTAGGGTTTTATTTTTGTGCAAATATCCCCATTCAAAACTTGTATCCCCCTTCCCATAATATTGTTGTAATAGTTTAGATTTACTTTACGCAATTTATCGTATTATATGCATGTTTAGTAAAAAACTAGGGTTTGCATGATAAGACAAAAATCAAACAAATAGCATGACCTAAATACAAGACAAATGCATGAAAAATGACAACACCTTACACACAAGCACCTCTAGGGTTTCACCCACTTGGTTGCCTTACAAAATGGCCATGGTATGCATGCTAGGCATCTTGGCAAAACAATACAAAAACAAAAGATCATAGTCCCTCGATGACGCTATCTTGGTTGCCTAAAAACAAATGATCTTAGTCCCTCAAAACTTGCTAAAGATACTTGGCAACATTGCTATCATGGTCATACGATGACCCACGCCCGTCTCGTTTAACATCCAAAGATAGGGTTATCTACCAAAACAATGGTAGGTTAACAATATCAAAGGAATGAAAATGTACAAGAAAGACTTTTGAGTAGGGTAGATAGCTCCTAGTTACTTGATCTCTTCCAAATAATGCTTGCTATTTTCAAATAAACACGCACATTTAAAAACATTTTCCAAAACAACTTTCAAAACATTGAGACATTTTTCAAAAGACAAACATATTTGTATACATTCTTACAAACAAGAATCATTACAAAGGTTGCCTAAACAAAGGCCTCTTTTCAAAATACTTTCAAAACCACACAAAGCACCATTTCAAACAATTTTCAAATCAAAGCAAGTGATCTAAAACAAGTAACTAAGAGCCCATGGAAAACCATGGATGAAAAGGGTGCTAGCACCTTCCCTTTTCATAATCTACCCCTCGAACTCAAAAACAATCTCAAAGGTCTTTCCTGTGCTTTTTTACCTTTCCTTTTGGATAAAATAAAAGTCGGTGGTGACTCTTGCTAAACCGCAACATTTGCAAACACAAATGCAAAACCTCAAGTCAGTTCTCCCACCGCATCACACATAGCATTTAAGGTCGACGCATCCTGTTACATCCTGCATAAATTCTATGATTTTCTCTGTGTTTTCACTACAGGTTTCATATTTTAAGCCCTAAAAACTTAATCTAATCATAGATAATCATCACTTACAATTACCCTATAATTCTACATCAATTAAACCGCATCAGAACATCAATATTCATCCATAATTTATCAATTCTTCATCATACGCCATCATATACATTCAATTCAAGAACAACACCACAATCACCTATAACCCCATATACCAATCATCACGAACCCAATTATAGAGTCAGAACCCCACCCTAACCTTGGATTGAAGGTCTCTCTATAATCTTCCGGTCGAATTCTCATTCTTCCATTCTATCCTCTTTTTCCAGTAGCTTCACGTTCTTCTTCTCAATCCTTATTCTTCTACTGCCTCTTCTTTCTATTCCTTCTAACAAAAATAAAATAACCTATTATTCTCTTTACTCCTTATTGGGCTCAAAACTAATACACCCCCTTTATTACTTCTATTCCTTAAAAATAAGCCCACATCAAATAATATCATACTTCTAATATTATTTCACCACTTAATAAAATACTTAAATCCAATTAATCACAACACATCTTCACAAATATTCCAAAAATAATTTAATTAAATAATTAATTAAATTACGGGCATTACATGCAACATTGCCATTGTTATCCCATGTCCAAAAAGTGATTATTTTGAGAGTTATGGAGCAAAGAATTATAAGTCACTTTGTTGAATTATAGGTCATTTTCCAAAATTCTAGATTTTCGTGGCCAGTTTTAGTGAATTTAATGGATTCAAATGCAAAAATGCCCAACATGAAAGTTTTAGGGAATCTGAAGGCCTTTCCAAAAAGTCAAAATTTGTGACCTAACTCAAAGAGTTGAGAAAGTTATTCCCTTTAGGATAGGGTTTGCATTTTATTGAATTTTACAAAATCAAATCTTACAATTTCTTAATTTCTCCGGTTGTGGCCATTCTTTTGGACTCCAATCAAACCCATAAGCTATTTGGGTGGTGTATAAGAGAATAAAATCTTCTATTCACATCCATGCATGCATTTGTATCAGGTTTGTACACAAAAATCTCAAATTTACCAAAAATAGTCATTTCTCTATTTCTCTCTCCACACTCCACTAACTTGTACTATTTTTTGGTCACATGCTACTGCATATATGAGCTATCTAAAATGCACAAAAGGCTTCCTTATCTCTACATAAAATGCAAGCTTGGGCACCAAGTTGATTTTTGGCCAAAACTTCCAATTTCACCCTCCAACGAATTTGTGCATCAAATGACAATCCTACCCCTTTCTAATTACTCTATATAAGAGCCTAATTCCATTCATTCATTTACACAAGCCCTTAAGCCACCAAAAATTAGATCTGGCCATTTTTCTCTATTCTTGGAGTTTTCTCATGATCTCTCATTTGGCTTGTGCATTTCTCAATCTTTTCCGCGCCTTCTCTTCATTAAAGCTTGTAGATCAAGAGTATCTGGGTTTCTAAGCTCAAAGGTGCAAGAATTTGTGGATTTATTTTCCACTCAAGTAAGCTTCCTCTTACTTTTCTCTCTCATTTTAAAGTTTTATAGTTTATAAACTTGTTCGCGCATCTTTAGCTGAGCCATACACTATGTATGAGCTGTTTGTTAGGTTGTATTTGAGTTGATTTCATATTTTGTAATTTCTGAGTTTGTGTGCAAACTAGCTTTTATCATGACCTTGTTGTTTGATTATCTCCATGATACGTGAATCATTTGTGAAAATTATTGGTACCATCATGTTCCTCATAATTTGTAGATCAACTTTGGTGTTTATACTTTTTAATTTCATCAAGAATTGAGAGAGAAATATGGGATTGAAGTCGGCATATACTCTTGAAGATATATATGATTTTTGATTTTTTATCCAACTTCTCGTCTAGATTTCTCCCTCATCTCTCAACCATTTAAAAAAAATTCTTAATGCAAAGTTGTATATCTTTCTGAGATCTACAACTTTGGTGTTTATACTTTTCAATTTCGTTGATAATTGAGAGAGAAAATTGAATCAGAAGATGAGTTGGTGAAGTAGTTGCTTTCACGATTTTTGGAGGTCTTGAACAAATTTTGGCTTCACGTTTCCCAACACGCTAACATCTGATTGGTAGATTTAATTTTTTGTCTTATTCATGCCAATCATTGGCTGGCCTCGTGATTGGTTAATGAGTTGTTGTGGGGCCTGCACTGAAAACTATGTTGACTTCTATTTTATTTAATTCAATTCTTTTTGTTTTTTTTTATAACAATTCAATTGATTTCTAAAAATTATTTAAAATATTTTTATTAATCAAAAAATTCTGGGAAAAAAAATCATGAGTGGATTTTAAAATGTCTATTTTATCGTTCTGATTTTTATTTTTTTTAAACATTTTTTCTATATTAATTAAATAAAATTGTTAAAAGTGTTTTTAATGGTTTTTATTTTGTATAGTATTATTATGAAATTAATCCTGACATTTTTAGGAACCCTAAAAATTCACAAAAAATATTTTCATATTCCTCTAAGTTTTCTTGATTTTTTGTTGGTCTTAGACCTTATTTATTTTAGGTTTTGTTTTGTTTTCAAAAATTGAAAAGTGAGTTAATGGTTTTTTGAGGTTTTATTGCTTCTTTTTGAAGCTTCAATATAATTCACTCACTTCTATTAATCTCAAAATTCCACAAAAATATGTCTAAACTTATTTAGGATGTTAAAATCACATTTCTTATTTTTGTGGATTTTTAATTCTTATTTTTGTATTTTATACAAATTTATCTTATTTGATGGTCATTTAAGCCTAGTTTTGAGCTAGTATTGATCTTTCAATTTAATTATGATATTTCCATGAACTTTTAAATTGAGAAAGTAATGGTTTATAATTTTTAAGAGACTTGAGCTCATTTTTTAATTTTTGTTGGGATTTTATATCCTATGTTTCCATTTTTCATGGAATATTGAAGTGAACATGTCCCTTTGGCCTAGTGTAATTGAGTCAAGTTTCATTTTGAAACTTATGGACATAATTTAAGGCTTATTTTTGGGTATGATATGATAATTTGGGTTCTTTAATGATATATAAACTTGTTTTCATTTATTGAAAATTGTACATTGATTATTTGGTTTTTACCTTGAGCATAAAGTTTGTGTAGTTTGCAAAACACTAATTTGTGATTCTTGTAATCTTTGGAGCCTATTCTTACTATGATTATGATTCCACTGAGGTTTAGAGATATGATAAACTCAAGGATAGCCTTATAAAGGCTTTATATACATTTTTATCTCCATTTGATCATTTCTCATTTCATTTTGAGATTGATCATTTGTTATGCTTCTTTATTGATTATGTGAGATAAAATGAATGCACTTGTGCAATACATAAGAGATCAAACGTCCTTATTTTTACTATATTCTCACAACTTGTTTAGAAACTTAAGTTTAAATTCTTTGAACCATTTAAGCATCCTAACTTGAATTTGTTTATGTGCTTAAATTCATCAAATGAGATCAAGGATAGGAGTTTGTTTTGATGCATTCCTTTGTCAAATATCTTTGATACATAATGATTGAAGATTTGTGTTTTTTATAATGACTTATAAGTTCATTATACCTTTAAGACATAACTCTCATGATTCTATGACTTTCACTCAATTACAAGTCCATCAGGATGACAATTTGGAGCCAATGTCCAAAAAATTTATGCTTAAGTATTAATCTTAACCTCTCTTATAATATCATTTCTCATGCCTCTCTGATCCTTGGTTAAGAACTCACTTGCTAACCAATATGGTGATACATAAGAAGCTATATTCACTTTTCTACTTATGTTTTGAGCATCATTGTCAAATGATTGACTCATGAGCTTTGGTTCCATGTCCCATGAATGTATCTTGATTTTGGATACTACCAAAAACATATAATAATATTAACTTTGATTTATTTGGATCATAATTCTTGTATGCATCAAGGGACTATACTTTGCCAATATATCATGACACTTGAGTATGTTATATTATTGACATTTTTTGAGGATTTAAGTTCATGATAGATATATTATGAGAGTTTCAAAATTACCAATATATTATTGCACTCTTACTTGATCTTCATCAACGTCATTTGATCTAATACAAGTATCATCCTTTTTTAGATGATTTTATTCATCAATTAGGTAACTTTTCTTGTGTATGAAGTTTCATATTCTTACTTGGTTGTTCTTGAACATCATCTTGAGTAAACTTATTATACAAGTCACACATTTCATAATTCTTAAATTACTCTCTCTTCTTTTAATCTTTACTTGTTAATTTGAGCATGCTTGCTTTCTTTAGCCAATTCCTTTGTGTGCTAAGTATGCATTATTTTCCCCCTACTTGTGATGTTTGAATGTTTAATCTTAGAAATAATTTGCTATTAAATTGTATGATTTTACACCCTCTAAACATGCTCACTCTTCATATATCCCTTTCTTGTGCTTCACTCACCCTTAGGAATATGTTTGGATTTTGTTTTGATCTAGTCTTGCCTTATATTTTGAATGCGCTTAAGTAGTAATATCTTAGGGGTATTAGAAGGTATTGATATGTGTTATATCTAAGTTTTTACTTCTTAATTCACTCTTATTTGACATGTCTTGCCATGTTCACTTAATCACACACTTGTTCTCACCTCACATCATAACTTTGATTGAAACCAGTTTGTGTACTTTGGTGTTTGTACCATGTTTTCAATGACTATTTGAATTTCTTCTTGACCATGAGGTTTGTGATAAGTGTATAAAATTTATATGTTTACCCTTTATTCTTCACATTACCTCTTCTTTTCTAATTTTTTTTGCTTGTTAGCAATGCATGAGGTCTTAAGTCTACTTAGGGGTGATTGTGATCCTTTCTTTGTTTGATTGTGTTGTGAATCTTTCTCAAGTATGTTTATATGATGATGATAAATACTTGAGGTGTTTGATTCTTACTTGTACACTTCTCCATCTATCTAACTTCATTTTTACCTTCTTATAGCATGCTTGGTTAGACACTTGACACATGAGTGCTCCTATGCTAGTACGCTTGCCTTTTTGACTTTTCTTGTGATATTTAGATCTCAACCTCTTGTGCATGATCCTTAGGAAATTGTTTTCACATGTCTAAGTTTTATATTTGATTTCATATTGTTGCAACTTTTTGTTTTTTCACTTACTTGAGATACAAGTCTTATCTTGTCACTTATCTACACTTCATCTTCTTCTACTATGCCTACTTGTTTGTTTAGGAGGATGTTAACATGTAATATCTTGGTGATAATTTGTGATGATATGAAGCATATTTAGACTTAGGCATCCACCTCTTGTCTCTCATTTTTATTAATACTTTTGACATGTGTTGAAGTTTTGTCTTGTAAATGCACACTTGCACTTCTACTTGCCTAGTTAGGTAAATGTTTCTGCTTCTTGACCCTTTTGATATGCTTAGGGTAGTATAATGTGTACATCATGTTAGGAGCAGAATCAACACCTTACTTTGATGTGATTTTATGCCATGCTCCTTGGATTTATTATCATTGCCATCTTATTTTCCTTATTGACTTCTTCAAGTTTGTTATTGAGATCTAGATCTCTTATGTGTTTTATCACATTATTTTAAGTGCTTGATGTTTTATCATCTTCCTTCTTGATGTTTTATCATATTTATGTGATTTTTTTATCATATCTTCTCTTATTTGTCTTATCACATTGTTTTATGTGCTTGATGTTTTATTATCTTTATATGATGTTTTATCATCTCTTCTCTCATGTGTTTTATCATATTGTTTTATGTGCTTGATGTTTTATCATCTTCCTTATTGATGTTTTATCATATTTATGTGATGTTTTATCATCTCTTATCTTATGTGTTTTATCATATTGTTTTGTGTGCTTGAGGTTTAATCACCTCTTACTTGATGTATTACCATCTTTGTCCTACTTGATGTATTATCATCTTTGTGTGATGTTTTATCATCTTCCCTCTTATTTGATGTTTTGTCATCCCCTCTTTATCTTGATATTTCATCATCTCTTACTTGATGTATTACCATCTTTGCACTACTTAATGTATTATCATCTTTATGTGATATTTTATCATCTTCCTTCTTATTTGATGTTTTGTAATCCCCTCTTTATCTTGATGTTTTATCACCCCTTCGATCCTGGTTACTTGATGTTTTATCATATTTTCTTTCTTATGTACTTAGGTATCTATCCTAATTGCATCTGTGTTTATGTGATACTTGCTTTCTCTCTTATCTAAGTGTGATTGTTTGTTTCTTCTTCCTCTTCTTCTCTTTTGTTAGATTGCCATGTTCCTCATAGGATCTTTAGTTCATTCTTCTCTAAGTTTGAACTAAAAATAGACCTTAGGTTTGCTATCTATGCATGACAACATTAGGTAGATCTCCCTCTTATCCCAACTTTAGATCCACAAGAATGACAATTTATAGGATTGAGATCCTTTTTTTATATTCTTTTCTCTTTTTCATCCATGTTAAAACTAAATCTCTTTTCTTACAAAATTCACAAAATACTCTAACCTTACTCAGACCCTTTTTCAAGGTAAAAAACACCAACCAATGCAAACCTTTTTGTCTTCAAACTTTTTCTTTAAAAATTTTTGAAAAAGGACATGATTTGCTATCATCGTTCATAAAAAATACACAACTCGCCAAAACTTTTAAGGTGAACTACGAGGGCCTTCATCCCCATTGCATGATCGGTGGTACATAGGCACAAAGGTATGCAACCGCAGCAAGCACAACTAATGAAAACCTTTTCTTTTTGTACATAATACTTTGCATTTATGCATTCCCTTTTAGAATTAATCTTTAGACATATATTAGATACAACCTTAGATTAGAAAAAACATAAGTGGATCCTGTGGAGTACCACTGACGTGAGGGGTGCTAATACCTTCCCCTTGCGTAACAGACTTCCTTACCCTTTTTCTCTTGGTCGCGATGACCATGCTCCTTTCCTTTCCTTGGGTGTACTCACTGTTTCCTTTCCCTCTCTAAGGATAAATAACATTGATGGTGATTCTTCTATCTTTTTCCTCCCTTTGCATTTCGATGAAAATCCCAGACGCGACAGTAGGTGGATGGTTCCTTTGAAATGTCTCAAAGACATGGGATCCATCATTCCCGCCAGCATGAGGCTGTTGTTGTATAACCTGAGCAACATCTTGCAAAGCAACAACAATCACATTATCGTTCCTTCCATCCATTATACACACATGAAAACTGACGTCAGAAAACAACATACCGACATTTACTCACACTAATCGACCGATAGAACATGTAGATCATAAGAAAACCCGGTCGAACATATCGACCTGCTCTGATACCACTAATGTAACATCCTTCTAACCCAACGAATAATTTCATTATTAATTTAATATTAAATCAAACATAAATCACTAACAAGGGTGTCATATCTTCATAAAAACATCAATATAAATCATCATGCTCCGTAACACGGGTTTTCAAAATAATTATAACACTTATCTCTTTAAAAAAAACATCAACCTAAAACTTCGGACTTCGCAGCAGAATTATTGTCTCAAAACATCTTTATTAAAATACTTCAAAGAGAACTTCATTACACTTCATCCATTATAAGTTACGTTTAAAAAAGACTTAAACGAATAAAATGTCTCAATACTTCATGTCAACAAAGGAAACACGTGGTTCAAATTATACTTCTCCCAAACCCTGATGTTACATATCACAGCAAGACCCTCTTTATTCAACAGAAACAAAATAAATGACTCTATAAAGCTATCCTCGAGCTACTAAGGATATTCCTGATTACCTGCAAGTTACCCATGTATCAAGCAACATTTCCACGAAGAAAGGGTGAAAATCACAAACCATTATAAAATATATACAGAATAAATATAGTTGTTACAACAACAATCATTATAGATTCCATATATTCATCATACTTTACATATGTACTCATACTTTCGCACTGCCAATACACATATAATATATCATCATATCATCAAGTTAACATTCATTGTCAAACATCACTTGGATCACAACATCATCAACATCAATAGACCAACAATCATGCAATGTCACGAAGAATGCAATACAACATCATTAACTTATGCATATGGTACCAAACTTCATTTATGACCAATTCATCATTCCTCCAAAGATCCCCACCTTAGGATCGATTTCCACTTGGAGCCGAAGTACTTCACAAAAATTCACTCAATCCACACCATGGGATTGAGGTTGTCACTGGACCAACGTTCTACAACATCACTGGACCAATATCCTAATATATTCCATGAATACATGATGTACAACAACATAAATAACACCTGGCCACTGCTAGTAAAAACACATCATCATCCATGTAATCATCATAATATCATCACATGCTTCACAATACACATGACATCACCATAACAACACTGATTTATTGTACAAACACACATCATATTACATCAACTCATATTCACATAGCATCATCATAATACACAACTAAAAATCTAATTTAAGCCTAACAAAGGTATTGGAGAATACATCATTTTACTCATTTTATTCTATCAATCATAGATCCTCACGTTAGCTTTTAAACACTCCGAATAACGCGTTAAACGAAGTCTAGAAACTCAAGTTATACCACTTCGAAGTTTCTGTTTGCTACCTCTCGCATGAGGCTCGCCATATGAAGCAGCTTGCTCACCTAAGGCCTGCCCGGTGAAGCTAGGGAGACCTACCTTCTGTTTACAGTGATTTCTGGTAAACAACCGCTAGTCCTTCAAACTATCAAATAATCTTAATGACTGTTATTTAATCTCTCTGGTAACTCGCAGGATCGACTAGATTGATCCTAGGATGTATTGGTCATTTGGATAACTCTCATTATAGAACTGGTATTCATGGTTGGTATTTAGAATGTTGTGTAGGTGTTTAACTTACTTCGATTACTATATTAAAGATCTAATAACATGATCAAGTAAATGTGCGTGAAACTAAATTGCATGAATAAAATTCAATTGTAAAGACATATAAAACTGCAGAAAAGACAAGTAAATGACTTCGAAGCATAAAAACATGTAATGTAAAAGATTCTCTGGAATGTAAAAGATTCGAAATATGAAGAAAGCGTTTAAATGCAAGAAAACAGTAAAATGACTTTAAATGAAAAAAGGTGTTCGAATGATAAAGGCATGAAGATAAAAGCATGAAATATACAAAAGTTTCTGAAATGTAAAGTATTTGAAATGGAAAGAAAACATTTAAATGTAAGGCATCAGTAAAAAGACTTCGAATGAAAATATTTTAATGCAAAGGCTTTTGAATGGTATTGACATGAAGATAGAGGAAAATACTGGAAATGATAAAAAGTTTTATTAAATCATAAACACTTGGTGTTATCATACGTACATTGCTCGTGCATTCGTTTCCCTAGCCATGTGGTATTTTGAATGTTTACTGAGTTTTTTTGTACAATAGATATGACACACGAAATCCTAATGCTAAGACTTCTATTTATACTACTTCGACCATAACGGTCTTGCTATAAGATTCTGCCACGTTCAGAACATGCAAAGCAATGCCTCTCTCTAGCTTCCACGCGTCTTCGAATGCTCCAGCGCATATATTTTAAATTTCGAACATCCCGCTTGCATTTGAATCTCAAATGTTTTGGAACTTCTTCGCTTCGAACGCATTTCTTGGACACAGCCTTGTTACCACTTCGAGACTTCTTTTGAAGATATCCTCCTAACTGTCACTCGAAGCTCCAAGCTTTGATATGCCCATTCGAAGTACTGCTTCTACCATTTCGAAACATGACATCTTGCTTTATTCCAATCGAAACATCCAACTTGCTTTGCTTCGAACAATATCATCAAAATCTTCAGCCAACACCTTCCCCATACAAAATTCTAGGAGCTTGCATTTTTCTCCCATTTCCTTCACCTCACACTCGCCCGATGAATCAAGGGCGGAGTCACTTTGCCCGGTGACGCAGAAGGCTCGCCCGATGACGTAGCGCGATCAGGAACTTCCTGATGCGATTTATGCACTGCACCAGTCTCAAAATCCTTACGATGTCACATAAAAGAAGATCCAAAACTCACATAATTCACATGTTTTAACAAATACAATAACACATCATGATGGGTATCATATACATCATTTCATAGCATTACAACATCAATCTATCATCAATTTCATCATCTAATTCATCATAATC